>JAUPFT010000009.1:20939092-21474092 GCA_036936625.1 Parnassius smintheus behrii | reverse complement strand
TCGATCAACAATACCAACTAGATGTCAGGTCGGCGCAAGAAATCCATCTCAGTAAATAAGAGCGCACATGAGACGTGAGCTTTTGCACGTGAGAGTGTAGCTCGCAAGGCAATAACGGTTAAAAGAACTTTATTTGTTGTAGATTAAGGTTGATTTCACACTAAATGTTATTTAATTTATAAATGTCTTTTCATAGCTTATATTCATGCGGATAGTATTTAGCTATGATTTTGTACGTGACCCGTTATCTAGTTAGTATTGTTAATCGAAGCCTCTTAAGACAAAGAACGGGATTTAAACAGTGGGAAGCATTTTAATAGACAATCTATCTAAATCTATTAAAAATCTACTTAAATTTTTTTAACAATTTTGCATGCCTTAAGCGGAAAGCGCGCAGATATGTTCAATTAGCGCCTAAAAATCAAGTATCCAACGTTTTGTCGCATGAAATCGTATCTAACAATAATATTGAACATATAAATGATATGAAAAGCACATTGTTAGAAAGACAAATGATTTTTGAACTTATGATTACATGTTAAATCGATTATTTGTTATTTTTACATTAATAAAGTAGTTTTAGTGACTTGTGGAGTTGATTTATCAAGTCTGCATGGCGGGGTAAACGCGATAACTTTTGAAAATATCAATTGTTCAACTCAATCTGTGTTTAATTTCTTCATTTATCATGTGGCATGCTATGGAATGTAAATGGCTGTTTAATTATATTTTATTTAGTTGTAATTAATTTATTTCGGCTGTTTCTCAGCCTTAGTCCAAAATTTTCGCCGCTTCAGTAGCCTAGTATGAAATATATTACTAAATAAGATTTTAGAAGACACTTTGACTCACTGCGGGCTCGACCGCCGTCACAGAGTACCGCCGTCGTGAGTATGAGTGTATCGTTTGTTTACAGCGGCTCATGATGAAAAATATCAATCGCTGCAGAAATACAAAATAATAATAACACTTGTGTGTATTTGAAATACTTTAAAAAAATTGACGTATAACATAAGCTGTTTTGAAAACATTTGAATTTACCGAAAGTTTTGTTATTAATTTTTTCTTGGTCTTTATTTTGTACAACCAAGATTTTAACCAAGATTTCACCCAAAGATGAATATAATGATTTCCTTCGTGCCGATTTTAAGACAATTACGCTCGCACGTATACTGGCTTTCAATTTCATAAAAACGGGGGCAACCACAACGCAATCAAGTATTACGTGTTAGAGTCACGCTGCAGCTATATCATGACTGCAGCATAAATGAGTGGGTTTAACCGAGGTAGGACATTGCTCTCACAGAAAACCAGCATGACTCGGAAACCATTTTAGGACGAACCATCAAGAAAGTGAGACTTTTTTTTGAGTAAAGGAAAATTTAAATTATCGTGCAATATATTTTACAATTAATTATTCAAATTATATAATCATATTAGTAAAGTCTTGACAGCGATTATCCAATTCCCAGAGCTTATTATTATCCACGTTTTCCTTTCAAAACCCTCTCCGTAAGTATTTTTTTATAGAATAAGGATGACAAGCCGCCACACAGTCCACCTGATGGTAATTCGATGCTGTGGCCCTTAGACATCTAAATTTATCTGCAATTAAAAATCAAACTGCATATAATATTTGAAGGCTTCATAGCTCAGTATTTAAGCACTTGGTCGCGGTTCGAAGGGCCGAGAATTCGAATCGGGTCTGGATGTGTGTTCATGTGCAATTTATGTATGTAAAACACCTCGAAAATGCAGTTTCTACGTTTTGTTATTTCCATCTCCCGCCAGATCTTTTTTTCATCATTCGTTATTTACGTTAAACAAATCTTCTAATTTAGATACAGCATTATTCATTTAGTCATATTTTACTATTTGTCGTTAAGTAGTGTAGTACTTTTGTGAGTTTTTGATTATTTTGAGGTTGTTGCAATGGAAAGAAAGAAAGATAGAAAGAAAGCTTTATTTGTTACTCGTATAAACAACACTGGAGTGTAAGACAACATTTAAGTGTTTTAACGTGGTAGAGCCACGCATCAGCTATATTATCTTCTATAGCATAAATGATTCGGCCTCACCGTGACAGAATCACTTCCTCATAGTGTAAAATAGCAGCTTAATGCTGCTGTGTTTCGAATGTTAAGAAGAGAGAGAACCGGAGATTTTTTTTAATTTGTATTGATATACAATAAAAAATATATTAATGGATTGATTCATAAATATGGGTATATTTTAACATAATTAATTGTAAATTTTCGGCTTACATACAAGTACGTCCCAATCAACGAGCACAATCTTTGTCCCATCTCTGAGAGAGTAGGGAAACATTCCGCCGTACCGCTCTATTACATATGCAATATACTCACGATCTTTTCCTTCTCTGAAAAGCACATAATAAATCAGCATTAAAAATTCAATTAACAGTCTTATTACTTGCAGGGATGAACACAGGCTGCTTGCATAGTATGAAGTTTAAGGCCGCATACAACGAATCTAAATAGTAATAAAATTTTGTTTTATAATGATACAAAATGTTCATTATAAAGAGCGCATCCAAATCATTACATATTATAACGACTGTGCCACCACATTGCGGCTTAAACAATGGCACAACAGACGAACGAGACAAAGCCGAAGCGGCGCGGCGGGCCTGAACAAATGCCAGCCCATTTACAAGAGTGTAAGATATGACGTGATATAGATCACTCACTTCGTAATAAATAAATAAATAACATAAGAAAAATTACACCGTAAAGCGAATGTTACCGGAGGCGCTAAGCTTGGTTGGACTAAAGTGGATGTGATGAAATTTGTTTATCAGATATTTTCAATGTATGAAATACTTTACGAATTTACAGGTAAAAAAAAGTTTAAAGTGCAAATTATTATAGATCAATTAGCGTTTCTCTGAATCTTATTCACGTAATATAAAAAAAAACAGAGATTTTATGATTGTTTTTAATGTGACTAAAGTTGGAGTCGTCGCATTCCTAAGTGCGATAACTATTTGGTTGTAATGCCTACAAGACTTTGGCTAATATATATATATATATATATATATATATATATATAATCTTAAAAAAGAGAAGGTTAATAACGATTTACACACCGGGTAGTTGCAATCAGGTCAGAATTTATAAAATTTGGTCTTCCACACAGAACACACAGCTTTTTTTATAGACGTTTTTTTTTAGTTTTTAATTTAAACTTTATTGTTTTTGTTTCACTTATTTTAATTCTTAATTCTCCAAGTCAACCAATGGAGTAGTGAGAATTTGACGTTATTTATTGCTTAATATAAAAATACGCGCGAGATCCTTATTCACCAGGAATGTTTGCTGCTGTTTTCCTTTTCAGGAGAAGAAGAAAGGCTTAGTTTTTAGGCGATGAATAGACGCACTTATCGTTTTTGAAAAAAATAATGTTGGTCTAATACCTATGCGTAGGATTAAGGATTGGGCTGTCTGATGAGTTTTAAAAGTGTCATAGTTTCAAGGTTCATTTTTATAGGATAAGATGACAAACGAGCACACAGTCCACTTGATTATAAGTGTTGCTGTGGTCCATAGATATCTATATCTATTCTCGATTACGAATCAAAATGCAGATGCGTTATCACCCGTGAGGACTAAGATAGAATGCCTCGTTTCCAGTAAGAAGGGTCTCCGGTTATTTACACTCACCATACGAAACACAGCAGCATTAAACTACTATTTTACGCTGATATCCTGTGAGAGCTTGGTCGCCACCCCGGTCGAGCCGACCCAAAAAATCCCAATTCGGTGATGGTCCCAAGGTTGAACCGTCACGGTCAATATTGTTCTAAAATGCAAAATTATGGATTTTCGTTAAAGCCTGGTCCATACTTTTCTCACGTTTTAACAGCGGGCGCAAGGGAGCGACAGGGACGGATGATTTAGAAACCCCTCGGGTGGTGCGCGACGCGACCCGATATTAATATTGTGACTCTTTATAGTATACTCTCAAAACGAGAATGAAACATTACTAAAATAAAATTTCCTTAAAATCTTAAATTCTTCGATGTATACTATGCTTTACTACTGTTTTATTTTTTACCAAAATTTAATATTAAAGTACTTTCTCTAAGAATGTTTCAAGTTCAAGGTAACCTGTAGAAGTTTGTCTAAATAAGTAATTTGAATCTCCTTTTTTCGAGTCTTAGGGATGGAATTTTTCTTAAATTGTATATGGAGACCACTTCTTAATTATAACCTGTATAATACTAAACTATAACAAGTGAATTATAGCAAGTGTTTAAATTAAAAATTTCGTACAACCGATTTTAATACAAATAAAATGAGAACATCATCAATGTAATCGAAGTGAATTAAACACGCATTATTAACTAATAAGGATAACTTAATAACTATTTGTCAAGTCTTGATCAAATGAAAAAAAATATGGAACCACATGGTAAGCGCCAGCTTTAGAATAAGAAAAGAGTCATCAAAATCGGTTCAACACATCACACTTAAAAATAGTCGAATTGAGTAACTACTTCTTTTTTTGAATTTGGTTAAATATGAATTGTAAATGTAAATGTAATTTGTTAGTAATTATTTGTGAACACAGTATATTTACATTGTTTTTTTTAAGCCATAGATATTTCGTTGCTTGTCAGAAATAAAAGCAGCAAGTTATAAAGATCCAGTTACAAAATAAAATCGATCGATGAGCTGCACATTTAAGGTAATTATTTGTGTATGTTGAATAAAATCGATTTATCCGTTTCCAATAAATCGGCCAAAATACCTAAAAACATATGCTTCGAATCTAGAACTTTTTTATAGCATACGGTGACAAACGAGCAAACAATCCACCTGATGTAAGTGGTTGCTGTGGCCCATGGACATCTACATCTATCCTCGATTACGAATCAAAATGCAGATGCGTTGTCACCCGTGAGGACTAAGATGGAATGCCTCGTTTCCAGTAAAAAGGGTCACCGTTTCTCTACACTCACCATACGAAACACAGCAGCATTAAGCTATTATTTGACGCTGGTATTCTGTGAGAGCGTGGTCCTTCCCCGGTCGAGCCGACCCATTCGTGCTACAACTATACTACTAATATAATTTCAGAATGGCTCTACCACATATAAAACACTAATAAAAAGACAACATGACCGATAAATAAATATAATTTAACGAAATGTGTAGGTGCAGTTCTAGCGTAAGGTCGATAAAATTAACAAATTAAGAAATAGAAAGATTTAGATAAAATACTATGAAAACTTTATTTAAGTCATAAAGTATTGCTGTTAGCTGGATTTCGAACGTCGATTATTATCTTCTAAATATACACTATATATTACCCATATCACAATAATTTAATACATACTCTTTTTATTGGCTTGCATAGCCAATAAAAAGAAAACATTAGTCTCAAACTTTTATTCTAAAGGATTCATCTTAAGTTTTCGTATATACTATATCATTTTGATCACTCCTTTCCCAGTACTACGTTTCGGTATCTGTCGCCTGGCACCTCAAGCTAAATTGGTATCGAAATTTCAAATTCAAATTCGGTTCCCATGTGTGCCCCGCGGCGCGCCTCCTTTTAACCTTATAATTGGTCCTTTGGTGATTTGGTATCCGTTGGATTATTGCAGGCCTTTGATGTGGCTTGATTGGTACTAGTTCAGTTTATATTGCGCTCAAAGTGCTCCCGATGTCGGCGTAATTTGGGCAAACTTTGTTATATTGGGCTAGGTCGGGATAACGGACATCTCCAGTAACATGTTTTGACGGAAATTCATCCTTTAAAATATATCCCTTATATATTTTATTAACTCCATATAATTTATTAACTCGTATCCGTTTATTATTTCCGAACTGTTAGAAACCGCTTCAATTTTCTTAACTGTTTTTAAAATGTCTGTTTCTAAGCCTCTTTCCTCGTCGTCGTTTATTTCTTAGTTTATACCGAATTTCTCGAAGGTGTAACGATCGATTTTATTAGAATATTATTATATTCATTCATTAAAAAGTAATTGAGGATTGTTTAGAATTAATTAATGCATTATTGCCTTAATTGAAAGTACCTGTACGTATTATTTTAATTTCGTAGTGGTATTTATTGACAGATCAATTTCATAATATGTTATTATAAAATAAATTAAAAACTGTAAAATATCAGTCCCTAATATCCTTCTATTCCGTTCACCTGTTACACACTATTTTTTCCCAGACGGCAAAAAAAACATCCAGTCAGTATACGTGAGTAGTCTGAAAAGTTTCTTACGTAACAAAGATACACAACATTTTTTCTTAAAATTTATTTTAATTTTTCTACATATTTCCACACACATAACTCCACACACTTCTTTCAGCGATGCACGCATCTCTCTAACCCGTCCAAATAATACTCGGCGTTCTCTGCAAAATAATTGTTCACAAAGGTGATTGCCTCCTCTTTGCATTCGAAAATATCTGTCCTCCGAGCGCAATTTTTAAACAATGGAACAAAAAGAAGTCGTTTGGGGCTAGATCTGGTGAGTAAGGCAGACGGTCAAGCAGTTCAAACCGTAATTCGCAATGACAACCGCTGAGGTGTGAGACGGCGCGTTGTCTTAGTGAAAAAGAATTCTTTTTCTGCAAATGTGGCCATTTTTGCGCAATTTCTGCCTTTAGTTTGTCAAGTAATGATGCGTAGTATGCTCGTCTTTCCTTTTGAAGATAATCGATTAAGATAATTCCATGACTATTCCAAAAAACAGTCGCCAACATTTTCCAAGCCGATAAAACAGATTTTGCTTTTTTTGGAGCTTATTTTGCAAAGATTCCCTCTTTGCAGTCCACTGTTTTCATTGCATGTTTGTTTTGGGCGTATAATGGTGTAATCAAGTTTTATTTACAGTAATTAATTGGCACCAAAATTCATCGCCTCCCAAGCTCTCACGGCCACGTTTAAATTCAGCTGTCCAAAATTTCATTGTGGTAAATGTTGGTGCAGAGTCCCCATACACAGAGTCCAACTCGTATTTGATTTGCATAGGAGTAAAGTAAAGTAAAGTAAACTTACAGCCTATATAAGTCCCACTGCTGAGCGCAGGACTCCCATCATTTCTGAGAAGGTTTTAGGGCAAGGAAGTGTCCGCCGCGCTGCCCCAATTCGTGTTGGCGAACTTCACATGTCTTCGAAATATTTTTTTCTTTATTCCTCAGACATGTAGCTTTCCTCACGATGTTTTCCTTCACCGGCGAGCACGTGGTAAATAAGCACTTAAAATTGCAATTAACAATTTCATTTGTGCCGGCGGGGATCGAACCAGAGTTACTCGCGTTCTGTTATATTTACAGCGAGCGTTAACCACGGCTCATAGGAGTATTGCGTTTCAAAAACAAAAATTTAATGACAGCTCGATACCTAATTTTTTCCATTTTTACAAAAATTCACATCTACCCACTCAAACGACAGTCAAATAACAACTACACTTCTAAAACAGCTGAAAATTCGGTGCGTTACTCCAAAAAGATGTACAATTACATTCACTAGCTTATATTCTAGATTTATTTTCGTGTTGAGGTCGGAAACTTTTGAGACCACTCTGGTAACTGCTAATAATTCCTAGGTATAAATTCTATTGTACTACATTCTAAAATATTAAAAGTTGAGTTCCGTTGGGCTTGGTGCTGGTCTTCGTAGAGGACACAGTCAAAGCCAGCCAAACCACTGATAAAAGCAAAAACTACTTTGATTATATTTGAATACTACTTATAATTTGAACAAAATTATTCTATACTTTGGATATTAGAAAAAGATAATATAGGACAGTTTTCGCAGTTAAACTCTTTCAGAGTAAATTATATCCTATTATACAAAAAAATATTTATTGCAAATGAAAATTAGCAATATATCAAAAACAAGCCTAAATTGGAAATTGTAACTGGGGTCCGTCTGGTTATACCCGGTTGCCCTCCTTATTTCATTTAAAAATACGTCTATTATTTCCCAAGGGAGGGAAGAAGGTCGCGAATTTCATAATATAATATTTACCGGTCGCAGAATATTGGATAATTAGATAGTGACGTGATTTGGTACGGGAAGGCGGAATTAATATCAATGTTCCTTGTTCTAAAAGTCTAGTGATGTGAAGGGTTTTGCTATATCGAGTTAGAAGTAATACTTTTACACATTTTAATTTTACAAGGACCTTTATTATATAGGATAGGGTGACAAACGAGCACACAGTCCACCTAATAGTAAGTCGTTGATGTGGCCCATAAAAATCTACACCCGTGAGGACTAAGATGTAATGCCTCATTTCCGGTAAAAAGGGTTTCCGGTTCTGTACACTCACCATACGAAACACAAACAGCATTATGCTACTAATTTACTCTGGTATTCTGTGAGAGCGTGGTCCCTCCTCGGTCGAGCCGAACAATTCGTGCTACAACTATAGTACTAATATAGATGCACCATGGCTCTACCACGTGCAACTATATATCCTATTACACATATTAAGCTTTCATTGGGCGACTAGATCTTTGAGATAAAGATGCTAATGAGTCCTTACTCAAATTTGACCCCAAATTCTACTTCCGAGCTTAGAATCTCCAAAAGTCTCTCTAGGTAATGAAAATTTTATATGAATAATTAAAAAAAATCTTTATTCATCTATGATTAAAACTACTTTTACGGATTTTATCGCGTTTATTTTTACTTTTTATTTTTAATTCCCGACGTTTCGGGCGCTTTCCAGCACCCATGGTCACGGGGGACTGAGATGACTGACGTCCCGATGTCATTGTTAAACCCGGAGTACCTTCAGCTTTTTTAATTATTGTTTACGGTCCGATCTATGCAAAATGAACTGACACTTAATTCCGCTCCGAAGCTTCGCTTGTTTCGTCAAATCAACACTGTGTCGATCGCATCTTGCGCCACCTATTTATTTAAATTAGCAAAATATCCGGAATGTTCAAGTAAACAAGCGCAAGGTACCGAGAGCTCGAGTATAGATTCTCTAGAAACTTAGTTCTTCGGGTGGCGCTGTCGGTCGAAAGATCTGTGATGTCATAAACTGCAACGCTCCCCTCGCTCTCGTTCCTGACACTAGATGGCGCTAGTTGACTTATTCACACAACACTGCCCCCTACTAAGACATGCTCGTCCCGAGCATTATCGGTCCCATAATAACGCGCCAAGCGATCCACATGGACGATCTTAGGAGTCCCTCTTGCGCCTTTCTGAATCCGGTAGGACACATCGTTGATCCTGGTTACAATCCGGTACGGGGCGTCCCATTTAGCTTGAAGCTTAGGAGATTTCCCTTTGCTGCGGACTGGATTGTGCAACCACACTAATGAACCTTCGTTGAACCCTTTGTTGTTCATTTTGCGGTCATACCGGGTTTTCATTTTCTCAGACATTTGCTGGCCCGATTGTCTGACGTGCTCATAAATGTTATTCATTTTGTTCCGCAAGTCACATGCATAATCGGTTATACTGCTTGGGGCATCAGGTGGTATCCCAGTGATCAGGTCTGCAGGCAGCCGTAATTCTCTTCCAAAGTTTGCGAAAGCTGGTGTCACTGCTGTACTTTCGTGAACAGAACTTCGATATGACAACAAAAACGGTTGTATGTGCTTGTCCTAATCTCGTTGCCGATTGTCTACAACTTTTGCTGGGTACCTCTCCAATGTCTGATTAAATCGTTCCACCATTCCATCAGATTGCGGGTGATAAGAAGTCGTTCTTGTTTTATGAGTACCCATAACTCGGCAAGTTTCCTGGAATATTTGAGACTCAAAATTCCTTCCTTGATCGCTGTGAATCTCTATAGGTACTCCAAAACGACAGAAGACTTCATGAACTAGTTTATCTGCAACTGTTGAAGCTTCTTGATTTGGAATGGCGAAGACTTCTGGCCACTTAGTGAAGTAATCCATCACAACCATGAAATACTTGTTACCGCTTTCACTCTCCGGAAACGGCCCCGCCACGTCCATGGCTATTCTCTCCCATGGTGCACCAACATTGTACAACTTCAATGCACCTCTACTACGAGTCTGAGGTCCCTTTACAGCCGCACAACTTGTACATTTGCGATACCAGTCCTCGACATCGTTTCGACAGTGGACGCAGTAAAACCGTTCTCGGATCTTCAGTAGAGTTCGTTTAACTCCCAGATGGCCTCCTGAATAATCATTATGGTACAGCTGTAGAACATCCGGTACTTTAGCTTTAGGAACAACCATTTGTAAATGACAGCTGTCTCCCCGAACATTTTCCCATTTACGGCACAGAACTCCATCCTGAAGCAGCAAGCTGTTCCACTGGGCCCAATGGCTTTTAGTGGTCGAACTCATTGCTGAGACGTCGCTCCACTTAGGCTTGGGAGCACTGGCCTTTATCCATTCCAGAATCGGCTTGATGTCCGGATCTTCCTGCTGTGCACGTTGTAAGCTGTCCTTCCACTCGTTGCTGAGGTGGTCTGCCCTGAGCATCCTCATGGATACCGCTCCCTTACTCTCTTGCCTAGTACAATGTTTGCAATCTTCAGGACAAGGTCTTCGTGATAATGCATCTGCGTTGCCATGAGATTTCCTGCTGCGATGTTCGATCTCAAAGTCGTATTCCTGCAATAGTTTAATCCACCTCGCAACTTGTCCTTCTGGATTTTTAAACAGCAATAGCCATTTTAGTGCAGCATGGTCAGTTCGTAAGTGAAATTTTCGCCCCAGAAGATATTTGCTAAAATGCTGCAACGACTTTACCACAGCTAGCAATTCGCGTCTTGTGACACAATAGTTCCTTTCCGGTTTTGACAACGACTTGCTGAAGTACGCTATCACGACCTCTTGGTCACCATTCCGTTTAGACAACACACCGCCAAGTCCTATATCACTTGCGTCTGTGTCAACTATAAATTCTTTGCTTTCATAAGGGTATCCCAAAATAGGTGTTTTGCACAGACGGTCCTTGAGCTCCTGGAATGCGATATTACAACTTTCATCCCAGCAGAAATGTCGCTTCCCCTCGGTTAGCTTATGCAGAGGTTTGGCTATATCTGCAAAGTTCTTCACAAATCGCCGGTAATAGGAGCACAAACCCAAAAATGCTCTAACCTGCGTCTTGTCTTTTGGAACCGGCCAATCCTTTACAGCTGCAATTTTCTCTGGATCCGTGCGGATACCTTCTTCCGACACTACATACCCCAAAAACTTGACTTGCCGTTTGAACAGTGAACATTTCTTCGGACTCAGCTTGAGATTGGCACTCTGAATCTTCATGAGCACGCGTCCCAGGTTTTCAAGGTGTTCCTCAAATGTACGGCCCACGATGATTATGTCATCCAAGTAGACCAGACAGGCATCGCCAATTAGCCCGGTAAGTACAAGTTCCATCAGCCTTTCAAACGTTGCTGGAGCATTGCACAACCCAAACGGCATTACTTTGAATTGCCACAGACCCTTTCCCGTCGAGAACGCAGTTTTCTCCTTGTCCTTAGCCCGTAAACCAAGCCATGCTCACTTTGGATCGCGCAATACCAACCTTCCGTCCGCCAAACCGTGATCTGATTCGATCAGAATTATGTAAACATGTCTACCTATGAAAAAACTATTTTTTCGTTTTAAACAAAACCAAAGACACTATGCAATAGATATTAGTATCAAAGACAAAGATATGCTCTTTTATTTTAAACCATAACCTGGCAATGTTTCTTAGAAAAAAAAAAAAAGAAATCACTCTGAACTTCGTGTCACTTTGATGAAGGTGCTCCGTCTTTTTTATAGAATTTTATATTTGTGTCTGGACTAAAAACGAAAGTATTATACTTTTTTATATTCCTTGTAATATAGTAAACACGTAGATATGTAATTTGTGGTATAAAAGGTGAAAAGTAAATTGCCAAAGGTACTTCAAATTCCGGAAAGCCCGTTTTGGCAGGTGGGTTATAAATGTGTTATTTTTCAAATTCTCATTTATTTTTAGTGTAAAATGTAAGTAAAAATAGTTTTCGTATATATTTCAAATAACATGACGTTGTATTTATTTCAAATTCACACAAACATATTTTAGAAATATTGTTCGAAATGTCATACAGGTAAAATATTATTTTATTTTTCTTTAATTTTTTAATATTTTAATATTTTGGTATGAGTAACGAATGGAAACACATAAAACATAAAAATATACATATTTCCAAACAATTTGATATAAATTTCTCCAAAAACAAAAGTGTAGAATTCAAATTAGTAGTAATTTTGTCACTAAAATTGAAGTATATACTACTACTATGCTATACAGGGTAATTTACGTATTTTATTACAATTTCTAGCAACCAAAAATAATTTTATTCGATAGTTTATACATTCAACAAGAATTTCTGTAAGTTTTATCCATAAATATTGTCTCAAAGTCAAAATATAGCAAAATTTGCAATATAGCAAAAAATTTTCTAACTTACAAATTTTCCCGCCAAAAAGGTCCCGAGGGAACGGGAGTATAACATGTCGCGCGCTGTCAGAGCGAAGAGGCGGGTCAATTTCAACTTGCCAGTAGCCACTTTTTAGATCCAGCGTGCTAAACCATTTTACTCCTGTAAGCATGTCAAACGTGTCATCAATTCTTGGCAATGGATAGCTGTCCTTCTTTGTAACGTCGTTCAGACGGCGGTAGTCAACACAAAACCGCATGCTGCCATCCTTCTTTTTTACCAGCACCACGGGTGAACACCATGGACTAGATGAAGGTTCAATAACACCATCCTTCACCATTCCCTCAATCATGGTTTCCACTTCCTTTTCACGTGCTACCGGCAATCTTCTTGGCCGCTGACGGATAGGCAATTCCTCTCCTGTGTTTATTTTGTGTTGAACTAAGCCAGTCTTTCCTATGTCAGCATCGTTTGACGAGAATACATCGGCGTACTTGAGTAACAACTTCTTCGCCTTGACCGATTCGTTCGGGGAGAGAACACTGCGACAGTCTTCCAAAAGTGTGGTCACTCTCGTTTCTGAAACCTTGCTGGGGGTCCCACTCGATATATATTGGCACCGACGTAACCAATCCACTTCCTCACAAGTGCCAACCAGTGTGCCTTTTTCTATAATCTGTTCCCGGTCGCAAAGGTTCAACACACGTATTCTTGAGATGTCAGTGGTTCTGACCAAGGTTCGAGCTACTTTCCATGGAAGGTCATTGTTTACCCTTTCCACAAGTACACAACGGTGAGCTTGCCCAGCGTTTCGGGGAAGACTAACCGGAACAATCGTTTCCGATCTCAGCGGAAGAACAATCTTCTTAATGCTGTACACGTTCCCTGGTAACGCACCTTCCATAAAAAGTTCTTCCTGTCCACATTTCAAAACACCTTGCTTAACGTCGATCTCACAACAATTATTCCTCATAAAGTCTAGGCCGAGGATGCAGTCGTCCATTATATCAGCCACGATGACATTATGCAGGTAGATCACGTTGCCAAGCTTCAACTGTTTACACGGCATTCCGTTGACCTCGCCCTTGATGATTAGACTGTTCCCATCATGGGTTTGTGAGATCGAGATTCTTGGGGCTCTTTTAACATCAGCCAGCACCCGCCCCGCAGTTCTGGCTTTTACTCGTTTCCCTGCTGCTGCTGGGTGGTGCTGTTGGCCGCACTACCCTCCTGGGATCGTTCACCTTCCCTTTCTAGGGTTCGCTTAGGGCAGCTGGATCGAAGATGGCCCTTTTCCCCACAGCCATAGCACCTAGGGCTGTATCCTTTGTTGCGGTCGCGAACTGTAGCTGCTGCAACCTCCCTGACGCGATGGGAACGATGATCCTGCCGCACGGCTTCTACCTCCAGTGCATGGGCCAAGGCGTCCTTAAGCGTCTCGTGGTGCCCGAGCCTCACAGCAGCTCTGACTTCCAGGTCACGGATGCCGTCGATGAATGTCTGCACCAGGTTCCCTTCAATGAGCGCAGGTACAGACCGGTATGCTTTTCGCACCAGCTTCTCCACTTCTAGAGCCCATTGCTGCAGGTTTTCGTTGATGCGCTGCACACGATCTTTAAGCTGCGCACGAAAGACGTGTTCCAGGTGAGCGTCGCCATATCTCGCCTCCAATGCCTCAAGGAGTTGCTCATGAATCACTTCCTCACCGAGAGCTTCCAGAACTGTTAAGGCCTGGTCGCGCAGGCCTAGTGTGAGAGCAGTCATGGCCTGACTTTTGTTCCAGCCGTTCGCCTTCATAACAGCCTCGAACTGGATTTTGTAGGCTGACCAGGAAGAGGTACCGTCGAACGGTGGCACCTTGAACCCGCGTAGCGAAGGTGTTGTAGCTACTACGGGAGCTGTAGCTCCATCTCCAAGTTTGAGTTCGTCCAGTGATTTCTTCATGTCAGCCATTACGTTGTCAACCCGATTGTTTACTTGGTCGATTCGGGTTTCAGCTTTCTCGATTCGGTTTTCAGCTTTCGCGATTTGGGTTTCAGCTTCCGACAGGCGGTTGTCATGCTGAGCAACCCTATCCTTCACCTCCTTTATCTCCTTCCCGAAGGTAGCGTGAAGGTCCTTCATGAGGAGCATCTGCTCTTCCAACCGACGGGCCTGTTCCTCTTGTCCGCCCCGCAGCTGCTCCTCCAAACGACGAACCTGGTCTTCCTGTCGGCGGGCCTGTTCGTCCTGTCCACCCCGCAGCTGCTCTTCCAACCGACGGACCTGCTCCTCCTGTCGGCGAGCCTACTCCTCCTGTCGGCGAGCCTGCTCCTGCAGCATCACCATCAGAGCACCTAAGTCAGGTGCCACAGACGTAGAAGCTGCTGACGGACCGGCTTCCGTGGCCGGCGGCTGGCCCTCAGACATCTGCGGCGTTGCAACACCAAATCTCCTCTGGTCCGTCTCCTGCTGGCGTTGACTTCTGGTACGGACACCCTCCGTTTCCTCCTTAGGTAAAATCGGCATTATTTTATCCCACTTCTGACACCAATTGTTACGAGCTTGAGGTTCGTGGCAATAAAAATTGCCGATAAAATTACCTAAATTAACACTTTAATTTACTTTACACAAATTAAAGTTAAAACACTAATAATTAAACACACTAATTCACTTAATTCCGCTCCGAAGCTTCGCTTGTTTCGTCAAATCAACACTGTGTCGATCGCATCTTGCGCCACCTATTTATTTAAATTAGCAAAATATCCGGAATGTTCAAGTAAACACGCGCAAGGTACCGAGAGCTCGAGTATAGATTCTCTAGAAACTTAGTTCTTCGGGTGGCGCTGTCGGTCGAAAGATCTGTGATGTCATAAACTGCAACGCTCCCCTCGCTCTCGTTCCTGACACTAGATGGCGCTAGTTGACTTATTCACACAACTTGTGCTTGTGCTTGTGTTTAGTTTTAATTTTATTGATTATAGGATCCCAAGCAGGTAGTAGTACCCAGCCTCCTTCTCTATTGAAATTAGGATGTTTTTTAATTTCAATAGCCTCACGTATCATCCTTGGTAGGAATCGGTGTTCTTTCGCGAGGATTTGTGGTCTATCAAATCTGATGTAATGGTTGGGGCTGTCTAGGATACGATCACAAACTGCAGACTTCCCGGAACGTTGATGCTTCACATCATTGTGATCATATCCTAGACGGCCGAACTCCGGGTTTAACAATGACATCGGGACGTCAGTCATCTCAGTCCCCCGTGACCATGGGTGCTGGAAAGCGCGCGAAACGTCGGGAATTAAAAATAAAAAGTAAAAATAAACGCGATAAAATCCGTAAAAGTAGTTTTAATCATGTGTAGTGTTCGCGTAAATATAAGAAATCATTATTTTATTCATCTATTTAAAACCATCTAAGAAGGCGTTTTTATTTTTTATTAATCACATTATAAAGACGTTCGCAACTTTATTCAACGTATTGGTAATTTCTTTCGATTTGTTTGAAAATGCAAAGAAACAGGAAATAATCGATTTTTCAAACCTATTTTAAATAAATATAATGTTATATATACATAAGTTTTAAGAAAAAGACGTACCGAGGGCAACTTATCGCATATATATTTTTAGTATCGATATCGATAGAAAGTTAATTTTCTTCACTCAGGAGCTAAGTAAGAAAATGAAGACAAATGCTAAAGCGTCATGCGTAGGGTTCTGGGGTTCGATCTCGGGTGCGGCGTGACAAACAATCTATGACATACATAATTTTCTAGGCTACTTTCGCAATTTTGGCGGAGGGAGCGTAAACTATGAGCGATCGGATCGTTATAATTCTACTTTATAGATAAAATGATGTTACTATATCCTCCGACGATTATTCGTCAGGGTGCGTACTACGCTGCGGATCTCAGCATCTTCGATTCGATTTATTTTATTTATTTGTAAAATTGAAGTGACTAACTTACAATCTACCTGATTGTAAAAGATTATTGCAGCATTTAATATGCAGGGTACTTATTGATCGAGTCTGTTAATAAGTGGACGTTTACGGTTTTTGTGCGTTTACATAAACCTTTTCTGTATCACTTGAATAGCAAGGATTTTTTCTTGTGTTGTGGAGGCAGTTAAAATCAAAATTTCAATTAGTATACAAATAAAATTGCTTTATAAAATCATGATTTCGGCAGTAGCCTAATGGCAGGGCGCGGACCGCGATCTCAAAAAGGTTGTGGGTTCGAATCCGCCATTCGACTACTGGCGTTAACCACTCGTAACACAAGCACTTTAAGCTTACCACGAGTGGTTAAGGGGAATATTAGTAATGTTTATAGCATTGTTAATATTCTTTAAAAAAATTGTAAATAACAACTTTATTAGCATCGATGGTGTCAGAGAAGTTAAAATCTTACACCCAACAAATAAATTATACACACACACACACACACACACACACACACATATATATATATATATATATATATATATATATATATATATATATATATATATATATATATATATTGTATCTATTGACCTCTGAAAATTGGTCTCTCCTATAGTTGACTCTGGGGGAATATTTCTCACTCACCTACGAAATAGGATGATTGATATATCAGACAAAAATATTGACGTGCTTTTAATTCACTATATGCTATAACCTAAATTAGGTAATGGGGAGTTGTTTTTACGCGATTTGAGACCAATAAAGGAATCGCTGCATACAATTTAAGTGACACAAAAACCAAGCCAAAACCATGTTCATGACGAACACATACGCATCTAAAATCCTTCACGACCAACAACATGGTTTTAGGTACATATGTGTGACTCTATTTGTTAACTTTTACGATCTGATAAAGAAAAAAAAGAAGAAATATGTGTGCGTGAAAACTATCCAAGAAGCTGAGCATGGTCTTTGTGTTCCTTCAAACATACGCAGTAGTTTGTTTATCCTTCTTTTGAGTCTGAGAACGCGAGATAAAAGATTAGTTAGAAAACATCTTTTTTCAATGCATTTATTCTTACAAATGTCATTTGATGATATTTATATACCTTGATAATGCCTCAAAGTTAAACCGTTGGTTGTATATTGTTATTTCCATCACAAATAAAAATGTATCGGTATTATACTGGATGCATTTCAGAAAGTGTGCGCAGAAATTATATGCCTTGATTCCTACATCACCTTACTATCGGAAAACCAGGCGGCACGAAGGTCTTTACTTCTTCGTCGTCAATAATTCAGGCATCCCAACTAAACGGTTTGTTTTGTCTTTCGTAATGCGTACCGCAAAGGAGTGTGATAATATACCAGCGTCTATCTTTCCGTCCGATTACAATCTAGGCATATTCAGCTTGCTTTTGTTACGCTAACTCAGTGCGATTTACCATCTAGGGCTTACCACTTACCATCACTTACCACCAAGTGGGATTGTAATCCAGCACTAGTTTATAATAAGTAAAAAAATCAAAACATTCTTCTGAAAATAAATCTAGGCGATAGGTACTGCTGAAATTTCTGAATAAAAATGTTTAATTAATTGTTGCAAACACTTTCTTCCGTATTTAGTATAAAAGTAATAAATATAAAAAGACAAGAATGCATGGGTAGGGCGATTCTTAACACACTAATTATCAGTAAAGTTAAAAGTGAACTATAATACAATTGTACATTCTTTATAACCCTTTAATTAACTTAGTTATAAAATAGAATCATGAACAAAATAATGACTCTAGTATAACACTACATGGTAGAACCCTGTAGGGTCTTATGGCCACAGTATGAGTGGTTCGGCTCAACAGAAGAAGAACCATGCTCGCAAAGAATACCAGCCCGAAATAGCAGCATAATGCTGCTGTATTTCGCTTGTAACGAGGCACTGTAATGAGGAATCTTAGTCTATAGGGCTGACAGCGCATTTGTGTTTTGGTACTATGATGAACATGTCAATGGATCATGGCATTCCCTTATCATCAGGTAGATTATGCGCCCGTTTGTCACCCTTGCAAAAGAAAAACAATCGACCTGATAAGTTTGACATGGCGTTTGAGAAAATAATTTACCCTATTTATGCCTAGAGTCGAGAAATCGAGAAAGGAGTGAAAGCTCAGAGATCAAGCGCTCCCTGTAAACGTTGTTCGTGAACACCCGGGTTCGATTTCTGCCGGAACTGTCCGGTTTCTGTGTTGATTTACTTCATACTCGACGGTGACAAAAAACATCGTCAGAAAATCTACATGTGCAGCATGTTCAGTTTGAATTGGGGCGGCACGGCAAACATTTCCTTGCGATAAAACGATTTCAAAAACAAAATGTGTCCTGTACCAAACAGTAGGACTTATATAGGCTGTAACTTTACACGTAAGTCTATTGGCGCATACTTGATAAATTATCATATGTATCAAAACAGGTCGATAAAGTAAAATAATCTACTTTTTAGTTTTCGTTTGTTCGAATTACCTCAAGAGGTATGGGAACAACTTGTTCGAATAACACAGAAATAATTTCTCGAGTTTCAGTGCCGCCTTTTGCCCTCGGTATAATAAGCAGTAAAATGAAAACTCTCTAGCGCTAATTATATAGAAGTAGCACTCAAGCCGCGCCTGGTACTACGTGACACTGACTATACCAAGCCGCTAATCGCACGAAACGACTTTACCTAGCTATTTGTAGACCTAAGCATGGTTTAGACACTTCTAATAGCCTAATTTGTAGCCTAATTTTAAAACACAAAATAATTTATTTAATTCAATATTTACATATGGTTTTTTCAGAGATTGAGGTATACCTACCTGACGAGAAGATGTGTCGTAATTTCTCGAATGCTGCCCAGCCGAGTTGAATCCGTCGATTGACCTCTCGGTCGAAGTTGGACTTACCTAGTTGGACTATTTGTCCCAGATAAACGTACTCGTCAACAACTTCGAGCATAGTGCTCTCAACAACTACCGGCATAGGTGATACATGGACATTAAACATGATCTTTGTTTTGTCCATGTTCATCTTAAGATCTATCCGTTGGGAGACACCATTGAGGTCATTGAGCATAGTGCTAAGGTCTTCCAGCGTTTCTGCCATAAGGACTATATCGTCGGCAAATCGAAGGTGAGTGAAGTACTCGCCATTGATGTTAATACCGTATCCTTTCCAGTCCAGTTGCTTGAAAACGTCTTCCAATGCAGCGGTGAAGAGTTTCGGGGATATCACGTCACCCTGTCTTACACCTCTCTGCAGTTGGATAGGTTTCGAGCTCTGATTCTGTACTCGGATAGCCATCGTAGCCCTACTGTACAAACACTTCAGCACTTCGATATACCGACAGTCAACTTGGCACCGCTGAAGGGACTGTAGCACCGCCCAAATTTCGACGGAATCAAAGGCTTTCTCATAGTCCACATACGCCAGGCAAAGTGGCAGATTGTACTCTTCGGTCTTCTGTACAATCTGCCGCAGGGTATGTATGTGGTCTGTGGTACTGAAGCCTTTTCGGAAACCGGCTTGTTCGGGAGGCTGGAAGTCGTCGAATCTGCGTGCGAGACGATTCGTAATGACTCTTGAACACAGCACGTAGACGCGGCTCAGAAGGGAAATCGGTCTGTAGTTCTTCAAGAGTACGTTGTCGCCTTTCTTAAAGAACAAGACCACCGCACTTCTGCTCCATGGGGGACGGAATTGAAGAGCTTCTGAAGGACTTCAAGTACCGGTGTTCCACCCGCT
Source organism: Parnassius smintheus behrii (assembly GCA_036936625.1). Taxonomy (NCBI): domain Eukaryota; kingdom Metazoa; phylum Arthropoda; class Insecta; order Lepidoptera; family Papilionidae; genus Parnassius; species Parnassius smintheus. The sequence continues at coordinate 21,453,987 of JAUPFT010000009.1, read as the reverse complement.
TTCGGGAGCTCCGCTGGCAGCCTCGTACCGGTAGGCGTAGCGTAGGGCGACCCCTCACTAGATGGAGTGACGACCTGGTAAGACATGCAGGAAGTCGATGGCTGCAGGTGGCTCAGGACCGTGCTTTCTGGCGTTTCTTGGGGGAGGCCCATGTTCAACAGCGGACTTGTGAAGGGCTGTAAAGATGAAGATGAAGATATGGTTTTTACATATTGTATTTTCAACTGAAGAGATTAATAAATTCTCCATAAACGCTCTTATTACGAATATCAAGTTCAAAACAATAGGAAATTAGAAAACAACTTCCGCCTCTGAAATTCATATTTTGAAAACGCTCCAATGGAAAGTTAAAGGTTTTATAGTAGATAAAAATATTATTCCTATCAATTGTAATGCCCCCTTGTTACAATATCTGGTCGCACCCAGGGTGAGATCAGCGGTATGCAGTAATACAAAGAAAATTTATGGTGTCGCTTGTTAACAGATTATGTGCCTACGGTCGTAGGTTACTTTTAAGGGTGAACTTTTGTTCATAACACACATTTGAGTTTTCGAGTCCGACAGGCGTATTGTGGATGTTTTTATTTAATGGAATAAGGATGGCAAACGAATACAAAGTTCACCTGATAGTAAGTGAATACTGTGGCCCGTAGACATCTACATTTATCATGGATTAAGAATCAAAATGCGGACAACGCATCTCACCCCTGAGGAAGATGGTATACCTCGTATCCAGTAAAAAGGGTATTTACACTTACCATACGAAACACTGCAGGGTTAAGCTGCTATTTTACGTTGTTATTCTGTGAGATTTTGGTCCTTTCTCGATCGAGCGGCTTCAAGCTACAATCTTCATATATCAGCAGCATGGCTGTGATGTGTAATGTGGGCATGTCTTAGTTCTGCAATATAGGCTGCCTGCGATCTATACTCACGGGAATGGGTGGCTTTAGGATGCGCAAGTTTATTTGTGCTTGCGGGTACACCTGAGGCAATATTATATCAATTTTGGCAAGTCCAATAGCCGCAATTTCGATTCGCTTTCAATTATACGGAAATCATCGAAAATCAGCAAGGAGGACATCGACATAATTACTGACTATCGGGTTTATTGTATAAAACGTTTGCGAGTTTGAAAGGTAACCTAATCTTATCTATTATGTAGAAATATTAAAGACGAATGGCCAAATGCTCCATTTTAAAACGTCTGTTGTGAAATGATAATTGTTATTGCAAGAGGGCTGGTTGCAGGAATTCACCAAAAGGTGTATATACACGTTAATTAGATAAGTATAAACTTTAATTGGAAACAAATTTATTAACTAAAAAAACGTTTTTATAAAAACCGATGATATTTTCAAATGTTTATAACTAAATTATATATGGAATGGAATTCGCGTCGGCCTTTATCACAACAGTTCACATTAGCCTGTTATTAAATAGTTCAATGAGCTTTTTTCATTAAAAGCTATAGAATAATCTCCACAATTGCAATCGTCATTGTTTAGAAAATTTTTGATTTTTTAATCATAATATCAAAGATTTTCAAAACCACTTTCAGGGGGTAGTCTTTTGATCGTGAAAATGATAAAAAGATAACGGTTTCAATTTTTCTATGTCTATGGTTTAGCTGAGAGTTGATCGCTGTCCCTGTAACTTAGTTCGAATCAATTACAAAAGTTTGACGAGTTTCTCAGCCGGTGATTGCATCAATTCTGAATCTTTTTATAGTGTTCGTAGAAAATACAATATGTATTAGGAATACCTTATTGTTATAATCATAAACCTAGGATAATTATCATGGTCTCCCGGCTAATTTCATTCCTAGTCGACCTAAAAGAGCTTTATAACTTATATATAACTTTTCCGGACGGTTACAACTTAGGGACCTTTAAGAAAAGAGCCTACTTCGTTTTAAAAAGTCGGCAATGCATCTACAATTCCTCTGGTGTTGCCAACTGGGCGTCGGTAATCACTTACCATCAGGTGAGCCGCATGCTCGTTTTCCCCCTCTCCTATAAAAAAAGTGCAAAAAACTTTGTAGTGTCTTACTGTATCTTCCCATGTTCGATGTTTTATATAAGTACAACTTGTAAGTTGTAGAAAGTTCTAGGCTTATACAAACACGACGAGCACAGGATCCACCTGCCGGCGTAACAGCAGATGATGATGCTTATGAGTCGTTACCCCCGAAGATTGAATTACTCGGTATACGAAACAGTAAAAGGTGTTTTCCTAATAAAAACTCGAATAGGGGTCGACGTTTTATCAGGAAAAAGTACAATCTATGGGTGAGGCGGGGGGGGGGGGGAGGAGACTTCTTTTTATTATTATTATTAAACTAGGCTCACCCTTGACGCTCACATTTGGCCAGAGGGCAATTATAAGGTCTATGATGGAGCGAGTTTACCATTGCGCGTTAGTTGTGCATTATGAAAGACGACTTATAGCGCTTAGTTCGAATATTCAAAATATCTACCAAATGTGGATGGTAACCTACAGTACGTCTGGTATTCCGATATGAGAATGGAGATGGCAGTATGAGCTTATGAAGCTCATGGGCACACTCTCCGAAGTACAGTCTGTAGAAGATCGACAGACGAGCAACTTGGCGGCGGTGAGCTAAGCTGTGAAGCTTAGTTTCTTAGTTCCAGCTTTTTGTCGCCGATAAGCCTCTTGGCTCTTCTTTCCATTAAGTCAAGTGCGGCAAGTTGATATCTTGCTGAGCCATCCTAAAAGTGACTACAATACTCCATGCGTGTTCGGACTTGAGCTTTGTATAAAGTTGCTATCTAGCCATCAAGTATCGCGCTTCACTATGTTTAGGGTCCCCAGGTTTGTGGCCGCAGTTTGTGCTTTCAACTCAACGTTGGCGCCAAAGTTGAGGTTAGCATTCAACTGTATACCGAGAAGCTCGGGATGATCAGTAACCTATACAGATGTACCTCGGAAAGTAGGATTCAGATTAAACGGACTTCGTTTTGCAGAGAACAGACACGTCTGCGTTTTGCCGACGTTGAAAGTGAGTTGCATTTATCCGCTTCACTATGATCTCTCTGTGTTAACGTACTACTGCCCATTTGTCTTTTGCGTTGGTCATGAATCTCTCTGTGACTATACTGTCATCTGCATACGCCACAATACAATGAAAATAGGTCAATATGTGCAAAAGAGTCGCAAAGAGAACAGACCCCTGAGAATCTCGGGCATTCATATGCATTAGGTCGGAAGAGCAGCCATCTATGATTACCCTGATTGACCGTTCACTCAGAAAGTCAGGTAACTTACTCAGCAGATTTGCATGGCAAACCCAGTCAATAGCCTTCGAAATATCGAGTGAGAATGCTAGAGCTTCACCGTTCATCGCGATGGCCTCGCCTCAGAAGTGCGTGACATACACAAGAAGATTCCCAGTAGACCCTCCATTGGTGGAAGCCATATTGATGTTCACTGAGGAGGTTATTTGTTTCAAGGTATGTTGGCAGCTTATTGTGCAATACGCTTTCCATAACTTTTCAGAGTCTGGAGGTGATGGCGGTTGGTTGATAATTTCAGGGATCAGCACGACTACCATTCTTGGGTAGTGGTTGCACATTGGCAAGCTTCTAAGATTTCGGCAATGTTCAAGTTTTAAGAAAGGGGGTACAGGCGCGTCAGAACAGTAGACAACTCATGCGCATAATGCTCGATAGATTATAGTCATTATTTAGCTGCATTGGCTCAACCGTTTGAAATTATTTACTATTTATGTAATATGATGGGAGATAAGCTTAGCTGCTAACTCAGCTGTTCTATAGTTCTGGTTCGGCTGGAATTATAACACTAAAAGTAATCACGAAAAGTAGAGTGTCTTCTTTTTGACTTACCGCGAATTGGGATTGTACCAGTTATTGTGATGACGGGAAAAAGAGTCAATATATAACAGTGAGACATTCTAACTTAGTGTTCAAAAATGACGAAACATCTGTGATCTTTGTTTAAAAAATAAGTTGCGGAAGTCTACGAGCTGTAGTAACCTTATTGTCAAATTGACTATAAGCCAGTTGGCCACTCTAATAAAAAAAATAGTTACTGTTGTTTAGATACCTTAAGTTTAGAGGTTATTCAAAAGTAACGTAGAATCCAATTGAGCGAGTGAGTGCGCTGTCGCCTCACATCTGCGGCCTTGGTAAATGTCAAAGCAATTTTCGAAGTCATACTATTATCAGTAATGATGCGGTTATTACCGGTAATTCGGTTTGTAATATTCGTTAGGAAATAATTGTTTTCTATCGACATTTTTATGGATTCTATCAGTGAGCTAGGTTTTTTTTTAAATTACTATTACGCTTCTGTTGCTTCCAATTACATTAAGTGCTGATTTTTCAATAATATCAATAATAATAAAAAGTTATTCAATGAATAAAAACAACACAAACAAATTAAATATTACAGTTGTATATATACAAGTAATAAAATTAAAAATGGTATGTAACCGACTTCAATATAAATAAAATAAGAACATCATCAATGTATTCGAAATTAATTAAATACGCATTATTAAGGATAACTCCAAAAATACTGGTGAGATCTTGATCAAATTTAACGAGAGATGCACCAGCTTTGAAATAAAAAAAATCATCAAAATCGGTTAACCTAGAAAAAAGTTCTGAGGTAACTAACACACATAAAGAAAACATACAGTCGAATTGAGTACCTCCCCCTTTTTGAAGTCGGTTAAAAACAGTTTGACAGTTTTAATTTTTATCTGACTATTGTATCAGTCCTAAAAATATGTATTATCGAACTATACCTATTGCTATTTAATATGTCAGTAATATATTAGATATTATGTAGGTATATTGGGATACAATCGTTACTAGGTTAAGATTATTCAAATGTTGCGGTTGAAAGGCTAAGAAAGTGTGCTTAATTTATTTTAGTTGTTATACGCTTGAACATAATCTCATCTGATGGTAGTGGTGATGAAGTGATGATGAAGTCTTAGATGGTAAAACGCGCTGTCTTAGCATAACAAAAACCTGTTCACTCTTGCCTTGAAGACACCCAGATCGTATTCGGACGGAAACGTTTGTTATTATAGGTTCTTTGGCATTTAACTTTAGTACTAAAAGGCGGCACATAGTGCCAGTGGCTATATACTATAAGCAGCCTAGTCAGCGCAGTGAAGATGAGCAAACGTTTAAAGTTTTACTTTGATTAAGGTTCTGCCACCATTTGAAGACATGCAATGAAAGCATGGAGTGGAAATCCGCATTAGAAATTAGCGGCGAATAGGAATTCTCGGCAATAAGGTAAGGCCTAGCCCAAAAGTGGGACGTACGTAAGCTGTTACTTCAGACGTACACGCACTCACACACATACAAACGCACATGAGCAATGAAGTGGTAATGGAATAAGCCAAAAGGGAAAATATCAGTTCTAAACGATTTAAAAAAAATTATTTATTATTATTATTTTTTTTAGAAAAATATTAGTAATCTTATTAATTAACATTACTAATATTCCTTTTAACTACTCCTGGTAAGCTTGAAACGCTTGTGTTAGGAGTGGTTCATGACAGTAGTCAAATGGCGGATTCGAACCTACGACCTTTTGAGTTCGCGATCAGCACGATGTCATTACGCTACTGTCACCTATGATGTTTGATTAGATTCAGTTCACATAATATTTTTATTTTAAACACTAACGATTCGCTCCAGATTTGCACGGGTGATTCTGGATCTCGACAACAGCGCCATCTCTGGGGTCCAACTGAGTTTTTAAACCATCGAGGGACCCACTAAAATACGAATAAAAATTTGTTCGAGTTTTTGCGATTTCGAGTTTTTGCGAGACTAATGTACAACAATTAATTTTATACATAGAGATTACGGGAGGGAAATATCGGGAGTGATAATGATAAGTGGAAAAGATAATATACATAAGCTTGATGAAAGAGAAGGAACGTGTTGTGTTATCTAGCAACATGCATTCGTGGGCAGAGAAGAGAAAAGTGATTTTAATAATTGAATATTAGGGAAATTGAACTAAAAACATAAAGAAATAATTTAGAAAGTTAATCAACTCTTAAGTTAATAATATACTTAGAAAAAAAATTATTTTATAAATCTATTTCTAAACCAATTTTGAACCTGTGGAGCGGACTGCGACCGCGTCGCCTCCAGTCATTACAGTGCGTGGATGTCCTACAACGAATGACATTCATTATTTTTTAAGAACCTCATAAAACAACATTACGGCGCGAGCACTATACTTACGCACTGTTCCCTCCCAATTATTGGCTATAACTGGCGGTTCGATTCCCGCCGATAATTATAAGTGTTCAGTCCAAACACACTGGAAAACATAAATAACTTTGACGGTCCGTCTACTCCGGGCGCTGATTTTAATTGGACTTATTGTCGTTGATGCCGAATTAAGAATAACATGGGACCCGGCGTCGGTTTTTATTGCTCAATAACTGCGGACATTTACTTGATTTATTTTTATGTCACTTATAATTAGCAGTTTCAGTAAAATGTTTTTAAGGCTTTTAATAGACGATTTTAATTATGCATTCAATGCTTGCTATGTTTAACTTTAAGGAAGTTATATGTAAAACCTGCCTTAGTTTTCTAGAGATAAACTTTCGTAAACGCTAGAGATTTGTTTGTTCTTCAACAATAACGGTAACAGAATGTTTTTTTAAATATAATAAGGGTGACAACCGAACACACAGACCACCTGATGGTAAGTAGATATTGTGGCCCATAGCCATCAATATTTATCCTCGATTAAGAATGAAAGCGCAGATGCGGAAACAAAGCAGTCCCTCTCAGTCCTGAGGGACGAAAACGCAAATTCATTTTGATTCACAGTCGCAATTGATGTATTTGTACAATGTAATTGCGCCACAACATTCATTTGCCATAAGGTGGAGACAGTTTTTTTTAATAGGTTAGGGGATTCCCATTAACCGGGTAGTCCTCACAGTCCAACACATTGGACCGGTCTTGGGAGCTGTTCAGGAACAGCATTGTTGGCTATCTTAGCTTTGGCGTATTTTCCCCTAGAAAGGATCTGTCTAAGGGTCAGCGACCTCAAAGCCCTACGGAAACTCGACGTAGACGGATCGACACAAACGAGCACACAGTCCGCCTGATGGTAAGTGCTTGCTTGCTTGCTGGATGCTGATTTGCAAGCATTGAATAGCGCAATTTCATTCAACGCCTTATTTTCTCTTCGCAGGGCGCTGCACGACGCAAGTTGACGCGATGTTGCCGTGCAATCGTTTGTGTCTGCCAAAACAACGAAAAAGAAAACTAATGACATTTAAACTATCTTTATTTTGTAGAAGGAACCATACAAGCAATTTATAACCTAGGTCCGAAGGAATCCTTTAAGCCGGCTATACATGTCGGCCGAGCGAAGACGAATGGTAAAATATAGACAGCTCATTTCTTTAAATGTTTTTATAGGATAGGGTGACAAACGAGCATACAGTCCATCTGATGGTAAGTGGTTGCTGCGGCCCATAGACATCCACATCTATCCTCGACTACGAATCAAAATGCAGATGCGTCGTCACACCCGTGAGGCCTAAGATGGAATGCCTCGTTTCCAGTAAATAGGGTTTCGGATCTCTACGCTCACCATACGAAACAGAGCAGAACTATTAAGCTACTTTTTTACGCCAGTATTCTGTGAGAGCGTGTCCCGGTCGAGACGAAAATGAATGTAGTGACGCATATACATTACACAAAGACATCTATTGCGGCTGTGAATCAAACTGAATATGCGTTTTCATCTCTCAGGCTAGGATGGACTGTCTTGTTTCCAGTAAAAAGGGTCTCCGGATCTCTACACCCGCCATACGAAACACCTAGTATTAAGCTACTATTTTACGCTGGTATTCTGTGAGAGCGTGGTTCTTCCTCGGTCGGATCGACCCACTCGTGCTACAACCATACTACTAATATAGCTGCAGCATGGCTCTACCACGACACCTACATGATATTTTGATATAGAAAAAAAAACATTACGGACTACTATGCAGTAATTTTTTAGAGACACAGAGTTTATAGACAAACGTACTGTGTTACTATCGCATCTTATAGAGAAATCCTTAAAGAAACTGCCTAATACCACAGATTAAATAATGTTGCTTCATAACTAATACGTATAATTATTACATAGGCTAGATGATGATCAGATGTGCTGCTCTGTCGTGGAGTCACGGCTCATGTAATGAACACATCATGTACGACACTACATACTATGACTACGTTGTTAGTTAAAAATATGTAGGCATAGTGATGCTACGATCTTAAAAAAGTGTCGATAATTTTTGTATTATATAATATAATAGTTAGTGAATAACTTCACCAATTGTTTAATTACATAGTTCAAGCGGAGCTTAAATTAAATTATATAAATTTAAATGTATAATATTGCCCTTCACTTTCTTTATTTGTATTGATATTACTTAAATTATGTTTACTCATTTTATATCAAAATAAGTAAATTTATGTAGTTTCCTTTTTTGTTGTTAGTATTTTTCATATTTATCTATATTAAAATGTTAAAAATGTAAAATGTTCAAGTATGAATTACGATTTAAAAAATATGATATAGTAATGCTATTTGCATATTACTTTTAGCAAAAGCAATATTTGCTAAGTATATGTTAGAAATATAAAATATGATATGTTAGGGTTATGGAGGATTAGAAGAGTGTAGATATGAACAAAATATTCTTGAAATGGTACCTTATTTGCGTGAGATGCCCTCTAATGTATAAGATTCTATGTAGCAACTGATGACAGGAAATTAATTGTGGTGTACTAACCCCAAAGTGCTAAAATTATTAATAGGAAGCATGTTTACTCAATTTAGCTATCGAGGATGGCGGCGTAAGATAACCCACCATCCCGTATCATCCCGTATCGTAAAATGTAATAGAAGGATATCAAACAGGAGATGGGCAGTGGCATCTTCCCGATAGTATCACAAAATAATACAATATTGCGATTGCACACCCGCCTGATAGGCGTGGCAACTGTTTATTACTCCTGCAAGGCAATCTATGGGAGAGATATTTTCAGCAGTGGATTTTTGATTATCTATCACAGCCTGTGATAGATAATGATGATGATATCAAGAAGTGGATTTTAAGAGCTGAGAAGGTAACTTTAGTTTTAGGTAAGAAGTTTTAAAAGATTTGAATAATTTTTACGTAACTAGACATGATCAATATATTATTAATTCATAATTACTATCGATATATGTATAACAACAAACCTAGCGCCACCTGTGCTCGCTGCACACGCACCCGTTCATTAGGTCGCGGCGCGTGATTGTCATTTTGCCCCGCCCCCCTCCCGCTTAGACAATTATTTTAATTCGTATCATTATCGAAGCGAGCGCCAACGAGAACGGACGACGGAACGTGGAAATTATTTCGAAGGTCATGCTTTTGTTTTTTCGTCTTTAATAAGACTGAAACTAGATATAGGCCTGGTGTGATCTAATTAAACACTCATTTTGATTGTCTTACGGAACGGTGAACACAACCAAATGTTTGAATGTATCATTATCGTCACGACTGGGTAACGCTTCGTGTAAATAAGTATATTTTATCAAACATCTTTTTCAAGTCTGTGTGTACTGAGATACTCAGTTATTTTCCTTTACAATATCTTCTGTTTTTCACTGACATGCATGACATCGGCAGAAATAAAATTTGGATTGTCCATCTAGTATGAAATATTGAAGCGAGCGCCTATGAATTACCGTAGCTAACCATAACAAAATGTACTGTGTAATTAAAAAATCAATCTATTTCATATAATATGTACATACATACTTTAACACTTACAGGGGTAGGCAGAGACTACAGAATTCCGTAAAAGGCACTTATGGCAATTCAAATGTTGTGGTAATCCCTAACCTAATATGAAGTATAAGTTTTGTGTGGCAGTAGAAGCACAAAAGAAGATTTAATGCTGTAGAAATGCGGTCACTAAAGAGTATTTTAGTTGTGACTGAAAAATAGTGAGATAAGAGAAAAGTTTGGTTTACAAAAGATGTTGTAGGTAACCAGGATTAAAAAAGGAACTTTTTGTGGTTTCGTCATGTAGAAAGAATGAACGAGGAAAGTGTAATAGTTCAGAATGTAGTGGCAGAGTCGACTAGGAACGCCCGAGATGGAAGCACGCCGAGCAAACTGGCGATATATTGAAGATGTATCCTAAATTGAAGATGTATCCTAAATGTATCCTAAATCGACAAGTAAGTATGTGTAAATAAATTTGATTTAAGGTAAAGTTTTGGATATTTTAAGCAATCTCGTAAGAGTTCTCCAAGTTTTTGTTGTATTTCCAAATAAGAGGCTGTCTGCTTAGTATTTTTCACAGTTTTTTTCCATGAGCGGTGGAAAATCTTTAGTAGAAGTAGTAGAAAATTAAAAAAATATGTTGACATTTTTTACACGCGAATTTTTATTTTCCTTCGTTGGAAAATATTGTTTTCATTTTATTTACAAGAGGAACACTCATTGCGTCTAATTCAGCGGATTTTTTAGGTATTTCTGCGTCAGATGTAAATGGAAGGTATATCGGTAACTTGGGTTTTAAATAAATTGAAGTAACAAAATTACATACAGCCCACTTCACGTTAAATGACTGTTGCTGGTTGCAGTCTTTGGATTCTTTCGACAACTTTCAAACAAAAGCTTACATATGCGTTATCACGTCTAAAGACTAAGTTGGAATGCTTGAATGAAAAGCCTGTATATTTACAGGCTGTGTATGCCGAAACTCAGCAGTGCATGCACTTTTAGGCTTTGTGTGTCACCTAGTAAGTTTTCAACAGAATTTCTTCATTAGTCTTATCCACCAGAAAAAATGGAGCTGCTCTAAATTCCTGGGAACTTTGATCAAAACGCTATTAATTGACAGAGATAATGTTTGGTATGCAACGCTACTCGCAAATAGAAATACGAGTAATCAAAACTAACGCAATCCACAAAAAATGTACTGGTTTACTGTAATGTTGACTTTTTATTCAATTTTCAGATAAGTGCTTTAGAATGAGATTAAATAAACCAAAATGCAGCGTAAAACAATGTTATAGAGTTAAAATTAATTTGGGAGCGTTTTCTATATCAACACAAAGAAGTGTCCCTATTTGTCGCAACAAAAGGCGTGGCGGTTCCTTATAAAATCGATTTTACAAAGTTATTAGTGCTGTTTAGTTGAACTTTAAGTTTGAATGAATAGATGTGGTTACAGAGATTATTAAATATATTTAATTTTGTGTGACCAGAGGCGAGAGTGAGGTAAGTGGCCGTAGTAATTTAGTCGATCGCCATTAGACGAGTCAGAGAGAACGTATGCTGGTACATGTCATTATGTAGTCCACGAAGCGTGAATATAAAATTGTGGTTGTGCAATGTAATAGGTCTTAGCCGCTTTGTTCTTTTGTCTCGCTGGCTTTCGTGAAGTGCCATTGAGGAGATGGGTCAGGGTGATACTTTAAAAACAGTAAGCTATGGCTATCGATCGAATGAAACTAAAATTAAAATAACTTCGTAACATTTTTTTAAATAGAATAAGGTTGACTAACGAGCACACAGACCACCTGATGGTAAGTGTATGCTGTGGCCTATAGACATCTACATTTAACCTCGATTAAGAATCAAAACTTAGATGCGTTATCACCATTGAGGAAGATCGAATGCCTTGTTTCTAACAAGCATAATGGTTAAGTGATGTTTAGTAAAATTCGTTTTCGAAAAATATATATTAATAAGACTTATTAAACGGTTATAAAAGAACTTTATCACACTTTTATTACAAGCTTTGAATGTTTAAGTGAAAATAGTTGCTAGCCAACAGCCAACTTTAAATCGCTATAGATAGATGCTTATTCCTTAATGATAATTAAAAATGAAAAACAATTAAAGAAACCTAAAGAGGAGGATCAATGACACCCGTCTTGACATATTTAATCAACTTTAGTTTTTTTCTTTTTCAGAATATGTAGTGTCGTTAATTTCATATCTTTAATGATACTCACAACAGCAAGACAAACCGATTTACGTAAGAATCATCAAAATTGGCCCACGCGTTTGGTCCATAGAGCGCCGCAAACATACATAGGCTAATAAACACATTACCCTCCTTTACAACCCGCAGTATGGTAAAAAGGGTCTCCGGTTCTCTACATTCACCATACGAAATACATGAGTATTACTATGTTAAGCTGGTGTTCTGCGAGAGCGTGATCGTACCCCGGTCGAGCCGACCCATTCGTGCTACAACCACGATACATATAGCTGCAGTATGACTCTACCACGTTGTTTTATGCCTTTTTTAAAGTAAAATACCAGTGTCAGCAGAGAAAGGCCCATTGAAATTATAAACGTAGATCGACACAATGTTATGGCATGAGCTTGAAACCAATCGATTGAAAATTACTTTGACATTTCCGATGCTGCAATCAACTACGCCCTTACTATGTAAGAACACGCTGCCGATATTGTGATATTGATAGAACAAATAATTCATGATATTATGGAAACGAAATTATTTGTTTTTAATAACGATTCCTGCTAGACATAATCGGAATTATTGATAAAACCACTCTAATTAAATTTACAGACATGCACGTTGCAATGTTCGTTTCAGAGGGTAAAGGAAGATGGAATAGTTCACAATTATGCTCAAGTATAGGTAAGTAAGTCAAAGTAAAACAAAAATACTAGGCTTTTGGAGAAAGATAAGAGTCGTCGTGCTATTTACATATATGAATACTGGCGAAAAAAGATTAATAAGACTTATTACACACTTAAAAAGGAACTTTATCACAGCTTTGTTACAAGTTTTGAAAATTTAAGTGAAAATAGTTGCTAGCCAACAGTCAACTTTAAATCGCTATAAGTAGATGCTTATTTTTTAACGATCATTAAAAATGAAAAACAAAGTAACCTAAAAAGGATCAAGACCCCAATTGACACATTTAGTCACCTTTGGTTTTTTTTTCTTTTCCAGAATACTGTTCTAAACGTATTTAGTTATTGTAATTTTTAATTTCACTGGCTGGTGAGAAACGAACTTAGTTTGCTTATATCGCGATCTAGTTTGGTTGCGCATACTATGAAATTTATAGTATGGCGCTATCCTTATGTTGTTTTTTGAATTAAATGTCTTGGTTTTTGAATTGCATGTTTTTCTTTATCATTTTATTACTGTAATTAAATAAGGTCCTAACATTAACTAATAATAACGGTTTCGGCAAAATAGAAATACCAACATTGAATTAAGGTTAGTCGCTGAGCACGCTCCTCCGAGATGCTTAATCTACATACTCCGTTTTCTTTTTATAAAATTGAAGTTACATCAACAGTAAACTTATAGTCCACCCGATGGTAAGTGGCTGTAGCCTCTCGACACCTGCTACTAACTTCAAATAAAGAGGTTTACGAACGAAATAACATTAAACAGGACTAAGACGGAATCCCTCGCATCCTGTAATTATAATGACTCTCTATACCCTTTACATCAGAACACACCAGTGCACGTTTAGCGGCAGATATAGGTAAGAGAGTGGTACCTACTAAGACGGACTCTTAGGCAGGGAATAAGGAGGAGGAATCCTACCATTTTTGATGAATATTATGTCTCTGTTGAGACACCTATTTCGTTCAAAAGAGATTGTTCTAACACTTTTTTATAGGAGAAGGGTGACAACGAGCACACACTCCACCTGATGGTAAGCGGTTGCTGTGGCCCATAGACATCTACAACTATCCTCGACTACGTTTAAAAATGCAAATGCGTTACCCGTGAGGACAAAAATGGAATGCCTCGTTTCCAGTAAAACGTTACACAGCAGCGTTAAGCTGCTATTTTAGGCTGGTATTCTATGAAAGCGTGGTTCTTCCCCAGTCGAGCTGACCTATTCGTGCTACACTAAACTTCTAATATAGCTGCAGCGTGGGTCTACCACGTAAAAACGATTTGACGTTAAAATACTAAATATTTTTTTATCACCTTTGCGGAAAATGATTTAAAGATTTTTTGCAAGGTGTGCGGTGGGTTCTTATTCAACGTCAAAAAGATGACCTGATGAGAAGGACCTGTTGGCCCTAACGACCTGCAATTATTAATCTGAATATCTATTACTCCATGGAATGTATTTGATTTAATTGATTTTAACACATTCTCAACGACTTCAACTTTATCCACAGTATCTAAGTCTTGCCTATATCTAATGCTGAATAGTAAAAGACCGAGTGACAACAAAGACTGAGTAAAGTGCTAACACATGTCATTCGACAACGTTAGTAGAATCCTTTGACTGCAACTTTAACTTCAAGGGTTGCGATAGCTTATCTACACCTCAGCGCAACTGCAAGCTTGATTATTACTCGTATTTATGAAAAAAGGAAATCGTTAGTGATTTTACATGTGCTACGAGTTACCAGTATCAACTTTAAAGTCTATTCAGAGTGAATTTTGGTCACGGGGAGTCACAGCAAAGACACCAGAGAACAGGATTATAGAGCACGAGTTTGTGCGCAAAGCAGATAAGTGCCCACATTATCATAGTTCGACTAGACAGCAATCCGACAGGATCGAAAAGAGAGATCAAGCGTAGGACTAACGGATTTACGTACTTTTCGACGCACAGAGGTTAAACATGTCAACATTTTCACTCTGGGTTTCTACTGAGATTCTTTTGACAGACAAACCCTATAACAAATTTCTGCAAGATCCAGGTATTCAGCAGTCGTGCCTACGACCAGTGGATTAATAAGACAGTCGAGTACCAATTATACTGCATTAATGCCATCACTCAATCAATTCGCGTATATTTGCATCGTCTATATAAAGTTGAAAACGAATAAGAATTTTATTTACGCAAAATTTGCCTGATGACTGGTGGATTTGATCGTTCGATAAAAAAAGCAATTTGATTAAATTACGTTTTTATTCATATCTTGAACTCTCTTCCGTTTCATTTGTATTGCGCACTTTCTACAACTTTTTTGACTCTTAACATATTTGGCTTGCACCAAACACAAACTTCTTTCGATTCATTCATCAAAATTAACGTCGAAATCTTCTTCACTAGTCGTATTATTTATTTCAAACAAATTACATTTTTGACATGATTTCTTAATATGGCGTGAGTTTTACCATCCCGTCGTCGCTATGAAAATAAATCGAACATACTTCCTGTATATTGAGATTAGACCAACAAATAAGCAACATATAAAATAGGAATGGATACTTCACCACTTACTTATGTGTAAATTCGACCAAGAGAGAAATGAATTTTTCACTATTTATCTGGAATACCAAAAAAGTATGTAATATGGTTTGGTTGGAAATATTGCATTATAATTTATAATATTCTATGGAAATATCGATATTAAGGTATATATTTGTTACCGACCCTTTGAAAATCATACTAAATGTCTTTTAAAGACAATTTTTATAAACATTGAAACATAACACTCTAATTAATATATATCTAGTGCATGATTTATGATTTATGAATAACAGTATATTTTTTCCGTCTGAAAAAAATTAACGATTTCTTTTTTCTTTTTCATTATTATATTATGAAATTGATTTCTCAATAAAACTAAAAATTGGGTGCGTATTATTTTAATTTATATAGTTTTTGATTGAATTATTTATTTCGTTCAAAATTTTGTTTTTATTTTTTACATCATAATTACAGTTCATCACAAATTCACTGCTGTACATAGGCTACACCTATAGATCGCTATCTCACCCTTTATGTTTCATATTTATTCTGAAACTACTAACAAAACACTGCAAAACAAAATGATCCAATTTAGTGTGTTTTTGGTGTGGATTTGGTGGAAAACAACAACACAACAGATAGGAATATCAGCTATAAGCTGCTTGCCTATTACTATAATAATAAGGATAAATTATACACAATACTAACAATCGTGAAAGACATTGTAGATTAGGTGTGCTTTTGGGTTATGTATAACTCCAGTTACATTGTAAACGACAATGCGGACGTACTTACAACACACGTGGGTAGATTTAATCGACCTTAGCTTTCTACAGCGACTAATAAGCATTTACTCGGTGCGTCGCGCCCCAAGGGCTCGCGCGCATCTGATTGATGCGTTTATAATTATGGCGCGCTTTTGCGCCTGTTGCGCGGGAAAATATCATTTGCACGGTACAACGCCATAATGTCGGGAACGTGAGGTGAAGTGCATTTAGCGACGCCATTTTATAATATTACAGATTTCTGTACGCGTACACGATAAAGAGGATGATAAAGGTTCTGGGTTCAAATTACAGAGATAACGTTCGCGCGAAAATGTTGCTCTTGGTTCTGGTGGTTGTTGCTGTGGTAGTGTGCAAAAGCGTTCCAATATATCTAACTAAGTGCAAAGATAAGAATACATTGTGGTTTTAGCAGACAGAACTCTGACATGACCTCTTTATCTCGGCTGCATCTGTGAGGTATCCATTCGGATTTCCTTATGTAATAATAATAATGTTCTCCAGACCGAATCTCGATTACATTGACAGCATTGTAGTATCTGAGTGTAAGCGCAAGTACAGGTGCACTCTTTATTCCACACTTGCATAGTCCGATGGGACGGTAATCTGACTGTAACTGATATTATTAGGCTGTAATTAAGGTTCTGGTGTTTAATTTGAGCCTACTGGTATCTGGTAAGTCTCAGTATAAGACCGGAGTTAGTAAGTTGGCGATGTTTCACCCTCGTGCGCCTAAAAGCACGTAAAGCCGTTACTCCTGCGCCTGATCTCTCTCCGGTCGTGTCGGTTCGCTATAAAATTAGTGTGTAAATTTTTGTGGCTTCGAGCCACACATATTGTACCAAAATTAAGACCATTGGTAGTGGCAAAACTACGGGACATCTCATACTTTACTTATATTACCGGTTCATCATCGAAGCGTGTTGATTACGACTAAATTTTCCTACCATAAAGGAAGGACCATGTCTACATCGAGATACTATGTACTTGTTGTGTATTTAGTTTATTACATGTTTAGCTTCGGTTAATTTATACATTGTTTTTTACGGTAGCACTATACGTCCCACTGCTGGGCGAAGGCCTTCTCTCATCTCTGAGGGGGTTTAAGGGCAAGCAAGTGTCCGCCGCGCTGCCTCAAAGCGAGTTAGCAAACTTCACATATCTTCAAAATATACTTTTGTCTTATTACTCAGACATGCAGGTTTCCTCACGATGTTTTCCTTCAACACCGAGCACGAGATAAATTAGCACTTTACGCAATTAACAATTTATGGTGCCGGCGGAGATCGACCCCGGGTTGCTCGCTTACTATGAAGTTTACAGCGAGCGGTAACCATCTGAGCTACCATGGCTCATCATCTGGTATTTATACGAGATGGGTATTCCCCTATCTGTTGATGGGTTCAAGATTTTATAGCTATCTCTTTTTTTATAGAATAAGGGTGACAGACGAACACACAGTCCACCTGATGATAAGTGGATGCTGTCACCCATAGACATTTACATTTAACATAGATTAAGAATCAAAATGCAGATGCGTTGTCAACCCTGAGGAAAAAGATGGAACGCCTCGATTCCAGTAAAACGGGTCTCCGGTTCTCTATACTCACCATACGAAACACAGCGGCATTAAGCTGCTATTTTACGCTGGTGTTCTGTGAGAACGTGGTCCTTCCCCGGTCGAGCCGACTCATTCGTGCTACAATCATAATATAGCTATTAGATTACTTTAATGGTTCCAAAGTTAAAAAAAATATCATACCGTAGTTAGTTCATTAGTAGAAGTATATAGTTCTTCGTATCATCAATAGATTTAATAGTTTAAAGTACAACACAAGAAACAAACACAACACATACACACACAAGAAACGATAATTTACATAATACATTTACATTTACATAGTACATTACATAATACATATACATAATACATTTAAATTTACATAGTACATTACAAGAAACAAAAATTTAAAATAAGTCAATTTGTTGAATATTAAATATGCACTAAATTCGAATAGCGATAGGAAATAATAAACAAATAGTAAAAATATCGAGTGTGAAGCTTAGCCAACTAAAGCATGTGAGCAAGGCTATTCACACTTTTCAGTTATTCAGGAAGGTGAGATATTGATGCGAATGTGTTTGATCCTGTTTTTTTAGTAAAATTGTTTTTAAACATACTTTCAGTATTTGATAGTATATATCTTAATGTAAAATATACTATATGATAGTGTTCTTTATGTTATATATAACGTTAAAATATACAGTACCTGGTTGACCGAGCTTTGCTCGATATTTTTCGCTCGATTTTTTTAATTAATGTGTTTTGGAAATTATATTTAGATACAAATTACATACTGATGAAATATAAATAATATTTTTTGATCTTAGCGACATAACAGAAAAAACGGAACTGGTTATTTGAATAAAAAATCATGAGTGCAATTATTTTAATTTAAATTTTCGTGTTTTTAAAAAATACTAATAAAAGGGATCGAAAAATAGATTTTCTCAAAAAAGAAAAGAACATGAAAAAAAAATTAAAAAAAGTCGGTCTGTCGGTCTGGGCTCGAACCGGGGTTTTAATATTCTATGACCGACCATTATACCAATTAAGCTATTTATAATCACTAAAAATCCGTCAAAATTTACCTTCTTATTCTAACGATATTGTAGCAGTTTTTCATTGCCTAAAAACACGGACAAAAAGACATTTTCTAAAAGTAAATCCTAGCTAGATCGATTTATTATCCCCGAAACTCCCTGGACACTAAATTTTATGAAAATCGTTGGAGCCGTTTCCGAGATCCCGATTATATATATATTTATATACAAGAATTGCTCGTTTAATAGTATTAGTACCCGGTTGACCGACCTTTGCTCGGTATTTTTCGCTCGTTTTTTTTTAATTCGTGTGTTTTGGAAATTATATTGAGATACAAATTACATACTGATGAAATACGAATATTTTTTGATCTTAGCGACATAATAGAAAAAACTGAACTGGTTATTTGAATAAAAAATCATGAGTGCAGTTAGTTTAATTTAAATTTTCGTGTTTTTAAAAAATACTAAAAAAAGGGATCGAAAAATAGATTTTCTCAAAAAAGAAAAGAACATGAAAAAAAATTAAAAAAAGTCGGTCTGTCGGTCTGGGCTCGAACCGGGGTTTTAATATTCTATGACCGACCATTATACCAATTAAGCTATTTATAATCACTAAAAATCCGTCAAAATTTACCTTCTTATTCTAACGATATTGTAGCAGTTTTTCATTGCCTAAAAACACGGACAAAAAGACATTTTCTAAAAGTAAATCCTAGCTAGATCGATTTATTATCCCCGAAACTCCCTGGACACTAAATTTTATGAAAATCGT
This sequence comes from Parnassius smintheus behrii, assembly GCA_036936625.1. Taxonomy (NCBI): domain Eukaryota; kingdom Metazoa; phylum Arthropoda; class Insecta; order Lepidoptera; family Papilionidae; genus Parnassius; species Parnassius smintheus. The sequence continues at coordinate 21,434,562 of JAUPFT010000009.1, read as the reverse complement.
TGGAGCCGTTTCCGAGATCCCGATTATATATATATTTATATACAAGAATTGCTCGTTTAATAGTATTAGTACCCGGTTGACCGACCTTTGCTCGGTATTTTTCGCTCGTTTTTTTTTTAATTCGTGTGTTTTGGAAATTATATTGAGATACAAATTACATACTGATGAAATACGAATATTTTTTGATCTTAGCGACATAATAGAAAAAACTGAACTGGTTATTTGAATAAAAAATCATGAGTGCAGTTAGTTTAATTTAAATTTTCGTGTTTTTAAAAAATACTAAAAAAAGGGCTCGAAAAAATTGATTTTCTCAAAAAAGAAAGGAACTTGAAAAAAATTTAAAAAAAGTCGGTCGGTCGGTCTGGGCTCGAACCACGGTATTACGATTTTGTGTACACCCAATATACCAATTAAGCTATTCGTAATCATCAATAAACTGTCAAAATTTACCTTCTTATTCTAACGATATTGTAGCAATTTTTCATTGCCTAAAAACACGGACAAAAAGACATTTTCTAAAAATAAATCCTAGCTAGATCGATTTATTGCCCCCGAAACTCCCTGCACACAAAATTTTATGAAAATCGTTGGAGCCGTTTCCGAGATTCCGATTATATATATATATATATATATATATATATATATATATATATATATATATATATATATATATATATATATATATATTTATATACAAGAATTGCTCGTTTAAAGGTATAGGATATGTACATATAAATAAACCAAAGCTGAAATTATAAAAGGTTAAGAGAAATGGGCTGCGTAAGAGAATACATTCACACCATTTCATTCCGTGGGTGTCGTAAGAAGCGACTATGGGATATGTCATAAAAATCTTACTGCATTAAATAGATGGCTATATTTATACGTGGTAGAGTCACGCTGCAGCTATATTATGGTTGTAGCACGAAAGGGTCGGCTCGAACGGGGAAGGACCACGCTCTCACAGAATACTAGCGTAAAATAGCAGTTTGATGCTGCTGTGTTTCGTATGGTGAGTGTAGAGAAACGGAGACCCGTTTTACTGGAATCGAGGCATTCCATATTAGTCCCCAGGGGTGACAACCCATCTGCATTTTGATTCTTAATCGAGGTTAAATGTAGATGTCTATGGATCACAGCATACATTTAACGTCATGTGGACTGGATCAACTTGTTTACGTTAGACATTTTAAGTGATTGAGCTACACTGCAGCTATATTATGGTTGTAGCACGAATGGGTAGGGCCTAGCTCACACGGAATACCAGCATAAAGTAGAAGCTTAATACTGCTGTGTTTCGTATGGTGAGTGTATAGAATAGGATACCCCTTCTTAATGGAAATGAGGTATTCCATCTTAGAGCTCAGGGGTGATTTGTCACCATTATTCTATAAAAATACGCCAAATGTGGGAGACGTCTAGAACTATTATCGTCGGTTCTCCCCCCAATCGTGACGATTAATACAAAGCTTACTCTACCACGGGGGGGGGGGGGGGTCAACTTCCAGCAGTGAAGTTTTAGGAGTTGAGAAAAAAGAAAAAGAAGAAAGAGAGCAGTATAAATAAGAAGACTTGCAAAATTGTTTGTATGTACCTATTTGTCGTCAGTTAATAAATATTAATGACTTACAAGAAGAACTAAGGTAATATATTTTTACAATATATCTATTACAATAACCAGTGTGTTTTTGCGATCTGTTAGAGAGGCCAATGCAAATTTTATTATGAACGCTTTCTATGATTGGCAATACCGCATCTTAAATTTTATGCTCTGTGTAGAATTTGACAACTAAAAGACGTTTAGAACACCTATGTAAATGGCGTAGAATATAATATACTGGTGAAGTACATGGACAGAATAATACTTACTTGTATTATTGTAGTCGCATTTGAGTATTAGATACGTCAAGAAATATTTTTTTAAAGTAAGCCTCTAAAACTCAACATTAATTCCTATTAGACAAATTTCATCAGGTTACAACAGCCCACTGTTGGACTTGGACCATTTCCTTAAATTAAACGCTCTGCTTGACGAATAAAGGATCTGTATATTGACGACCGCAGTACCAAATAAACAGTACTATCGCTTCTCTCGTTACAGTTACGTTACGGTTACGTTAAAGTTTATTTTAAATCTGATATATACAAGATCGTTGTACAACTATCCACCAGAGGCTTCTCTATTCTAGTTTTCCTGCAATCGACTCTTACGACACTCACGGGACGAGACAGTTTATTGGACGGTTGTATTAGAATATTAGGGGGTAGTTCAATAACAAGTGTAATATGACCTATGTGAGATTTTGGAAGCATTGAGTAAAACTATTATACATTTATATATTATACATTTTGCACTGATGGACGCGCTTACATTTGAAAGTAAACAAGTGGTAAAATTAAAAATTTGTACAACCGACTTCAATATAAATTATTAAGGATAACTCAAAAACTACTGGTCAGACCTTGATCAAATTTTATGAGACCACATGAGAAGCACCAGTTTTCATATAAAAAAAGAATCATCAGAAATCGGTTCACCGGAAAAAAGTATGAAGTAACACACATAAAAAAGGAACATATAGTCGAATGGAATACCTCCTCCTTTTTGAATTTCGATAAAACAATAAGATTATTTCTCTCAGTTGTTTGTTAACAAATCAGCAGACTATTGCAACTTTTGGCAGCAGTCACTTTTTATTGAAGTAAGGGTGACACGTGAGCACACAGTCCACCTGATGACAAGTGAAATCTTTTAAAATGCAAACACATTGATACCCTGAGGGCTAAGAAGGACTGCCTAAGAGTAGAACTATTGGTAAAAGGTTCTCCGGTTCACGTGACTACAGATAAGAAACACAGCAGATATAAGCTGTTATTTTTCGCTGGTATTATGTGCGAGTGTTTCTCCTTCCTTACTTTTTCCTACTTACTTTCCTACTGCAGCGTCACTCTAACTCTATAATCTTACCATCACCTGAGTCGCAAGCCTATTTGTCCCCCTTTCGTTTTGAAGAGTATAGGGAACCAGTACCTATAATTACAGGCTGCTGGGCATTGCAGCTCAATCCGCAAAGGTAATAACGCATCTATGGCCTTTTTGGTTTAATGTTATATAGTTGTTAAGTCATTACAGGTGTCAATGTTCTGCAAGAGCTAGTGAACTGAACTCTAATGAACTTTAAATTCATTTGTCATATCAGTTTTTTTAAAAGGTGGACTAGTGTCCGTTAGTCATACGTACTTCATTAAAAAATAATAAGACTCGATAATTATTGAACTACATCAAATTATTTGAAGATGTTTCTTAAAAATGTTTAGTTTCTGAAACATCTTGTCGTTACATTCTGATATGTCTATAGAACAATTAGTACGTTATACTTATTTATTTAATGTGTTTTTCGCGTACTTGTTTTCTTTTCACCAAAGTGAATGATGGCCCATAATCATAACAATATGGTATTATATTTATTGCCTAAATTTTAGAATTGCCGTCGTCAATTCGTCTTGGTTTGATTGGAAATTTCGTGGTTCGACGTCAAGACGACATCGACACCGTTCCGCTGCATTATGATGTGACAACATACATATGTCCGATGAACGGTGAAATTTGACTTTCTCCCAATAATACATAATGTTACAAGTAATTGGTAGAAAATCATAAAATAAAAATTACCACTTTTGAATCGTTTAGCTTTAGTACGAATTTTAATTCACATTTCGAATTTTGGCATGGCATTATCCTTTAGTGCGCCTGGATGCAAAATTTGTGCAAAACACAATTGATAGATTTCGAATGTGAACGTATTGTGTTTGAGATCCCATCTATGATAGCGCACTTGACTCTAACTACGAACTTATCAACATTTAACAACCTATGTTGTTGAACTTTTTTTTTAAAACTCAATGTAACCAGTCATAGTATATTCTACGATGTTTTGAGATGAGAGGAACCATAGGACTCAGTGTCAATTATACAGAACTATAGAACCTATTTCCAGTTTTTTCAGGTTTTAGGAGGAATCCACAACTTAAACTCAACCACCTGGTAGAGATATATTCTACGAAATTTTGAATCTTATCGAAAGGCCATATGGTTCAAATTATTATTTAATAAAAAATTTATTTACTATTTTTAATTAACAAACGATTACAGCTCACTAAATGGTAAGCGACTGCCGTAGCCCAAAGTCAACTGCAATAATCTGTAACCACCTTCAATCATCTTCTTTGTGTTTTATGCTGGTATTCTGTAAGCATGTTGTTCAACCAGGTTGAGGCGACCTATTAATGCTGCAGCTAGCACGTAAAGGCGTGTTTTAATAAGGTTTTACTTTTAACATAAAGTAAAACCCGAATTCAAATTGCTGAAAAATAAGTTATTTATTAGGCACAGAATACCTAATAGTACTTCGTACTTTAAGGGTAATTTTTTTCTCCAAATTTATATGGTGGTCCCATGAACCTCGTCTTTTTTAAATCGGTCAAAAACAAACGGCGTCAATAGTGTTATCTCTCAATCTACTTCTTATAGAACTACATATTATTTAGTTGCGCCCGAAAAGGCTCTTTCTGCCTGCACACTTGTTGGTGTGATGGTTAATAAATATAGTACGCGAGGATAATATGGTCATCCAGTTATTATTATCACTTTCTTAAACCTAAAAGATACAGCCTTGTTTGCATAGATGTCTCTATGCTTCTTATCTACGATAGCTCCTCACCAATTAATCAAAAATAATAAAAGTTTCAAAGGAGCGCTTATTTATCGCCGCCATTTTGACAGTTGACATTACAGTAAATATTTTAGTCGATTTTAATATGGTGTAGTGTAGTTAGGTTTCTTCTAAGTTGATTTTTTGTAATTATTAATGTTATATTAAGCTAATTGTTAGTGTTTTTAATTATTGCCATAGCTTGTTTGCTTTTTTTTCTTAGTATATAAGTATACGACTTTGTGATTTTGTCTGTCCTTCTCCTAGTTTTGGTTTTATAGGGCGGCAAAGCTTAAGGTGAACATATAACCCTCACGTACCTTAGTCGTGCAACAAAGTCAAATACAAGATGTATTTTTTATTCCATCAGTTTAAAATGCTGGCATTTTTTAAAGTCTTTCTCTGTTATAGTTCCTGTCTGTGTATTGTCATCTAATAAATATGGAAGATTGAATAATTTTTGGTTTGTTGAATAAGTTGGCGCTCGTCTGCACTCGGCCAGCTAGGCAAGCGACGAGCAACGGCGAGGATAGACTAATGAATAATTTTATGCTGCAGTTATATTAGAAGTATAGTTGTAACACGAATGGGTCGGCTCGACCGGGGAAGGACCACGCTCTCACAGAATACCAGCGTGAAACTGCTGCTGTGTTTCGTATGGTTAGTGGAGAGAACCGGAGACCCTTTTTACTGGAAACGAGGCATTCCATCTTAATCCTCATGGGTGACAACGCATCTGCATTTTGATTCATAATCGAGGATAGATGTAGATGTCTATGGGCCGCAGCAACCACTTACCATCAGATGAACTGTGTGCTCGTTTGTCACCCCATCCAATAAAAAAAAATTAAAAAATGAGCTGTCTATATGTTACTATTCGTCTTCGCTCAGCCGACATGTATAGCCGGCTTAAAGGATTTCTTCGGACCTAGGTTATAAATTGCTCGTATGGTTCCTTCTACTAAATAAAAATAGTTTAAATGTCATTAGTGTTCTTTTTCGTTGTTTTGGCAGACACAAACGATTGCACGGCAACATTGCGTCAACTTGCGTCGTGCAGCGCCCTGCGAAGAGAAAATAAGCCAGTAAATTTGAATGAAATTGCGCTATTCAATGCTTGCAAATCAGTATTCAGATCCGCAAGCTGTTGCGGAAGTATCATGTCGATAAGGCAATCTTTGGGGAAGGCGAATATTCAGCAGTTAACTTTTGGTAGGATGTAATTTTTGAATGAATGTAAGCTTAACTATAATAAATAACAACTGAAGAAGTATATAGTACTAAATCTATAGTATAACCAAATGTAACTGTTTGACAGTAGTTTTTCTCAAAGCACGTTATGTTTTTAATAGACGTGTTGTATTGACAGGACGTTCGACTTGCACTATACTTCTCGTACAGCGGCCGCAGCCGCGGTCTTTGATCGCAGTGATTTGACAATATGCAAGCGCATGTTTGACACCTTGGGCCGTATCGGAAAAATCTCCATTAACGACAGCCGAGAAAAAATTGACCACAAAAGCCAAGTCAATCGTTAATCGCGAGGGTGTCGGCTACTAATGGGAACTAAGGCTGGACAGGGAAATGGATGGAGTCGATTTAAATAAAAACATGTTGCTTTACATTATTTTTGTAAGCTCATATTTCATTAAACTAAAATGTAAATTAACCTATAAACTCATCGCGAGGGTAACAAAACAACGAACCGAGACCAGGTTACTCCAGAGTGACTTAGTTAATATTATACGTCTCCAGATTTTATTTTATTTAGAGACAACACAAGTCTCTCGCGACATTTTGCTTTATTAAATATATTAAATCAACATAAAGAATTGCAGCTAGAAATACCAATAGTGACGAAACCGGGAATCGTACTCTGCTTTCTCGCACCCTTCACGACTATTTAAATTTTAAAGTAATATTTTTATTTGTGAAATAAAATAATAGACCAGCAAGTCGCACATTAGCATTAGCAAGATTTTTTAATAAACTGAAGTGGCAAACGAACTTACAGGTCACCTGATGATAAGTAGCTACTGAAGTCCATTGACACCTGCAGCTGACTTCATACAAGGAGGGTTACATGCATTATCAACCCTGAGGACCAAGGCGGAATACCCTTCAGACCGGAACACACCAATGTAAGCACTGCTATTTGGCGTCAGATATAAAAGATTGGTGTTTACGTGAAATTTATGCAAGTGGTATCTTCTATGGCAGGGATGGCGAACCAATGGCATGTGACACAACATTTTGGGCACGCCAGCAATCACAAAGTTCACTATGAAGTATTATGTTACGAACGAACGCGAGTGATCTTAGTTACATCGTGGACTACCATTGCTAATGACGCATAGTTCGTTTCATCATCATCATCATCACTGCAGCCCTTCACAGGTCCACGCCTCCCCAAGGAATGCATAGTTCGTTTACACATAGCATAATAGTCAATTTCGTTGATCCAACTGTATTTAAAAATTCATTTGTGCTATATTTAGGATTTTACAACAACAATATGTAAGTTATTTGCCATCTTATCTGCAACAACAAAAGTATCACTAATGTTACTTTAATTTGAATTACGCGTAAAACTTAAACTGTTTATAATAATAAATGACTCAACTCAAAACTCTGTTTGTCAATTTACCTAGGCTGCACTAAAAGTATCGGGAATGGAATATTTCCACTGTTCCTGTCATATTAAAATCTTTTCAATTGAAAACTCGTTGGTTTTAAAAATCGAATACCATTTATTTATTTAAAAAAAGATTATCGGTCTTGTCACAACGTTTTGTCAAACTTGAGAAAAATCAAGAGCGATGATTTATTATGACTTTCGAAGTGGTTTAAAACAAAAACAGTGTGTTGACCGGATGATTTCTGCATTTGGTGATGAAGCCCCATCAGCAAACCCAAAGCCCCAAGCAAAACCACAATTTATCGCTTTTCTGCTGAATTATTTTTTTTTGTATAGAAAAATATTAGTAATCTTATTATTTAACATTACTAATATTCCTTTTAACCACTCCTGGTAAGCTTGAAAATGCTTGTGTTAGGAGTGGTTCACGACAGTAGTCAAATGGCGGATTCGAACCCACGACCTTTTGAGTTCGCGATCCGCGCCCTGCCATTAGGCTACTGTCGCTTGCAATTTTTTCAACGTGGACGTGTCAAGCTCAGTGATGATCCCCGTCAAGGTCGTCCAAAAACTGCAGTCACTCAAGAAAACGTTGATGCTGTGCGTAATCTGACTGAGGAAGATCGACATGTGACGTACCGCGAAATTCAGGCAACTTTAGACATTGGCGTGAGTCAAATACAAATAATCTAGCATGAACAATTAGGTGTAAAAAAGTTGTTTTCCCGATGGATACCGCATTCGCTCTGTGAAGAGCAAAAAGCGGCTCGCGTTACTTGGTGCACCAGAACTCTCGAAAGATTCCACGCAGGATCCTCAAATGCTGTATACAACATCGTATCAGGTGACGAATCCTGGATATAACGTACGAACCCGAAACAAGAAACCAGTCATGAGTTTAGGTGTCCGAAAATGAGTTAAAGCCAACAAAAATTGTTCGTTCACGGAGTGTTGCAAAAAAAAATGGTGGCCACGTTTACCTCCAAAACCGGCCATGTTACGACTATTCCTCTTGAGGGACAAAAAACGGTTATTGCAGAATTGTATCCTAGCATTTGTTCGGCACAGATCGTTTCGGAACTCCGTAAAGAGAACTGCAACCGCCGTATCATCCTCCACCACGACAATGCGAGTTCTCACACCGCACACAGAACAAAAGAGTTTTTAGAGCAAGAAAACATAGAATTATTAGACCATCCGCCGTACAGCCCCGACCTAAACCCTAATGATTTCTATACTTTCCCTAAAATAAAGAATAAATTGCGTGGACAGAGATTTTCATCACCTGAAGAAGCTGTGGACGCACACAAAACGGCCATTTTGGAGACCCCAACTTCCGAATGGAATGGTTGCTTCAATAATTGGTTCCATCGTATGGAAAAATGTATCAAATTTCGCGGAGAATACTTTTAAATAGTAATGTTCTGTCACTTCCTTGATTCCCGAAATTTTCAGTGTATTTTTTGTAGTAAATAAAGAGTTTTGAGTCGATAGCATTTAATACTACTATTTTCCCAATAATCACTATGTCAACATTATTTTACCGCACGTCTATTACCTAATTAAACATTTCTTTAGAAAAATGGCAGGTTGATACATAAAAGTTCGCCACTCCTGTTCTATGGCCTATGAATTTACATTTGTATATAGTTTACGTTTAACGGTTCACGTACGCGCATGAATAAATATTTTAATCAAGTTTTATTAACTCATTTCTTTTCATTTACAATCATAAACTACATATGTGTACATGTACGAAACAATCAAATATTCAAGATTATTTAGTTTAATAATACTTTACTGATAATTAACGTAATAAAATGCATTAATCTATCCTGTAGCTTTTTTCAACTATGCACAGGAGCATCGCGGCAAAATCATTGTTCCATAATTAATAGTAATTTATTTATTTCATTTGACTCTTACATCAAAGGTTACATGACATATTACATGACAATTATAAACAAAGGCCTCCCTTATACTTTACATTATATGTTAATAGTGAAAAATATTAAATTAATTTAATAACTTTAAAAATAATTTTAGGTGTAACTCTACTCTGACAAGTAAGGCATCATCTATCCGACATAGGCACTATACCCTAATGAACTTCCAAATGGAAGCTGCTCGTATCAATGCCAATCAGATCTTTATTTATCGGAGTCATCAAACGGTTTTAATGGTGGTAGCTCGGTACATCGATTCAGGACTTTGATGATGTACTTTCACAATGCGTGTGAAACGTTTAAAGTTCAATCTAATAACTTTTGTATCAATATCCATATGTGTTTAGTATCCCGACACAAACAAAAGTATTAAAAATACCGAAATAGTAAAAAAATATTTCAGTTCATAATTTATGGAGTCGCGGCTAGTAAATTACTTTTCACTGGATTAAAAATTGAAGCGGTCGTATTTAACATTAAAACAATTATATCCAAAAAACCCTTCGGGCACAAGCAATATTGAAATTACTAAAGTTATAGCCTTTATATGTTCCACTGATATGCAGACCTCCTTTCATTTCTGTGAGAGTAAAGTCCGTCCACCGCTCCATTGTGTTATTGCAGATTTCACATATCCTGGAAATATTTTGTTTCTCACACGTGCAGTTTTCTTCACAATGTTTATTCTTACCGCCGAGCACGTGGTACTGAACATTATTACAATATATTTACAATATTAATACAACTAGTTGTTGTGTGTAGTTGTAACAATTTTACTGGAGCCCTAAATATTTTCGCGGAATGCTTAACACCCGAGCTATAACAGCTCTTAAATAATATTTATTAAATACAACTTACGTTTTTCTGATTGATACAAAGATATGGGGTGAATCATTGTCTACGATTTTGATGGTGCTAGTAGTCTTGGTATTTCAAGAAAAATATATTTTACATGTATATGTATATTTATATGTGATATTAAAATTTAGCTTTAGAAAGAGTAAAATCGGAATGAAAGAAATAGATAGCTTTAGAATAATAGAGAAGATACAAGCTTTTGAAGTGAAGGAATTAAAATTTCCTTCAAATGAGTAACCCGACTACTACGAACTAAAGACTAAATATTTTATAACAAAAAAGTTAATGCCGAACACACTAAAAATATACGTTTAATTAATAACCTCATCCTTTTTTAAGAAGGTTAAGTATCGTACAACTTTATAACGAATCGTTCTCTTTTCAAAAAAACATGTTTCATTATATATTCGGAAAAATAACTTCAAATAAATTATTTTTCGTGAATGTAACTCCGTACTTCCGAATGAAAATCTTTCGCGCAACATCTGAGACATTCGAAATGACACTTATTTTCCGCAAATCTCAGCTAAGCACGTTTCATGACAAACGTTTTCTTCCCCCTTAAGCAATGATGTCGTACTTTTTCTAGAATAAATCAAAGACAGTCGTTTTTAATTACGTACGCGTTGTAATGACTGCGCGACGCTCGCTTCGAGCGATACTTATGTTAATTTCTATAAAAGCTACCGCTTTGATATTTTCTTTTGTCATTTGCTATTGAGATAGTATAGAGGCGGCTTTTATAAAATATTATTTAATTTCTTAAATGTTCCTAACAAATGGATTTTGATTATCTACAACAAAGCGAAATACTGAAATGTAATAATTTGTCACTTTAATAATAGTTTTTGTATTCCATAAATTAGTCTGCCGATTAATCTAAAAGTAAAGTTTCTTTTTCAGTTTTTACTATTGACAAGTTGTTAAAAAAATGTAACACTACACAAAATCTCAATGCTGGGCCATTGGTCGAATGAAAAAAAAAATATTCCTAGTATTATTTTTAAAATACTGATTCATATTATCACGGTCCGCTCTTTGCTTTAAATATGATTATTATATATCTATAACTGTTCAAATAAACAATATAAAAATAACAAATTTAATAAATAAATAAAATTGACCTTAATGATTAAAATTATCCTAATATACCAATCAATTTATAACCAATCCAAGATTTCATAACTTCAGGTCGTCTAGCGTCTACATTACTACCACTTTGAGTGTCAATCAATTTTGATTGATAAAATTACCTATATAATTAAGTAGATGGCGCTAAAACAAAACAATTTTACTCGGAAGAAAATATTCTTATAATTTTTACATAAAATTATGTCTAAAAATAAGGATTATTACATTTATTTGCTTTAAAATTAAACTTTTATCTTGTATTTTATGCCCCACTTTTGGTTAAAAATGATCATATTAAATAAATAATTTTTATTTTATATTTCATTTTATTTAAAGGTTTCACTTCTACCGCGTGTGAACAGACATGAAGCCACGGTGGTAGGTATTTTTTTAAAGCTGAACGCGTGGTAAACTGCAATATATAATTTAAGTTCTAGCCGCGGGGATCTATCCTGATTTGCTCCAGTACTATACAACATGTAACAAAAACTCTGTGGTTCCCGTTAACAGCGTTATCAGAATCAGTATCCAAGCATATAGAAATATTTTTTTTTTCAAAAAACTCATTTAAAAAAAATTATTTTAATGAAAAAAAAATTAATTTGCAAATTTTATTATCTCTGCATTGGCCGAGGAGTAAGAGGATTGTCAAAGACCCCGCATTACCAATACTCGTATCAGTTACAGGAAATAAAACCACATACAATTTGCAAATTAATTTTTTTTCATTAAAATATTTTTTTCAAATGCGTTTTTTTGGAAAAAGAAATGTTTCTATACGCTTGGCTACTGATTCTGATAACACTCTTAACGAGAACCACAGTGTTTTTGTTACACATTGTATAATAATTGTTGAGGAGTGCCTTATCTTCTTTACAACCACAAATCTATGACCTATGTACATTAGTTATGTAAAACTGATATGACTATTTACAGAATTTTTATTGTAAAACAGTGTGTGTTTTATAACGTAACTTTATAGATTTACCGTTACTGTAGGGGCCAATCAAAAGTCCACTCTAGAAATGGGCCCTTCCCATAGATTGACTCATAGGGAGGATATGTGTCATAGTTGCTATTGGCGGGCGGGTTGGCAACCGCAGTTTTTTTTTAAATTGTTATTTAGAAGACGCCGTTGCCCATCTCCTGGTTTGTTTATCACTGTCGCTACTCACTACACCCACGGGACGATGTGGGAACGATATTTACAGAATTAATAGCTTTTAGTTTTTAACTTATTTTTAATACCCTACGTAATGATTTTTTTAAATTTACGCGAACACTACAAATTGAATAAAACTATTACTACTACGACGCGTTTCGGGTGCTTTACAGAACCCATGGTCACGGTGGGACTGAGATGTTTGACTTTGAGAAGTCTGCAGTCAGCGAATATGTTCAAGGTCGTCCCCACCATTACATTAGATTTGACAAACCACAAATCCTCGCAAAAGAACACCGATTCCTACCGAGGATGATACGCGAGGCTATTGAAATTAAAAAAAAGATCCAAATTTCAATAGAGATGATGGATGGGTGCAGCCATCTGCTTGGGATCCTATAATTAACAAAATTAAACCCAAACCCATGCATGCCACTGCAATACTTCATGATACTTACTATAAGCTCGTTTTGCGTAAATCGGATCAAAATTAAAATTCGAAAACTGAAGGTAGCCCGACTAACTACGACATTGGAACGTCAAACGTCTCTGTCCCCCCCCCCCCCCGTGACCATGGGTGCTGTAAAGCACCTGAAACGTCGAGATAACAAAAATTAGTTGAAGTAGTAATTAAACGCGATAAAATCCGTAAATAATAGTTTTGTTCAATTCCTTACGTTTCAAGTGCTCTATAGAACTTTTGTCACTACAGTATGCCGATGTTTTAGTTATCTCGGGATACAATTAGCTTTCAAATGTTAGCTTTTGATGCAATCAACGCAGAATCCCTAACAAAACCTTGATGTTTTATTGTGGGTGGGTACACTTAGCTCGCGTAAATATAAGAAATCAAAATATATATAAAAATTTGTTAGTAAATATTTTTACAAAATGCTCTTTTATTAAAAAGTCCTCTCCATATTTACCGAACGGCGGCAGCTTGAAGCCCGATGACTTGCACATCTTCGAAGGTCTGACGATGATGTATGTTCCGCCCGCGTAATGAGAGCCGGGAACTGTCGGCATGTCCACAAGGGCTGCTCTACGCACCCTGCTTCCTTCGAATTTTTCATCGATGGTCCATTTCGTTGCTTTGTGGCATTCTTACAACATACATTGATGTTATAAGATTATGTTACAGGGTAATAGATAAGTATATTTTATTAATTTATACAGAAACGCTAGAATTTTGCTTCTGTGTTACACCATGTTCTCTTCCATCTTCTTCTTTATCAACCCTTATGAAACCGCTGCTAAATAAAGGTCTATCTCATTATTAAAATAATTTTGTATTCAGTAAATGATCATACATATAATATAAACGAAGATGGGATTCTCTTTTTAAGTGTGATAACTTGTAAAGCGACTAGATTCTTACAAAGTCCTTAAATTTTACGTTAAATTACTATTTCCATGATTTACATATTTCACTTTTTTTTTGCTGTTTACAAACATGGAACACGCGAAGGCATTATTAATGAAAGAGTGGCAATGAGAAGTGCTGCTATTGTAAATTTTTGTCTTTTATCGACCAAGTATTTTACTAATAACCAGTATATGCCGATATTGCATTACTCGTAGTAATTGTATATTAAATAAGAATTATAAACTATAGTATACTACATTAGGTAAAGGTTTCTATTATCCATCTATTACAGCCTATAAGTCCACAGCTGAACATAAGCCTCTCCTGTAAAGGGATGATTTCCCTTAATCATCATGGTAGGTGGATTGACGACTGCGTTATCAGAGACGAGCACCTTTGACGCTACTCCTCATTGCCGGTCTGGATAACTTACGTCTAGCGTTTCCTAGAGATGGTTATACCGCCATCTGTAGAAAGTCGTATGATCTTTATATCATATCCTATAGACGACGTAACACGTCAGTACGGGACAAAATAAGATCATGACATGTTGCATTGACAGTCACATTTTTCTATCAACGGTCATCTGCTCATTAATAAGTTTTTATAGTACCTACCTCCCTAAGACTACACTCATCGAGAGAAAGTTAGTGGATGAGAAATGATTTGCAGACCTATTATTGGTACCGAGATTACCAAGTTCTCGCTTAAGCTCTAACATAACATGTAATTTTTCGGTTTTCGCGAATAAGTTTTTCGACTGATGCAATCAGTTCTCTTGGACGACTGTGTTTGGCAGCCAATCTATCTTCACTTCAACTTTAAGGCTTCTTCGATCTCCTTTAAATTTAGTAAATCAATTACCAACTGTTACTCGTGAACAAGCAGGCTCACTGTACGTATTAGCCAAATATTTAAAACCATGTGCCAACATGCTTTCGGCCTTAAACCTTTACACAGTCATAGTAAATTACAGTTCAAAAATCCTGTCAACCAAATTCCATTGTTGTAAGCGAATTTCCACCAGAGTTCTCACGATAAATGCATTTTACAACTTATCAGAAAATATTCAGCCTTTATGATCATGTGTAAGTCGCCAGTGTCAAACAAATGAGTAAGAAGTATTTAACTTCTTCATGCCTTTTTGTTGATGTTCCACGCATTCGGACCAAATGATTTGCTTAGTATTATGCACAACATAGGACAGTATAGAAATAATCTGCATCTGTCTTTCTGTTCGAAAGAGTGAATAGGCTTTTATTGGGCCTACACAGTGCTAAATACTATCCAGAGCTTTATCGCCACTTAACACGGATAGTCGTCAAGCACCGGCTTATGTTAAGTTAATAAAAATCTTTTGGGGTAAACATCCCTTAGTTTTACTATGTTCTGCCTTAATAGCTGAAAAAAACCTGTTCAGGCAAACCTCGTTTGGATCTACTACGCACTGACTTTAGCAAAGTTGCACCACATTACAGGAGACCTGAAAAACATAACTCAACAAAAGCTGCTTGCGTGTTGCGATTTTGCCTGCCTGTTGTGTGCTAGCAGCCATACGTGTAATAAAAAACTGGCTCATTATTAAGTATTAATGTGTTACTAAATAACTTTTTGTTGATAAGATTTATTGCATAAGGATGAGTAATGAATAAAAGCCTCGCTCAATGGCAGCCACCCAAGATCCACCATCAGCCGGTACTATCCCGGTCTAAACTCGGTTTAATAACTTCACCGTCGCCCATCATTAGCCACGCGGCTCTATCATTTGTCAAACGTTCCATTACTGGACGGGACTGAAGTAACCACAAGGGTCTTCTGGTGCGGTAAACTTGACAAATCATAGTTACTACTGTATTTTTTTCGTTGTTGTTATATAAAATTTGAGCTTAATGTGCATGGAGCTCTGCACATAAATTTCTCTTTCGTGTATACAGGGCTATTTTTCGAAGAGTAGCCAAATTTTAAACTTAAATTCAAATATAAATAATGATTTAACGTTATTGTAGTTTTTGAAAATACGAGTAAATAAGGCTTCTACTTTTATTTGAAACTATCGATCGAGTCCGAATGTGTGCGAGCGCAGTAAAATCAGTTACCTGTATGTATATATATATATATATATATATATATATATATATATATATATATATATATATAATTATGCATTACCGCGTATTTTGAATTTAAAGTCTGAGATTTTTTTTGATTAATTTTTTTCACTGTTTGCCTATATTACTTATTCCGAACCTTTTCTGCAATTTGGCCGGTTATTACAAAATAACCCTCTATATTTAAAGTATTATAATACTTCTGTAATAATAGTAGTCAAAAAATAAGGTAAGCTGTATTGTTGCACGGCCGTTGTATTATTAATATAACGACGTTCTATTTTTTATTAAAATTTTATAGTTGCAGTATTTACCCAAGAACATACGTAATAGTTAAAAAGTCACCCGTGAAGACTAAGATGGAATGCTTAGTTTCCAATAAAAAGGGATTCCGGTTCTCTACACTCACTATACGAAATTCAGTAGCATTAAGCTGATATTTCACGCTGGTATTCTTTGAAATAATCGTCCTGGTCGAGACGTTTAAAAAATTGTAAATATGAAAAGTCGATTAGATTGAATTAGTGTTTCATGCCGCTGCATAAGAAAAAATAGTTGACATGTGTCAGTTATTTCCTAGAAAGAGCCGATTATAGACACGGTAATTTTCGTAATGCAAAATCTTAAGGATTTTTGAGATAAGCGGTCGATCCTGACACCACTGTGTACCGAATATCCACTATCCATATCATCCCGTCGTTGCTGTAACTTCTTCCTAGTAACTGTGCTTCTTCCTAGTAACGATTAAAAATAAGAAATAAAATGCGGTTGTGACCCGCTTGGCAATAATGGCAAATATCTCCCCTATGCAGCAATTTATATGGGAGGCTTATGTTCAGCAGTGGACTATAGTAAGCTGTAATGGTAACGACAACGGATTCATAACTACTTGTTGAACTCTTCGTATTATTATTTATATTCCAATATCTATACTACACTATTTTTTTTTTTAGTAATGGAAGAAGCCGTTAGTGGTTTCGTCAGAATGAGTCAGTATATTGGGATATATTTATTTTACTTTTGTTGATACTTTCCTGTGTAAAAAGTTGTCACGTCAATACTTTGAATTTCTTCTTCTGTTCTGTCCGTATTTTTTTAAAACTAGATCTAGGTACTTCTAAACTGGATCGGCAGGTATATTAATGTTTTTTTTAATTTCTCTAGTATCGAGGATGAAGTTTGCAAACATAAATTGCACAAGGACAAACAACGATACCCGAAACAACTATTTGTTGACCATACAAATACTTGTTCCGTGCGCGATTCGAACCCGCGGCCTCAGTGTCACAACTGCCTGCAACAGACAAGAAGAACTCTCAGGCAGATAAGGGGCCCCAATACCCACTAGCTTGATTATTATTAATATGTTGCTACTTTTTATCGTTCTCCTTAAAAGTTCACTGTATGACATAAACCTTTCCAGGAAATTCGAAGATGCTCAAAGTCACCTCGCTGAGTAGGCGGTAACATCTAACTTATAACGCTTTTCGTGACACATACCCAGATAGACCGCCAAAACTAAGCTACCTTGTAGGTGTGTAAGTAGTCTGTGGTTAAGATTATTTTTCGCTACAGAGCATAAACTGTTAATTTACATTTTTTAGTAATTTTTAAAAATACAATTTTTATTTAAATATTTTAGTTCTTATCAGTATAGCACATATATATTAGATTTGCGTTAGTATGGTATGTTCCAACACTTATATGATTATTAGTAGACCCTCTCAAATTGAGATTCTGTTACGTCATCACTAAGTCCGCAGCCACGCCGCCGGTGAATAGTGAAAAAGACATTATTCCAAATTTGAACTGCAATTTATCAAACTCTGATCCTCCTTTGACCCGCGATGTTATGACAAGATGAAATATATCCATCGATGATATTCCAAATTCGAATCTAAGATACGTGTCTAACAATTTTTTTTCTTTTTTAGGGTTGTGCGACAATGGACAGTGTCGTAATAGTGATGTGACATCCGGCATACAATGATTCGATGAGTAATAGTTAAATATTGTGTGACGATGCTCCATTGTAGAATTGGTATGGTGATGGATAATAGACGTTTTTATACAAATAGCTTCTGAGTGTAGGCATTGGTAATGACAGTGTAGGGATTGACATGGTTATCATTTTCACTAACTTTGTGAATAAATAATTTTATTTTACACATTTTACACTTACGTCTTTAGTAAAATGGGTCGTTTAACACACACTTTTCGCGGGAAGCGATAATAACTTATGGTGCATTCTGGCTTGGTTTAAATTACTAATATGAAGCGATATTTTTGTTATTTCATTTCATTTATGTGTTCTTAGTGTAAGGTGTTATTACTCTAAATAAAAAAGGAAATATTCTATTAGAGTCCTGTCGAAAATGAACCTTAATTATGTGTTGCTTACATTTCCGCGAAGGCTATGGGCATAGTCGGACTCGGTAAGTGCCGCTGTTGTAAATATATATTTATAAGTTGTGTAATTTTTTATGCGGTAGAGTCATGCTGCAGTCATATTAGTAGTATAGTTGTAGCACGAATGGGTCGGCTCGACCGGGGAGGGACCACGCTCTCACAGAATACCAGCGTCAAATAGCAGCTTAATACTGCTGTGTTTCGTATGGTTAGTGTAGAGATCCGGAGACTTTCTTTTTACTGGAAACAAGGCGTTCCATCTTAGTCCTCAGGGGTGACAAGGCATCTGCGTTTTGATTCTTAATCGAGGATAAATGTAGATGTCTATGGGCCACAGCATCCACTTACCATCAGGTGGACTGTGTGCTCGTTTGTCATCCTATCCTATAAAAAAAAGAATATCACCCATGCAAAGACGGTGCAAATCGCTAGTACATTATAATTATAACTTTTAAAGGTTAAAACCAACCGCTCATCACTTGAACTATTCTTTCAACGGCTAAATACAAAGGGAACCGCGATCGTTTGCGGCACAGTCTTCATTGCTCAGGATGACATTCACAAAAACAATACATCTAGTAGTACAATCAAAAATATCAGAGAAACCATAATATTATTATATTAGTTAATTTCTCGTATTTTTTTCTTTTATTTAGAAAATGTCTTTAGTCTGTGAATGATGTTTGAAACGATTAAAACAATAGAAGGTTAATGGTTGAGGTTTTGAATTTAAAACTCGAATAACACTTGAATACCATTCCAATTCTGTCGTAACATCTAATCATAACACAGAAATTGAAACAAACTTAGAGTTGATAATCGAAGTCACGTAAACTCGAATTGTGTTTTACTATAGTAAATCAAGTTCAAAAGTATCATTAGTAGTTAATAGTACAGAATAGGATAATATTTTCTCGATAGAAAAGTAAACATAAAGTTACCACTGTTTTCGAATAATTTAGGTATGTTATTAATAAATTGCGGATTTAAGAAACAAAAATTAGATACTATATACAATCACTAACAGTTTTTTCTTTTAATTTGGTTTTAATTCACGAGATGTTCATTTAAAATATTTATGGCGCTACTTTTCATTTTTTGTCGGCTATGTCAATCCCAATTAAACCACGTACATACATTTTATTTATTTTATTTTAATTCTATTCGTGTCGTATATTTATGTACATACATTCATAATCTGCTAAACTGTGACTCAGTTTGTTCGTATATTTTAATTGGATTTAGTTGGTATTTGTTTGACAGTTTATTTGTTTTACTTTGTTTTACCAATCATTAAATGTTTATTGGAATTAGGTCTCAGTACGTTAACATGGAAAGCTTTACACGCACTCTTAGTATGATTGTGCACTAAAATTTATCAAAAACATCTTGTGGACAATAAATTATACAAATACCTACCACTGTTAAAGTTTAATAAAGGCAATAAAGTTTTGGCCAAAAAATGAAGTTAAAATCGCTAAGTGACTGCTCAGAAATAATTGAGAAAACAATTTTAAAATATTAGATCAACTTATCGTAAAAATGTTTGCGTTTAAGATATTAATATGGTATAATTATTACTTACTTTCTTAAACTATGATATTTCAACTAAATCTATTTTGTTTTCTTAAATAGTTTACATCTTAAAATTTACACCGTACTATGCATCCTCGTGAAATAAAAATCGAAATTGTAATTTCCTGGCATTGCCTGATCGAGGGACAACAATTTGCGGTCACCGACTGATTACCAATACGAAACCCCATCCAAAACAATGTGAGACATCTGTAAAACAAAAATGAACTTAACACCCTAATCCTAGATATCAAAATAAAATGGTGCTAAATAATGTGTTTACGTCGATATAGAAAATGATGTGTTCAGTCAAAATTCGTCACGTTCGCAGACATCTGTCGCCCGGTTTAATCGAATCGTGCAAGAATCGGTTCAATCGACAAAGAAACGGTTGCATAATTTGTCGCGATGACAACTCCAATACTTTTTTTCAATCGTGATTATTCGTAATAGCACCCCCCCATTCGATTGAATTGGTACCGAATGCAATTTGATGATGACGTATTGATTATACTTTCGTTTCTCGTTATGATGAAAATATGATGAGAATGAAATTGATCGTAAAGTTAGATTTTGATTTAATTCTTCACGTCTTTCTTTACCGCTTAGTAGTGGTGTAAAATATCCAATACCCAATATCATCCCGTGGGTGTCGTAACAGGCGCCGGAAGGAACCGAATTATGAGATGGCCAGCAACGTCTTCCTAATAACGACTAAAAGTAAAAATAAAATGTGGTTGACAACCCGCTTGGCAAGCGTGGCAACTATGGCAAATATAATTTAATACGCTGTAACTTTAAAAGGCCTTTTAGTTTTGATTATACTAAATATATGTTATATAAACCGCACGCCGGAAATTTGGTGCCCAGTCTGTATGAAATCGTCAGTTCTACTTTATCAGCTTCTTTAAATCCACCACTAGGTAATTAGAATATATAAGAGACAAAATTATAGAAGAGAAAAAATAAATAAAAACATACTCATTTTTGTAACAGAAACCTTCAAGCATACAAATCAAACAAAGAAACATTCGTTTTAATATTTGAAAAAAGAGTAAAAAATTATTTTAGGAATTGCATGTGTGTTTTGAGAACTACGAGTACCTATCAGTTAAGTGGTAATTTTTTTTAAATTGTCAAATGACGACAAAAGAACATATTATACTTATTTAATTGTACAATCGCAATGTGTCGCAAATCACGACTTTATCAAAATAAAACATCCGCATTCTTCCGCGCCGAGTAATTGCCGTTCCTCCCGTTGATTAATAAGCTGCAAATTGAATGAGGCTCCTTTGACAGCATCAATTTTCTCAACGGTTAAACAGAGCCCCCAAAAATCCACTTACAACAGTCTATTTGAAATTTTGATCGACCCCGAACTTGACACCTCGCATCAATTTGCGTTGTAAATTGTCAAAGAGAGCTCTTAGATGGTTTACATGGCGGATTTTAAAATTGTTTTACTTGTTTTACTTGTTATATATTTAATAACTATTTAGATAAAGGGTAATATTCAAGGCAACATTGAATAGCGTTTGTTAAGTTCAGTGCGCTTCACCATCTTCGCCAGCATCACCACTTACCATCACTTGGGATGGTAATTAAGCACTGGTTTAGAATATAAAATAAAGTTAATATAAACCAAATTTAAAAAAAAAACCATTCCACCAAACGTTGAAAATTAAAGTCATTTTGCTATACTATTCATGTAAAGTAGTGCGTTTTTCCCACATTTTAACGATCATGGAAATACGATGATAAAGATAAGATATTTATTTTGTAAAACATGAGTAAAAAATACAGGTGTTAAAAAAAACTTAATACGAGCTACATGTTTTGCCATTTATGGCATACAAAAATTATACTACATATATTAATTATTCTACCTACAAGACAAATTAACTAACCCTATGTTCATAATTTTAGATGTGCAAAAATTTCAATGACGTCTCGTAAAATTTGCAATTCATAATTCAGCTTTAAACAAATCAATCACTTAAGAAATCAGGCAAGCTGTAATAACATTTGGCTATCAAATATTTTTTAAGATGTAGCTTAAAAAGTCTGGTAGGCAATTGTTTGATGTGTTTGGGGATTTTATTGTATATTATTGGCGCCAGACAGAAAATACTTTTATGCATCAATGCCGTTCTTGAATCAACTGCGCATAACCTACTATTATCCCTGCGATTGCGAATTGTGACGTCCGATGGTTTGTTAAACAATTAAGGGTTACTTTGAACGAAGTTTGCTACTTCATATATAAATAAGGAGGGTAAGCTCAAAATGTTATGCTCAATGAAATATGGTTTGCAGCTATCAGTAATTTTAAGACCGAACATGGCTCTGATGCACCTTTTTTTGGACTTAAATATAATTTCCTTATTAGTAGAATTTCCCCAGAATATGTATGTAGATTCCATCTTGAGGTATAACATCATGCCATACCTCAAGATGGAATCAACAATACCATGGTATGCCGTGAGAAGCGCATCGGTACTCACGACGGATGAGAGTTTATACAGCGCATAAGCAGAAGAACTAATTCTTTTGTTTAGTTCTTCTGTGTGCGCTTTCCAGTTCAAACTTTTATCAATGGTTACACCTAGAAATTTTGTTGTATCTACTTGGTTGATTTCTGTCCCTTGGTAATTAACGTTAATATTTGGTGTTGCGTTGACTGAAGTACATAATTTTAGTTTTTTGAAGATTCATTTTTAAATTATTATTATTTAACCAGTTTATTATTAAATTAATTGTATTATTAATTTCACTTTCAAATTTATCCTTATTGATGGAGTTTATTGTTACCGTACTGTCATCGGCAAATAGCGATATTGGATATTTTGTAATTTTTGGTAAATCATTTATGTAGACGATGAACAATAAAGGACCTAACACACTTCCTTGTGGGACACCGTATTTAAATATTTCTTTGTTTGATATGCATATTTCTTCTTTCTTGGTGTTAATATTTATTCTAGAAATTTCGGTATATTGTGTTCGATTTTTAAGATAGGATTCCATGAGATTTAATAAGTTGCCTCTGATGCCATAGGCTTCTAATTTACTGAGCAGAATATCATGGTCAACATAATCAAAAGCCTGAAAATGCATAAAATAATGCAAAAAGTAACATTATATAAAAAAAATAAACAAAAGTCAATTACGTAAATGAATAAGCTTGGTTTACGAGATAGCCTTATTATACATATTGAAATATATTTTAAATATTTAAATAGACAATTAGGTAACAAGAAAAAAAATTAAAGCCTATATGTGTATATGTATATACACTCATCTTATTTCTCATTTGAAAAAAAATATATAAACAAACAAAATTTAAATTTTTTATTTTATTGGCTTTATTTTTCAATCAAGCATTTCACGAAAAGTTGTCAACAGTCGCTGTATGTAAGCCCGACTGAAACAGTTCGCGCGTCACCCCGCCGTTTTGCATGGGCCGGATTGTCTCATATGTCATATTGTCACGGCTGACGGACGTTGATCGATGGACGCACCTGCTGCCAGCATCAACAACCCCACTGACTTCATCGCTGCCTGCCAAGGCAAGGGTTCGAGGAAGCATGATTTATGTACTTCGTGCTATTATTCTTTAAAAAAAGATTTAAATATGTTGTAAGAAGTTCCTGTTTACAGGAAATGAGGAACTAAGTAATCCCATTTTATGTTGGCTACAAAAAAAAGATGGGATTCTTTCTTTGGAGGAAGGACTTTATATTCTTTTTTATATAAAGTTATGTATATAACGCGATATCTTGGACAATTGTTACCAAATTTAATATGTATTTCTTTATTTAATAAATTATACTCAGAGTCCCTTAATCTTATATATCTTGTTGCTTTTTCCCAGGACAGGTTTTATACTAACAAACGGTAAAAGTAAAAAAAATATTTCAGTGACAATTACTTGACAACCATTTATAATTATTAAAAAATATTCTATTCTAATCTATAAATAAAGGAGATAATATTCCAACCCCAATATATATTTATTTATTAGATTTATTAGAGATTATAGGTGTTACCTCTAGCTTGTGATGTTTCTTGTTCATTTAAAACGGTCAAAATATTTAAATTTTAATATAAAGAAGAAAGGGAGGGTAAGTCAAGTCAAGTCAACTAAGATATAGTTTTTTTTTAGTATAGGAAAAGGGTGACAAACGAGCACACAGTCTACCCGATGATAAGTGGTTGGTGTAATTTATATACATCTACATCGATCCTCGACTACGGATTAAAATGCAAATAAGTTTTCAACCGTGATGACTAAGATGGAATGCCTCGTTCCCAGCAAAATGGATCTCCAGTTCTCTGCACTCGTCCTACGAAACGGCAGCTATTTCATGATAATATTCCCCGATCGAGCCGACCATTTGTGCTACAACTATACTACTAATATAGCTGCAGCATGGCTCTACCACGTGAAAACTAGTAATATTCTATAGAAATATTAAAGTCCCGACTTCAGAAGCTGTCATGTGAAAACTTACTTATACTTTTTAGTTCTATGACGTCGGATTTTGCCTTCTTTAAAAATTCAATTAAAAAAAAAACAATATACTTTTTTAACTTTAAATAAATAAAATTGAAGGGTTGTTTGTAATGTCAAAATATCATATTTTTACTAAATGCATATGAATATAGTATACACGTTACTTATAACAAAACACAATTTAAAAAAATGTCTGCCTATCTGTCGTGCTGTCTGCCTGTCGGTCTGTCTGTTTGTTCCGGCTAATCTACGAAATGACTAGACCGATTTTGACGGGCATTTTACTAGGAGATAGCTGCTGTTTTAAGGAGTAAATTAAGTTACTTTTATTTTAGAAAAACAATTTGTGTTCCGCGCATAAAATTTTAGAAACCTATGAAATCCAACCGTAATAAATATCCACGCGGACGAAGTCACGGGGAACAACTAAGGTAGCATAAAGCTCATGATTGAGCAGTGGTAGTTTAGGAGCTAAGCGCTCTTCATAAATTTCATAGTATGCGAATAACCCAAGTTCGGTCCCAGCCGGCACTGATAAAACTGTATAGAATTGCAATTGTAATTTAAATTAGTAATTTACCACGTGCTCGTCGATGAAGGAAATATCGTGGGTAAACCTGCGTATTTTAAAAATAAATAATATCCCTAAAACATATGAAGACCTCCAACACGCATTGAGGCAGCGCGCTGGACGCTACTCCAATGCTACTACCATAATTTAAAATTTAAATATCAGACAGTCATTCTCTCTGCGGTATAGTGCCAATAACGCTGACTGTGATTCCTAACTAAATGGCTATACATAGCGCTTGAGCGAGAAAAGAACCAACCCTCTTATCATCATTATGACAAGGCGCGGATACAGTTTCTTTAGGAACTTCACCGGATGTGGATACCAAGGTTGGTTGGTTTTCGAAAGTTAATTCAATATTATACAAGCTGCCGAAGAAGGCGATGGCTGTCATATGCGTCGTCATTCCGTATTACTTCTAAGGGAGTCAACGCTTCTGCATCTTGATTCATAATCAAGGATGGAAGTAGATGTCTATAGGCTCCCGCTCATTTGTTACCCTTATTATATATTTAAAATAAAGTTCGAAAATCTAATTTTCACACGGCACTACGGGCAACGCGTTGTAAGATTTTGGATCAAATATTCTTGAATATTCTCTTATAAACTGCAATTATAAAAATATGCATATAGGAACGTCATATGTACATATAATTCGACTTCTATAAACTTAAAATACCTACAAAAAACAGTCAGAAAACTGTTGATAATGTAAATATACTTGTAAATGTGTTGAAGGCACAACGAAGAATGTCGAATCATGATATGGCAATTGCTTTGACGGCCTCGTGGACAAATGCTATAAAATAAACTATATATACTGCATAAAAACCTTTTTCTATCTTGAACCCTACGTTCCAAGAAATACCGCTTCTTTTTTTAGATATTTGTCAAAGTTTGTAGATGTCATTTATAGTTTGGAATTAAGACCACCCAAAGGAACCGACTCTCAATCAATTCGTTAGATTATTATTATAGCGTTTTACATCTGGCGACAGGTGATTCGGAATGAATACGAACTATTTAAATAAGGTTTTTTGAAACTTAAAAAGAGCGTTCTAAGACCCAAATTAAATCGATGAGTACTACAGCAGGCATCTTATTTTTTTTTTAAATATATTAATAGTTTTATCTCGCTAATTATATATGTTTGCAATAGAACTAAGCTGATATCTGCGAAAAAAGTGGACTATTTTCCTTTTTTCGACACAAATGTGGTTACATCCTAGTAAAAATAAATCATTCACTTGACAAAAATATTAGGTACATTTATTAGTTTAGACTAGAGATGCACCGGATCCTACTTTTGCCGGGTACCCGGCAACCGAGTACCCGGTGCAAGCTTATGCCGGGTAGCCGGGTACCCGGCAAAATTAACCAGCACGAAAAGACGTACATTTCCCTGTTAGGCCCGACTGAGACTGACGGTCAAGTCATAAAGTCAAGCGGTCCGCGCCTAGCGCGTTCTTGCCGGCCGGTGGACGCTCGATAGTTAGGAAGAAGAGGGACGATGAGGAAGAGACAACGAGACTATACTTGTTTTTATGTTTACTAGTTTATTAACTGCACCAATTTACTGCAAAACACTCACTGATATGTAGTGTTATGTTAACTATCAAATAAATAAAATTTAAGCTTAAAATACTGCGTTAGCAACTTTATTCACAAAATTATAAGCAACAGCTGATCACTGCACCGACGCGTCCGCAACGTCACTCGTCGTACTATGAATATTAATTCTTCTACTGATTCATGTTTAATTGAAATAAATGTGCGTTTTTGAAATAACTCTTTTAAATTTTATCTTGGACCTAATTACTCGGCAGTGCCGGGTATCTGGCGCCATTACCCGATACCCGGCCGGATCCTGAAAAAGTGCCGAATCCGCCGGGTACCGGATCCCCACTGGGTACTCGTCCCATCTCTAGTTTAAACAGTAAACAATGAACGACAAGAGCTAAAATTGTTTGGAATTTTTGCAATACAAATAATAAAAGATAGGTTTAAAATACTTAAGGTAACGAAAATATTGGAAAGGTAGTTCTGTTACCAAGAAAAACAGTTTTTGTTTAATGATGAACTCAATGATCGAAACTGTTGGATTGTAGTAGGGTAATTAAATAAATAACTATATATTCGAGATTCGTATGGCGATCAATAATATTACAAGTGACGTCAGCCGAAATGAAAGGGACAATAGTGAATCAACGTCAAATGTCAACTTGGCCCCTTGCCGTCCTCTATTATTAACCTAACCACCATACCTAGATCCATGGCAAGACATGACTTTTGCATTTCACCAAAGATTAAATCTTTCAAGTCGGAGGAGACAACGCTCTCGCTCGCTGGTCGATATCATGACTAGCCGTTCCTCTGTCGCCTACCCACTTACGGTTAATGATAATATTAATGTTATCTCAGAAAGCAATCTATTGAAAGGCTTCTAGTGACGAAAGATGGTACGCTTTATATTTTGATTTGCCAATTGCCGTGGGTCTCTTTCTAGCTCAAGATTATAATTCAGTATCAGATACTCCAAATGAATCTTTGAGGAAAAAGTTGCAAGTGTTAGCAACTACGTCAACAATTTTCTTGATAAGCGTAATCATTTTTCTGAGAGGTTATTTTAGAGATTGTTCGATCGTATAAAAGTTACTACCGTACCACGCGCAAATAAATTGAATGATGGTTAAATAAATCATTGCTTTTCTAAAATAATATCACCTATGCATATTTGATACATAGGTATTCAGGTACTGGCTTAAAAGAAAACATGATGTAATAATGATTTAGAAAAAATAAATTTTGTTTTGAAATTATATATATATATATATATATTCGTAAAAATATA
This sequence comes from Parnassius smintheus behrii, assembly GCA_036936625.1. NCBI lineage: Eukaryota > Metazoa > Arthropoda > Insecta > Lepidoptera > Papilionidae > Parnassius > Parnassius smintheus. The sequence continues at coordinate 21,406,713 of JAUPFT010000009.1, read as the reverse complement.
CGTCCCCTACGTAAGTGATTATGGCGTACTCAAATTAAGTAACCTTATATTGAGATATTCATTGGTTGATACTTTCATTTTTTTTACTTGTGTTTTAGTTAAAAATTTTAACCATCAAAACAACACACGGTAACTAGAACCAACACTATATACATACTCTGCTAGAGTTTGAAACACAACTGATTTGAACGTGGTAGAGCCATGCTGCAGCTATATTATGGTTTTACCATGAATAGGTTGGTTCGACCAGGGAAGGCACACGCTCTCACAAAATATCAGCGTGAAATAGCAGCTTAATGCTGCTGTGTTTCGTATGGTGGTATCTTTTTACTGAAAACGAGGCATTTCATCTCAGGGGTGATAACGCATATGCACTTTGACTATAGTTTGAGGAGAGATGTAGATGAATATAGACCACAGCATCCACTTAACGTCAGGTGGATTGTGTGCTTTTTTGTCACTCTTATTTTATAAAAAAAACAACTATAGTGAGAACATTCTAATTTCACATTTATTTACTTATTGTATTCGAAACAACAGCGGCTTACATATTTTATTGAAAGTTATTCGCGTATGGATGATAAGATAATTCATAAAGAAGATAAAATCTAAAGAGATGATAGGATAAAGTAGTTAAGGCAGACCATACATATTTTGTAATAATTGTGCGCAAACTTCATATACAACACGATAACAGGAAAAATTTGTTATGATTAATAGTGTGGGTGTATTGGAAGAAGTTAATACGTCAAACGATATACTCGTACTGAATGGGTTATTGCAACAGAAGAGTTTCAAACATTTGACTCGAATTGGTAACCACCGAAATAAAACAGGAAGCATTTTAATAAACCAATAGTAGACATATGTAGAAGTTAAGGTCCGTGTAAACTATTATATAAGTTCACTGAGCATTTTAATGCTTTATATTGGCATTTCAAAACCATTATGATGCTTTACACTGTATAACGGTAGGATAAGAGCATATCAAAGTGCTTTTGTACAGCCTTTAGTTTTAGTGCAGCAAACCACAACACAGCTGTACAGCTTTCAGCTCTTTTTAGTGCATTTGGATATACAATAGAATTTTAAGTAGTTAATAAATGAATGCTTAATGCTGGTTAATAGCATAAACATGAACCATTATTTAACTGCCACGTAAATCTGCTTTACAGTTTTCAGCTGTCTTAGTGCCTTAGAGTCAACAATAGCATTTTAAGTAGTAAGACGATGTCTAATTATGGTTAATAGCATAAACTTGTACCATTATAATGCTCCGTAAATCCGTTAAACAGCCTTGAGCTGGTTTTAGTGCCCTTTGTTGTGTAATTGCACTTCTAATTGGTAAGTAAAAACCTAGTTATTACTGAACAGCATAAACGTGAATAAATGTAATGCTTGCTTTTTTAAAGATTAACTGAGTTCTGTTGAACAGCTAACAGCTCTAATTAAATACAAGTGAGATATTATTGTAATGCGTAAAGCTGTATATACATTCATATTTTGTATTTGTAAAACCATTTGTCGGCCATATTGTAGTGTAAAGCAACATATGCACATGTTTTGTTGATCGTATAATTTTTAGCGTAGCGGTCAAGTAATAGCACTATTTCAGTCTAAATTAAGTCTACTAGTATACCGGTGAACCTATATAGAACTACTTTATTGTCAGTGGCATTGCAGTGGTTCATCAAAAGTCTTCTCTCTGGCCTCTGGATTAATAATTGATCAAAATGAAAAATAAAAAAAAAATGTTAAAATAAAAAACTGCGGTTGCCAACCCGCTTGCCAAGCGTGGCAACTATGGCAAATATTCTCCCTATGAGGCAATTTATGGAAGAGGCATTTGTTCAGCAACGAACTTTAGTACGCTGCAACAGTAACGGTAACTAAAGGTTACATGTTTAACAAAACACGCCTTCCGATAGCACTCATTAACGTTGAAAACAAATATAGGTACGTTATAATGCTAAAACATAACACATCAGGGCAAATTTCTTTCCAAAATCCCTAGAGAAAAAAGAAAGTAAAGTAATGTAAGATACGAACCTATATTCTAACACGGCGGTATATTGAGACATAAATTTTTCATTTCGCCCGCGGCTACTTGTGATAACCTACTTGACCAGTGCGTCCCAAGGGGTACATAAAGGACTTCTCTTGTATAAGGAATCACATATTTCATAACGTTCCTCTTTGACTAGGGAGTTGCTTTTACTGTCGATATCTATAGTCAAACAAACCTCGTCGATTTGATGTTTTTGACATTTATTTTTACAAATGTTTAGCATAATTCTATATTTATTCTCTTCTGTTTTTCTGTTAGCCGCAAGGAAAAAGTATAAAATATGAAAAAGAAAATCATTTTAATTAACATTTTAAAAGTTTTCGGCATCACATAGTTTATCACATTTAATATTTAACCTTCAAAAACTACTTTGTTATGATTTTATTTATTTATTTATTCTTTTTTGTACAGCACAATACAGAAACATCAAGTTCAGTTAAAACTAATTAAAATGTGTACAATAGGCGGTCTTATCACTCTGAAAGTGATTTCTTCCAGACAACCTTTGCTTAGAGAAGTGATGCAAACAAAAGTTAAAATGGAGGGGGGCATACAAAATAATAATAATAAAAAAATACATACAAATAAAAATAAGTGAAAGTTATATATAAAGTATCATATAATAGATAAAATAAATAGAGTACGAGAAAGGTAAAGTAATTTATCTAATAGTGTTCTAAATAATACGATTTAACAAGACTTTTGAAAGAGTGAAGAGATTTAGCACGACGAATATGGAGAGGTAAGGAGTTCCACAATCGCACAGCGGTTACGTTGAAGGATTTCTTGAAAAAGGAAGAAGAGTGCAGAGGTGTAGAGAGAGAAAGATTGACGGAGGAAAGAAGGAACCGATTATGGGTGAGAGAAAGATACTGAAAACGATTTTTTAAATAAAGAGGAGTAGAAGGATTAAACAGCACACTATACAATGCGGAGAGAATGTGAGTATTCCTGCGAAGGCGGATCGGGAGCCATTTGAGCTGCTTGCGAAATTCGGAGATATGATCATATTTGCGAAGCCCAAATATAAATCTAATGCATAAATTTTGAATACGCTCAAGCTTATTAAGCTGCTCCTCGGTAATGTCAAGATAGCAAATATCAGCATAGTCAAGGATAGGCAGAAGTAGAGACTGGGCGAGCGTAACTTTAGTTGCTGTGGGAAGGAAATTACGTAATCTACGTAAAGAGCTTAACGCAGCAAACATTTTTCTACCGACCTCATTAACCTGTGAGGTCCAAGACATACAGGAGTCAAGATACAACCCCAGGTTTTTAACCTTGTTACTGTAAGGGATTAGAGTGCAGTCTAGTATAATAGGGGGTAGGGAATACCAGTCAATTTTACCAATTAATCTAGAACTACCGATGACAATGACCTGAGTTTTCTTAGGATTAATCGTTAAACCATAACATTTACTCCAATTCGAAATACAAGTCAGATCAGCGTTAATAGTGTCAACTGCTTTAGATAGATCTTCAAGAGAGGACTGAGTATAGATTTGGAGATCATCAGCATACAAGTGGTACACAGCATACATTTTATTATTGTTGGATAGTACAATGCCATCCCTTTAAAGTTAAAGTTAATGTTAAAAGTTTTAAGTAATGCGCCAAATATGTTTGTCTACAACACTAAACATTGCAAACTGTATAAAAGTTAGAAAAATAATACAAAACTAATATCTCTACGTGTGCTCTCCGTATATAAATATTTATAAGGGTAATTTTAATATAACATTATTATCTATATCATAAAAAACATCATTTTAACACCCCTTTTTATGTCTAGAGCTTAGTATTATTATTTTTACATTTTACAGGACATAAGTCCACTAAAATATAAAAATTAAATAATTTGTGCCATAACTTTCTCTTGATACGTTATACTCATAACCATTTCGATAAAGATCATCGCCCATCACTAAATTAATGCGTGTTGTTCACACCCCCGAATTTTTTGTATCGTCGCACAAAGGGCTAGAAGGGCTACCGAACGGACACAGTAATAAATATTTTGACGATAACACATAAATATCCCCGTTTTATGAATAACAAAACGGCAAAGTGCCACCGCTGAGGGCAGTAATTCCATTCATTTTTATGGTCACTCCTTCCTCTTGTAAATCGTGTGCTATTTATTAGAGAAGCGACCGTGCGATTTTTCGAGACTCTTAAGGAAATGTTAAGGGTATAGGGTGTCATTATAAAAGACTTAAAACTACGTTTAGCAATATATGACGGTATTAATGGAATTACGCTTTAAATGAAACAAAAGACGTTAAACATAAATTACAAGGATAGTTGATGTTTACAGAGGATTTGCCGTAACATCCATGATTAGCACTTGAATTGTGGATCTCATTAAGAGTCCTTGCACCTTTGACTCTGCTTCCCACCAACGGAATAGTTTTTCCACCATTTAATGGAAAACATAAGATCTCTATAATATTGCCATAGTCATTACTTACGATTTCACCGAGAAAGTTTATATAGCATTGGAATGATTAATAGTTTAGTTCATAGAACCTAAATCAAATTTGTTTATTATGTATATGTTGCAGTAAAGTCGTTAAAGCCTTGATATAGTTATATACCTAAATATGGCTATATAATGGAATAAGGTACGTGAGGGTAATATGGTTATATGGTGGTACCTTAAGTTTCGCCGCCCAGTAAAACATAAATTAGTAGGATTATAGAGACAAAAAAACAAAGTCGTATACTACCTATAACTAATAAATTAAGCAAAAAAGAAAAAACAAGCTTGCGCAATAATTAGGAACACTTCGAAAAATCTAGTTAAAAAAAACCACACACTAAAATCGACTAAAATATTCACTATAATGTCTACTGTCAATATGGCGTCGGTGTAGCAGCGCCCTTTTAACTATTTATTATTTGACTGCCTGATGAAGAGCTATCGTATCACAGAGTCATCCACGCAAACAAAGCTGTAGTTTTTAAGTTATAAGTGGCCATATTAACCAAATGACCATATTAACCTCACGTACTATATAGTTACATGAAAGCGGTGCCTAACTATCTTACTAGACTAATCTAGTGAAATAATTATAATTGTGAACTAAATGTACAGGAGCAGGAGGATAAATTAAATAAAGAGTCCTCCAACTACTTTCGCGACGTTGACATAGGATCTTCAGTTCTTATTGTATTGTTTCTCATGTTAATTTTCGACAATAGGTTAAGGTGGCCATTCGGCCACCCTAAAGCCGCGTACATATAATGATATAAAATATAATATTGAAAGAATTAAACTTTTTGATTAAAAAAATTCAAAAAGTATAAGTTAAAATTAGTCTTAACTAACAACTTAGTCAACATATACTTATAATTATTTCCTTATATTAGTCTAGTAAGATAGTTATATCACTAGATCGTGCTGGTATTATCGTTATATCCCGGTATAAAGCTATATACATAGGGATATAACTATATCACGGCTTTAATCAAATAAATTGCCACATATATAACGTGTGTTCTATGCATAGAAAATATTAGTACACCGGTATTGCAATTTCACCGTGCATATGCGTAGCTGCGGTGTCGCGTGCTCCTAACCGGCACTGGCTGTCTGGAAGTAATTTCCGGCATTGTCACTTACCTGCATTCTGCAAGCGCTGTACCGCGTTCATTATACCGGATCGTACGGTTAATGACTTAGTTGACTTTTATAAGCTATTCTTTTACTCCACACGCAATACAAAAAAGTACATAATTTGATTTCAAATAATTCTTATCTTTAAATATATAATTACTCTGTACAAAGGAAAAGGCATGTACAGAGTAAATTTTACTGGCTGGTAATAAAGAACGTAATGCGTTAAACGTTATTCTAGAGGTTAAAGCTCCTATTCCACCGAGGAATTCATCTGGGTTGTTTCAATCATCATCATCATCATCATCATTACAGCCTTTCACAAGTCCACTGCTGAACATAGGCCTCCCCCAAGTAATGCCACAAAGCACGGTCCTGAGCCACCTGCATCCATCGACTTCCTGCATGTCTTACCAGGTCGTCACTCCATCTAGTGGGGAGTCGCCCTACACTACGCCTACCGGTACGAGGCTGCCACTCGAGAACCTTTCTTCCCCATCGGTTATCGGTTCTTCGAGCTATATGGCCGGCCCATTGCCACTTCAGCTTACTAATCCGTTGGGCTATGTCGGTCACTCTGGTTTTACTGCGGATATCCTCATTTCTGAGTCTATCACGCAGAGAAACTCCGAGCATAGCCCTCTCCATAGCTCGCTGAGCGACCTTAAGCGTCCTCATACGGCCAGCAGTGAAGGACCACGTGTTTCAATCATAGAATACTATAATAGATACCTAATAGAACGGGGGAACGGGCGGAGCCCGCGTAGCCACTAACATGTCAATTCACACGTTTAAATGTCAATAAGAGATGTGTTTTGACGTTACAATCGTTTCCAAATTTCTCATAAAATTATTTAGAAAATGTCAAATTGGACCCTATTTACAAATCAATATGTATTAAAATTTAAACGATTTTTTTAATGATGATCGTAAACATTAATCAAAAGTCTAAAATGTGTAAATATAATGATTTCTTATATTTACGCGAACACTACACATGATTAAAACGGGAAGTCTGCAGTTTGTGATCATATCCTAGACGGCCCCAACCATTACATCAGATTTGATAGACCACAAATCCTCGCGAAAGAACACCGATTCCTACCAAGGATCATCCTTGGTAGGAATCGGTGTTCTTTCGCGAGAGGCTATTGAAATTAAAAAACATCCTGATTTCAATAGAGAAGGAGGCTGGGTACTACCACCTGCTTGGGATCCTATAATCAATAAAATTAAAACTAAACCCAAGCATACCACTGCAAGACCTCAAGACATAATCAGTTCATTTTGCATAGATCGGACCATAAACAATAATTAAAAAAGCTGAAGGTACTCCGGGTTTAACAATGACTTCGGGACGTCAGTCATCTCAGTTCCCCGTGACCATGGGTGCTAGAAAGCGCCCGAAACGTCGGGAATTAAAAATAAGAAGTAAAAATAAACGCGATAAAATCCGTAAAAGTGGTTTTAATCATGTGTAAATATACTCAGTCTGTTAACACAGCGAATCGGGTTTGGTAACGCCAATCCTCCTACAAAATAAGGTTGACAGCCATTCTATTGTGTGTTGTAGTATTCTATGGTTTCAACTATTAACCTATTCACACTTTATCAGGCATTTCATATAAGATATTTGAGGTTGATAGCTCGTGTTTGGAGCTCCAGTTAATATCAGTAGACCTGTTACCTCGTTTGTTGATATATTATTATGATGTTATATTAATCACAATAAAATCGTAAAATTGCATAATTTAATTCCTCCATCTCCATTTCACCATCGGACAATCAGACGTTCGGTCAGTCTCCACCCTTTCGTTGTTGACTTACCACGCATTGAACCAAACGGTTTGCAACGTCGTTCGTCATGCGTACAGCAAAGGAGTGGTATAAGTTGCCAGCATCTGTCTTTCCATCCGATTACAGTGTGGTTGTCTTCAAGGCACGAGTGTATAGACTTTTGTTACGTCAGTGCCCTTCACCATCTTAGGCTGCATCAACACTTACCATCAGGTGGGATTATGGTTAAACGCTGACTTAGAAGTAAAAAAAAATTCATCCTACTGTTCTTGCCCCCGCGGTATAGCATCAAAAACCCTTGCTGCGTTTCATCGCGGAGTTGTTATGTTATACCTTTGAGAGAGAAAAGAACCCACCCTCTTGCTTCCGACGACGAAGATAAATCTCAGATATGGTTAATTTAAAAGCTTACCCGTGCGTGGACTCCAAGGAACAAAAGTCTCTACAATATATATATATATATATATATATATATATATATATATATATATATATATATATATATATATATATATATATATATATATATATATATATATATATATATATATATATCCTTTAAGCTTACCATGTAGCGGCAGTGTAAGAATATCTACCACCCTATACCATCTCGTGGGTGTTGTAACATGTGACAGAGGGAAACAAATCAGGACATGAGTAGCAGCGTTTTCCTAATAACGCCTAAAAATAAAAAAACTGCGGTTGCGAACCTGCTTACCAAGCGTGGCAACTATGGCAAATATTATATCCTATGAGGTAATCCATGGGGGAGGTCTATGTTCAGCAGTGGACGTTTAAGTTTACTGACTTCTCATTACATTAAGATACTTAAAAGACGATGTTATTGCAAATAAAATCGTCCAGAAAATCTTCAAATACGAAGATCAAACATACCAAACTGATTGAAAAACGATTCGGACCATTGACCCTTTTGCAAGGCGGGCCTTAAAAGCTACTCAACATAATTGGCCCTTTATGTCCTTAGACCTTTGACTTACCGCCTTATATCAAAAGTACGTGCATTAGAAAATGAAAATCTGTAAATTATCTCTCTTACGTAGATATGTTAAAAGAATAATAAATAAAAAGGAAATATGACATGTGAGGGGGCTGTGATACCGCGGCTCCGGAACGTAAGGGCACTGAAGGAACACGGACGGTTTTTAGTCAGTAAAAGTCTGACACTCTCTTACGCTCCACCCAGAGCGAAAGGGGTCATCAGATGATTTTCCGTGGTCATCAGGTGGGTACCAAACGAGCATAGAGTCCACTCGATGGTAAGTGTACGCTGTAATGCTCAGTCATATATCAGTAAATATTACAGTTAAAAGAGGTCTGTTGTTACACTTAAGACAAAACTAAAGTGCCTCGTTGCCATCTAAAGGGTTACGGTGCACAACACCCACCACACGAACAAAGCAAGCATTGTGCTATTTCAAGTTGATATTCTGTGCGAGCGTGATCCTTCCCCCAATTGAACCGACCTGCAAACGCAATAATACAGCTGCTGGGTGGCTCTAACGCCTAAAAGATTTAAGAAATGTCTTTTGAATAATTAGGATATACTTAGTAATCTAGGCTCGTTAGGGCAGTGACTAAGCGTTTGGCGATACGGGATGCGGGTTTGAATCTCGCACGGTTCAAGTTTTTTATGGCCTACATATAATTGTTTTGGATCTGCTTGTTTGTTCTTATGTAACTTATGTATGTCGAACACCTCTACGATACACGAAAAAAACCCTAACGTGGATAAAACTTTCTTTGAACAAAAAAAAACATAAATTTAATTATTTTCAAACAGTTTAATGGTTAATAAAATATTTATTACGATGGTTTTATCGCTATTTCGCCGCCTGTAGATTTTGCAAGCTCAGTCGTCTCTTATAATAACCACGGGTGAGATATTTTGGTGAAATTCTTGTTTTGTGGCAAGCACGGTCCGGAGCTACACCTACATCCATCGACTTCAATCCTTGGGAAGGCTTATCTATGGGCTATAATTATGATAAGTGGCTGAGTAGATGAGGCTGTCTGTTATCGTACGGAATAGACCATCATGTATGGGCATGGTCCGGAGCTGCATTAGTTGACTTCTTTGTGCTTGACCAAGCCAACCTAGCAATCCATCTGTTTGCACCCTGTAGAAATATTAAAGAAATATTTACCCTGGTATTCTGTGAGAACGTGATCCCTCCTCGGTCGAGCCGATCCATTCGTGCTACGACTAAACTACTAATATATCTGCATCATGGCTCTACCACGTGTAACAAAAGCTTTAATAAAAAGTCAAATTGAAGGACAAGGGAAGACATTATGTTTAAAAAAATAGAAGATCCAACTTCAGAATGTGATATTATTTTGTTCCTTTTAGTTCTTTGCTTATACATTTTACTTAAAGTTTTTTTTTACGTTTTTTTTTACGTTTTTTTACAAAGGAATGTCACAATCTCCGTGTCGTCTAAATAATTACATTAAAAACTATTTTGCCACCCAAGGGATAGAATTTTTCTTCAATTCTATATGAGACAAATCCAGAAGTATTAGTTATTTAATAAAGAGAGAATCATCAAAACCGTTTGGTAATTTTTTTTTATTTTTTTTTTTTATTTAAATTGTCGAAGGTAATTGACGAAGATATATCGTAACAAAGGTACATAGCGGGTAATCTGTGGGTACATACAAAAAAATGTAGTCGAATTGTCAACCTCGTTTTTTAAAGTCAGCTGAAAAATCAAATGGACAATATTTGTTTGTTACTTTCGCTTACATCTAAAATAATATTGTACAAAATAGTCCGGGAGTTTTTTTTTTCATTACATTGCATTACAAAGTATGTTAAAGACGAAAAAAGTAAAAATGTGTTACAGCCTCAAGATTCAAAAATTATTCACTGTACATTCGTGTAGCTTTTTGCTACATATTGTCGATAAAACGCTTGTAAAATTGCAACAATATTAATTACCCAAACAATCAACACAACATAATTGCCATTGAGCCTACAAAGAAGCCTTCTCATAGCGGGCTCATAAAGTTTTGAGGCTGATTAAAATTTTTTAACGAGTCCGTCCAATTATGACCGCCATCCATTCTAATGTGAACCCTCTAACCCTCTTACTTCCAAGCATTGGTAGCTAAAAGAACCTACGAGTGAGGTCTTCGGTTAGTGGCGGTAGTTTTTTCAACAGTTCAAAAGCGAGGCGTGGTTGATGAATAAAAAGCGGAAAGCATCAAAGTTCTCGCTCCGTCTCTTTTCTATTTCAATTATTCTAGTGGAACATTGTGGATATTTTTATGGTATAAAAGACATTTTACTTTTTTATGTAATATTAAAATCACAAGAGTAAGTGGCTGTTGCAGATGCGTTGTCGGTACTTAAGACTACGATTTTCTTACCCTTTAAACAGGAATTCAGCAATGGGTAAGAATAGATACAAACCAAAATGGATCCCTCAGCAGGAAACTATACTATATATATTTTTTATCTCAATTAATTGTATTATAGTATGTGAGGGTAAAATGATCATCCAGTTAATATGGTCACTTTCTTATAACTCAAAAACTACAGCCATGTTTGCATGGATGGCATTGTGATACGATAGCTCTTCATCAGTCAATCAAATAATGAAGGGTCAAAAGGGCGCTGCTTTATCGACGCTATTTTGACAGTTAACATTATAGTATATATTTTTGTCGTATGGTGTGGTGTAGTTAGTTTTTTGAGTAAATTTTACAAAGTGTTCCTAATTATTCCCAAAGCTTGTTTGCTTTTTTTTCTCACTATATTAGATATGATAAGGATATAGAACGACGAGTGAACGCAGGAAATAGAGTAAATGGGGCCCTACACTTTATTGTAAAGAGTAAAAATGTGTCAAAAAAGGCACGTATGGAAATTTACAATGCTGTGTTGGTCCCTACTCTAACGTATGGTAGTGAAAGTTGGGTGTGGCAGAAGAAGCACGAGAGTAGAATAAATGCAGTAGAAATGCGGTCGTTAAGGAGCATGTTAGGGCTGAATCTGAATGACGGGGTGAGAAATTGTGTGATAAGAGAAGAGTGTGGTTTACAAGATTAGGTTGTGACCAGGATTAAGAAAGGAATGTTTCGGTGGTTTGGTCATGTGGAAAGAATGAATCAGGAAAGAGTGACAAAGTAAATTTATGTTGCAGAAGTGAATGGCAGAGTCGGAAAGGTACGCCCTAGGCGAAAATTTATCGACCAAATTAGCGATTTATTAAAAACGCACCAAATTGGGACGAGCATGTATGCGTAGGTATATGGATGTGAAGGAAGTGAGAGAGGTGCGTCAGGATCGTGCCAAATGGAAGTCTGTAGTCTCTGCCTACCCCTCTGGGTGACAGGCGTGAGTGTTTATATATTAGTTATAGTAAACGAATTTGTGTTTTTGTCCCAGACCTCCTCCTAATTTTGGTTTTATATGGCGGCAAAGCTTAAGGTGACCTTATTATCCTCACGTACCTTATTTGTTTAAGTGACATTTTTCTTTTCTTGTTTATTTTCATCAAATTTTGTCCACGAAATAGTGAAGTGGGAATACGCAAATTTTTTCTTATAACTCAAAAAGAGGTCAATCTAATACACCTATTTTTATTTATTATATGGCAGTGCTGAATCACTGATACCTGGTGGTAAATGGTGATAAAGTCCTAGATGGTAAAACGTACTTTAAGCATAACTAAAGACTATTCAATCTCGCCTTGATTGTAATCTGAAAAAAATTCAGACGCCCACAAATTATTCCACTCCTTTGCTGCACGCATTGCGAAAGACGAAGCAAACTCTACTTATTTGTAAACGAGAAAGGGAAAACTACAATTTCTGAACCTAAATACTGTAAACTAGTGATGACAGTGCAAACCTACCGGCTCTGAGATTTTAGCGACCACTTTCCAATAGAATCGGAATTTATTAAGTTTTTTAACAGAATAAGACCCTGTTTACATTTTGAGAAGGACAAGTGCAAGTGAGATTGACAAGTAAACACTGTCAAGTGACAACTAGCAAGTAGGTGTTTACACACATTACAAATGGGTATGCAGTAAGGTCATTATTGTATGGAACTCTAAACCGCATGGTATTTCTAGTACTCAAAATGGATAAGCAACTGCGCCTACAAGTTCGTAAAGTAATCAGTCATAAACCATTGTTATGTATGACAGCTTAGTAGCGCCTCGCATCGTTTTGTTTTCAAAATTCGGTGATTTATTGTTAAATAAACAATCTTGTTTCAATAATTCCTGGACAAATTGTTATTGTTCTCTGACCACTTCGCCATTGTTAAAACCATAGCACAAACGAAAATTAACTATTAAAACAACGAAACTAAATTATTATTCACCAATTTATGTCCTGACGTGTTGGCTAGGGGGGATGGTGGGCGGAGGTGTAGCAAGGATAGCGCGTGGTAGAGCCACTAGTCAGAGAACAGAGCAGGCTACTATTCACTTGTTACTTTTCATTTCACACTTATTACTTGTCACTCACACTTGTCACTTCTCTAAACGTAAACCAGGTTTAAGGGGGACAAACGTTCATCTGATATTAAGCAGGTGCTTTGGCCCACAGACGTTTACATCTATCCTCGAATGATAATCAAAATGTAGATGCTTGTCACCCCTGAAGAATAAAATGGAACGACTTGCTTCCAGTAAAAGTCAGTTTCACGGTTTCACCCCTGAAGATGAAATGTCTCATTTCCAGTAAAAAGGATCAGAATACATAAAGTTTAAAGTTAAAATTATACTTTATATAGATGTCATCGCCTGGCTAAGGCCTTCCCTCATTTTTGAAATATTTGCTTAATGCTACATACAGTACACGTCGCAGACTTTAAATATCTTCGAAATATATTTTTTTTAGATATGCAGTTTCCTAACTATGTTTTCTGTCACACGATTTCATTGTTTCCGGCGAGTATCGAACCCGCGTTGCTCGCGAACTGCTAATGAGCTCCCATGCCTATTTTCCGGAAAGCAGTAGAGTACACGAGCATATTAACCAATTCTTTGAACGTCTGTATGACTGTATTGACGTAATATGTGCACTTTAATATTCTTTACAATGGGGAGTACTTCTTTGGTTCTCGTTCGGATTAATTTCAGGCGCTAAATATCACCAACGCACATTGCGACAAATTCACGTTATTGTCGCCATCATCTGGATACTTGGCGGTCCATTACTGTGCGATTTATTAGAAGTTTTCTTTCTCAAACGATTTTGTGGATTGTTTACCACCGCTGTTTTTACCGGACCGACACGATTTAGGGGACTTTCAAAGAACAGGCCTACTCCTTTTTAAAGGGCCAATATGCAACTGTAATTCCCCTGGTATTGCAGTTGTTTATAGGCGGCGATCGACGCTTACCATCAGGTGAGCCGCATACTCGTTTGCCCCCTTCTCATAAAAATTATACGAATGTGGTATCTACCGCAGCTAGAGATTATTGACACCGATATAAATTTTCTAAATTATTTTTTTTAAAGTTAGTGTTTCATTAAATAAATAGACGTGGAGCTGAACACATACATATTCAGAAACATATAATTGGCACTTACGTCTACACACGCTCCAGTTTCCTATTTCAAGTCGCAAAAAATGCTCTAAATTCACTTCCACGTGCATCGTAACACACGTTCGTCGTTAAAAATTAACAAAAAAACGTATGACCATCGGATTTCGTGTAGAATTGTATGCGGCACGAAAAATGATCACGCACTGCAAAGACGTCGTTTACCCACTGACTCACTGACTTTCGTTGTGTTTAACATTTGTGTATACTGCTACACAATTTAGAATTAGTGATCAGCTAGATAATCCGAACAGTAAGTCGTGGACCAAATCCTACAACGAGTATACGGCTCACCTGATGGTAAGTGATCATCGTCGCCCGTGAAAGTCAGCAACACCAGGGAAATTGCAGGTGAGTTACCGGCCTTTTAGAAAGGAGTAACTTATTTTCTTGAAGGTTCCTAAGTTGTATCGGACCAGAGAAACCACTGGCGACAGTAAATTCCACAGTTTGGTTTTACGAGGGAGGAGAATTTACGTGGTAGAGCCATGCTGCAGTTATATTAGTAGTATAGTTGTAGCACGAATGGGTCGGCTCGACCGGGGAAGGACCACGCTCTCACAGAATACCAGCGTGAAATAGTAGCTTAATGCTGCTGTGTTTCGTATGGTGAGTGTAGAGAACCGGAGACCCCTTTTACTGGAAATGAGGCATTCCATCTCAGTCCTCATGGGTGACAACGCATCTGCATTTTGATTTGCAATGGAAGATAGATGTAGATGTCTATGGGCCACAGCAACCACTTACCATCAGGTGGACTGTGTGCTCGTTTGTCACCCTATTCTATAAAAAAAAAAAAAAAAGGCAGAAAATTTGAAGACAAATGTTTGTATTTAATACATTCTCTGTCTACTTTTTAGACTAAAAAGTAAGGCAAAAACTTTAAGCGATATATAATTGGTACATGGTACATGAAATGCAGTTAATTATGTATTGTCTACTTGTCCAATACTAATAACTTAGATACATATTGATATATTTTTTTTGAGGTACCACCACACTGGGCTTTGCTTCTGTATTGTGGGGGCAGTTTAGATATATAAAATTCACAAGGACATCTAGACCCGAAACAATTACTTGCAGGCCATACCAATACTTGTTCCGTGCGGGATTCTAGCCCTTGCCCCTTAACGCTGCAACTCATGCCTAAGCCACTGCGCCACGGAGCCCTAGACCCGTCAAGTGTTGGGGAAGAAGGAAGGAGAATAGTGAAACAGAACCCAGATTGAGTGAGGTCCCAGTAATCATAAAATACTATAATACGAAATAGAATGGCTGTCAACCTTATTTTGTACGAGATTCGGCGTCGCTGGGAGCACACATACAAGCAATTACGTCCAATTATCAGTTAATCACTACTACAAACCCGATTCGCTGTGTTGACAGACGGATTTGAATACATATTTATTTGTAAATAGCGTGCAATTTGGAATTTTCTTAATAATTTGCATGCGAAATTTGGAAACGATTGTAACGTCAAAACACATCTTGTGTTGACATTTATACGTGTGAATTGACGTGTTAGTGGCATTTTAGTGGCTACACGGGCTCCGCCCACTCCCCCGTTCTATTATGTATGTATTATAGTATTCTATGCCGGTAATCGTAAGAGGCGACTATGATATGCCAGAGGTATGTTATAGCTTTCGATAGATGGCGTTGTAACCGTTTGTTTACGCCATGCATTAAATACCCAGATAGGCAGCAGCGCCAAAGTTTCGGGACGTCTGCCTATTTACAACTCCAATGGCATAAAATGGGATTTGTTTTTTTTTTTCTATCAAACTTTGTGAAAAAATCTAGTTATTGTTATTTTCAAAATAAAAGATCATTCGAAGGAATTTAATCATTTGAAATCATTATTAGGAAACGTTCACAAGTATTGTAGTTTATCCGTTAAGGCTGGTTGCGTCGGAGACGACCAGATTAGTTATGCTCTATGTCATACGAAAAACAAAAAATGACGGATAAACCCATGTAAGTATTGTTCTCAAACTAGCAATATTTTACATTTTGTAATTTTCATTGACGTAATTATTAGCTGTGATCAACACGTAACGTTCCAATTTCAAACCAGCTGTACAAATGATAATTTATTTCAAGGTTATTTTAATAATATAGGTAATAATATAGTAAGAAAAAAATATTTATACTTAGATGGTTGTGTTTGACAGGTTTAACTTGAATAGGTAAAGTTACAGCTTATATAGGAACGTCCAACGGCTGAGCCCATGTTTGTTCCCACTTATGAGAACATGTTATTCCGATGCCTGTTATTAACTTTACATATCTTCAAAACATTAATCCTCAGATATTCAAGTTTACTTACGATAATTTCATTCACTGCCTAATATAACAACCTGTAATGTGTCAACATCTCTAAAGGCATGGTACTAAAAGCTTTATATCGTAAGGTGAAAATGATTTGTGATTTATATATCCTATACTATTAAACGAGCAATTCTTGTATATATATATATATCTATATAATCGCGATCTCGGAAACGGCTCCAACGATTTTCATAAAATTTTGTGTGCAGGGAGTTTCGGGGGCAATAAATCGATCTAGCTAGGATTTATTTTTAGAAAATGTCTTTTTGTCCGTGTTTTTAGGCAATGAAAAACTGCTATAATATCGTTAGAATAAGAAGGTAAATTTTGACGGCTTATTAATGATTACAAATAGCTTAATGGTATATTGGGCGGTCACAAAATCGTAATACCATGGTTCGAGCCCAGACCGGCCGACCGACTTTTTTTTATTTTTTTTTAAGTTCCTTTCTTTTTTGTGAAAATCTATTTTTTTCGAGCCCTTTTTTTAGTATTTTTTAAAAACACGAAAATTTAAATTAAACTAATTGCACTCATGATTTTTTAATCAAATAAACAGTTCAGTTTTTTTCTATTATGTCGCTACGATCAATAAATATTATTCGTATTTCATCAGTATGTAATTTGTATCTAAATATAATTTCCAAAACAGACGAATCAAAAAAAAAAAACCGAGCGAAAATTACCGAGCAAAGCTCGGTCAACCGGGTACTCTATAAGAAAACGATTTACTCATTTCTAAAAGGCAGGCAATGCTCTTACAATTCCTCCGGTGTTTCGGATGTTCAAGGGCGGCGGTGATAACTTACATCAGGAGAGAACTATGCTCGTTTTGCCTATTCTATAAATTAAGAAATAATATAAACTTAATTGTAATTATGATACCCATATTGAGCAATCGTCTAGAAACAGTTTCGTAATTCATCACAGTTCATGCCAGCGATGACTTTGGAACTGAAACGTGATTCTTTACTGTTGGCCGTATGAGGACGCTCAAGGTCGCTCAGCGAGTTATGGAGAGGTCTATGCTCGGGGTTTCTCTGCGTGATAAACTTAGAAACAGAACCACAATAGAACCAGAGTGACCGACGTAGCCCAACGGAGTAAGCTGAAGGGGCAAGGGGCCGGCCAATATCTCGGAGAACCGACAACCGTTTGGGAAAAAAGGTTCTTGAGTGGCAGTCTCGTACCGGTAGGCAATGTGTAGGGCGACCTCCCACTGGATGGAGTGACGACCTGGTAAGACATGCAGGAAGTCGTTGGATGCAGGTGGCTCAGGACTGTGCTTTGTGGCATTCCTTGGTGGAGGCCTATGTTCAGCAGTGGATTCGTGAAGTGATGTAATGATGATGATGATGATGAATTCATCTCTTGAACTGTTTTTTAGTGTGTGACGAACGAGTGTGACGAACGAGCACATAGTCCGTCTGATGGTAAGTGGATGCTGTGGCCCACATACACCGTAAATCTATCCTCGATTAAGAATCAAAACGCAGACGCATTGTCACCCCTTAGGACTACGATGAAATGTCTCGTTTCCAGTAAAAAAGGGTCTCCGGATCTCTACATTGACGATACGAAACTCAGGAGTATTATGCCGATGCTGTATTCTCCATAATAAACACTAGACGCATTAACACGCATTAAGCTGCTATTTCACGCTGGTATTCTGTGAAAGCGTGGTTATTTTTCGGTCGAACCGACCCATTCGTCCTACGGCCATAATGTAGCTCCAGCATGGCTCTACCACGTATCATCATTATCACCATTACAGCTCTTCACAAGTCCACTGCTGAACATAGGCCTCCCCCAAGGAATGCCACAAAGCACGGTCCTGAGCCACCTGCATCCATCAACTTCATGTCTTACCAGGTCGTCACACCTTCCAGTGGGACTATGGACTCATCTATCACGTATAATCGTTATTAAATTATATTTTTTCACTAAAGGCTTTAGATGGAGAAAAACATGTTTACAAATGTCATTTAGGAAAATAAGCAAAAATTAATGTCGCGTGACGACCCGCTTGTTCGTCACAAATGCTTAATACATTATTCATATAATCAGTCGGCTGCGACAGTCGCACATCAAACCGAGCGAAACGCTTAAAAATAAGCACGTAATGTTTTTTCATACGAGCTATAATTACTTCATATATGATAATAGTTTCCTATTCGAATTCATAAAGAGAAAAAAAACCTTTATAAAAATGTTCCATCATCCATTACAGCCTATAAGACCACTGCTGAACATAGGTCTCCCTCATAAATTGCCTCATGGGGGGATTTCGCCAAAGTTGCCACGCTTGTCAAGCGAATTGGCAACCGCAATATTTTTATTGTTTTGAGTTTTTTATCAGGAAGATGCTTCTACCCATCCCCCGTTTCATCTTTACGTGGTAGAGCCATGCTGCAGTTATGTTAGTAGTATAGTTGTAGCACGAATCCGTCAGCTCGACCGGGAAAGGACCACGCTCTCAAAGAATACCAGCGTAAAATAGTAGCATAATGCTACTGTATTTCGTATGGTGAGTGTAGAGAACCGGAGACCCTTTTTACCTTTTTCATCTTAGTCCTCAGAGTTAACAACGCATTTAAATTTTGATTCTTAATTGATGATAAATGTGGATGTCTATGGGCCACAGCATCTACATACCATCAGGTGGACTGTGTGCTCGTTTTTTACCCCTTCCTATTAAAAAAAATCTTCTCTACGTCGTCTCTTATGACACCCTCGAAAAAATATAGGGTAGTGGATATTTTTACACCGACACTATACGGTTAATATATAAAAATAAAAAGGTTGGATAACAAACAATACTTTTTTTTTAATATAAATATTTGTCATTTTGGGCGTCAAGTTTTAATGATGTATTTTTAAAACTACGTCTAAAGCCATCTATCCAAATTTAAAAATAAAATTACATTTATTTGATGTGTACTTTTAAATAGTCAGTCTACAAACTCATACGCACTACGCAGGTTAACGCAATGCGACTAGCCGTACGACTGATTGCGGGCAGCCGCATTCACAATCGTAACCTACGGTTGAAGAACCGTTACGATTTGCGGTCATATTCATTTCAAAGATGGACGTGAAAGAAGTTGCAGCTATTTACTACATTTACACACGTTACGTAAAGAAGAAGAAATATAGAAATAAGTATTTGGTACATACTTATTAGAAAACACGAGATGAAAGCAAGCATGGATCGTGATAAATATGCACCAATTCTTCCCATGCTTTGTTTTAAATTTTCATCGGAATATTCTGGCAATTTGGTATTGCAAATTGATGGTGTACTTTGGATTTCGATATATAGGTAAATTTTTGGTATCATCATTAACATACCACGTGAACACAATCTCACTCAATGGCGGGCAGTCGCAAACTGATTAACTGAGCCGCACACGCACAGTGCAAATAACAACCGTTCGACTGACCGTGATTCAGGCCGCAGCCTTTCTAGGAACCATAGTGGTTTGCGGATTACAGCTCCGCCGTGCGCGCAACACTTGCCCGATGAAGCTGTAAGAGCCAAAAGGCTTACAACACTATCATCACAGATACTATGGATATAGATGATAAGTATATATTGATAATTTGCAGTACGGCTGACAGCAATCAAAAAATATATTTTTTTTCATTGCGGGTAATCGCATATTTCGTTGTTGGCATATACAAAAATACTAGTCAACATAATGTCTCTTTCATAAACGGATGTAGTCAAATAAAGTCTATTAATTATTTCTTTGTTAAACGATAAACTTTGTGTTGGCATTCTAATACAGAATTTCGTACAGTACACACAGACTTTCTTTTACCCCATAACCATATTCCAACATTCGTAATGTAATATTACATTCTGTATGCACCTACCTACTTGGTATTCTGCTTAGCAATTTGAATGTTTAATTATAGTGTCTCATCTTCAACTAGCAACTTTATGGTCCACCTTTATGTTACCACTTCGGTCACAGACGTTATAATTGTCAAGAGTTGATAGAGTGGTTTTATCAATTAATCTAATTATCCTCGATTGCTTCATCATCAAGTAAATGTTGTTAAATAAAATATTGTATTGTAACCGTATAAAGTGTGTTAAATATTAACATAACAATCAATACAACTTTGGTATTAGAAGGTACTGCTTTTGGTTTGGTATCTACGTAACGATACTACTAATATAAATTAATAAAAATGTGTGTGAGTGCAATTCGGCTAGCACTATTTGGAGCCCTATTTACTTTATATTTAGAGACTACAAGTTAGAGCTTAACATTACCATTACTATTAAAGTGCACTGGTGAACATATGCCTCCTTCATGGGCTGCCTAATAGGGGATATCTGCCATAGTTGCCACGCTTGGCAAACGGGTTGGCAACCACAGTTTTTAATTTTTAGTCGTTATTAGGAAGACGCTGCTGCCAATGTCCTGATTTGTTTCTCTCTGTCAACTCTTTGGGTGTCCACGATATGGGGTAGTGGATATTTTTACGCGGCATCATCAGATTAACCAACAAAAACAACTGTGTGAAAGAAATGCACGTGTATATCTAAATCACAAATAATATGTGACAAATTCGTTGACAGTGTCAAACATATTACCTTGCAGGCTAAAGTATCTCTTTATACACTAAAATAAAATTTTTAAGTTTAATACAATGTAGAGAACTGACTTTCACATGAGTAGTCAATTTTCTCAATATTTTTTAATTCGTCATAATCTGGAAAACCGACCTCAATAATTTATGAACATACTGAAACTTAAAATAGTCTAGATTTAATCTACATACGTTAGAGAGAACGTAAAAAAATTAAAAAATATGCGAGGCGTTCCTAAGAATATTTTAGTCAAAGTTCCACAAGTTATGAGGCCATAAACTTTTTAACAAAAGGCGAAGGCAATGCCAGGGCACTGCGAAATACGCGCATTAACGTCGAGCCACTAACATCTGTCATATTGACATTAAATATACAAGATTATACCTTACCTCAGTAAGTATTGTCACAAAAACTTTATTGCATTTTTGTTTGCGCAAGCATTATTTTCTATAAATGTCAGAAAATTTGTGAACTTTTGTAGCACGTGTTGAGAAATCTGGCGTTCTTGTCGCTAAATGCGACCATTTTTTGATATTAAATTAATGATAAAACATAAAAAAAGATAGTATGCTATTTAAGATTCTATATTTCACGTTATTCTTCTATATTTCACGTGGTGATATAATCCGCCGCAGGTCTTAAGTTTGATACTCGTACCTCGTAAATATCACTATGGGTGTTTTTGTGGACTTGTTAAACGTGTAAAATTGACCAAATTGGAAAATATAATTAAAGATTAATTTTGTTCATTCAACCACAAAATTACAATTTAATTTGCTGTAATTTTTGATTTTCACTCCATATTTTTTTACGAGACTGTAATTAAATAACAAAAATTACGTAAGCGCAAACATAAGTTAAAGTGTTTGCGCTTACGTATTTTTTGTTATTTTATTACATTCTCGAAAAAAATAGTTACACAAAACCTTTAAATCCTTACCTTCGTTTGTCATAGGCGATTATTCTACATACATGATTCTGAATTTAACAGCCAAATAGAGCCAGTATTTAAGAGGCCGCATAATGCTGTTTTGGTGATATTGATCAATCTGGATCTCGGTATCTGTAAGACCTAACAGTTTGCTATTTGGACACATTAAACCTGGACTTATAATCTTCAAATCTGTTGAAGCAAAAACACGATTCGATAAAAAATTCTCGATAAAAAAAATATGAAAAACCCTCGTTTTGCACTTATTTTTAGTTAGATCTCTGAAACCTTATGGAATTGAATGATGATTTTTAGCTAATAGATAGATAATAATGTTATCTCAAATCGTGACGATTTATTTTTTTATTTTTCTACGTGGTCTTCTCGTAATTAGCAATTATGTGATTTGGCGCTTGCGTTATTTAATTCTAAACGAGCACACTCTCTTTCTGTCTCTTGTTTTGTACGTGGTAGCAATAGCGCTATCCTTTTCAATTTGTTCAATCATTCTGCTGCGGCATCTATTACGGGACGAGCCTATGTTTGGCGACATTACGGAGAGACGACTATTTATTTCCGACATTTTTATTTTGTACTGTGGTAGGTGTTACTGTAAAAAGGAGTTTAAAACGTTTTGTGTAAATATATTACCTATATTTAAAGTGTAAATAAAGATGGGCAAAAAGAAAACTCTCGGAAAAAGAAAACAATTGAAACGTCTAAGAGAACAACTCCGTATTTTGAACGAAGGAAAAAAAAAGTAAGTACCTATCTAACTACCGATATAAATAACGGTATCAATTTTAATTTTTTTTTTCTTAAAAAAACGTTACCCCCACTCTAGGATTTTCTCCTGTATCGTGGAGGCAGTTTACAAACATAAATTGCACGAGGACAAGCACCCTGACCCGGAACAATTATTTGTAGGCCATACAAATACTTGTTCCCTGCGGGATTCGAACCCGCGGCCCCCAGCGCAACAACTCATTGCTAAGCCACTGCGCTACGGAGGCCGTCAAATTATTCTTTTGTTTACGTAGCTTCTTAGGTATTTCGAATATGTATAGAGCCGAACACGAAGGATCGGTTTGCGAATAATTTTTCGAGTTTCAACCTTATTGCAACGAGATAAAGCTCATGTCTAGTGTCACGTCACGTTGCTGCTGGCTGTTGATAAAGTTTAAATTCGTTTGATGTGTTGCAAAAACGTTTTGTAATTTTATTGTTACATAAGTTTGTTTATGTTTATATAAGATCAATCGGGGTGTTATGATAGGTACCACTCGTAGTTTCTGATACCCACGATACAGGGAATAGGTATCACTGTGGGGTTAGGGATAGGTTTTGAATGTTGTGGGTTATGTTATGTTACTTTGACTGCCTCATTGGTCTAGTGGTTGTAGTAGTGCGACTGCTGATCATGAGGTCCTGGGTTCGAATCCCGGGTCGGGCCAAATTTTTTTTTGTAAATAAGTTGAAATTTATAAAAGATCAACCGGTGTATTATGAGAGGTACTACCCGTAGTTTCTGATACCGTCAAGAAATTTTCAGTAGCTGCCCGGAGTCAGGAAGTTGGCGGTGGCCCACCTCCTTGTCTCGGAATGCACGTAAAGCCGTTGGTCCTGCACCTGATCTCTCTCCGGTTGTGTCGGTTTACCGTCTCATCGGATTATGAGGGTGAGGGAATAGAGAGTGCACCTATGCTTGCGCATACATTTGCGCACTATAATGCTATCCTGCGTCGATGGCTAGTCTCCTTTGAGGTAGGCCGCCGTGACCGAAATTTGGTCTGGAGAATAGTATGTTACTTTATTTTATTATGACTATACATTTGCAGAAAACCAAACATTTCATTCATTGAGCTTGGGAATGTGACGAATAAAACGGCGCCCACGGTGTTAGAGAATGGACTGCACGAAGACGGATCGGCACGCGGCGCGAGCGACTCGAGCGGCGCGCCGGCGGTGCCCACGTCGTTGTCGGCGGCGGCGGCTGGCCATTTGGAACAGGGAAAAGGGGACTCGTCGCTATCTATTGACAGTACGGACAAGTAAGTATTTACATAAATAAATACATATAAAATAAATAAGTAAGTAAATTTTGAATCCCTGTTAGTATTTTTTTTCTCTAACTGCCTCGTTGGTCTAGCTACTGCTGAGCGAGAAGTCCTGGGTCGGGCAAAATGGTATTGGGTTTTTCCATTAGTAATTTCTCAGTACCAGTCCGGAGTCTGGATTTGTGCTCGATTAGTGGCAATAGGCTCGCACTTTATTACATGAGACTTATAACATAAATGGCGAAATGTGGGTGCACTATGCACCTCTACCTACCCTTTCGGGGAATAATGGCGTAATGCTATGTATGTATATATGTATGTAAATTTTAATGAAACATGGTTCAATCTTTTCAACCATGTTTCATTATTGGAATGAAAATTTTACAATGCTATAAGTACTCGTATCCTACCTAAATGCGAAGACTTGGTTTATGAGAATCAAAGGTAGACCTAATACAAATGAATGCATCGATAATATTGTACTCGTATTTTACTGACTTCAAAAATGAGTAGGATATTCTCGATCCGACGTTTTTAGGGTTCTGTACCAAAATGGTAAAAAAGAAACCCCTATGGTGTGACTTTGTCTGTCTGTCACAGCCGTATATTTCAGAAACTACTAATGTTATCGACTTGAAATTTGGAGCAGTTATATACAAAATGCTTGGCTACTGTTATTGCTAATGAGAAAAGTTCAAAAATATTTTTATTTTCACTGCAAAAGGCACTGAAGAGGGGGTTTGGAATTTTAAAAAGTTACTAGGTATAGTATATAGCGTATATATGTGTAGTGTGAGTGACATTAGACGAACTGTACCTTTTCACTAATATATCCATAAATATCGGTTGTGCTTTGAATATGTTTTTTTAAATGTTTTATATGAAATACATATTTTAAAATAAATTTAATAATATTATGATAATAATATCACACATATATTTTAATTATATATTTTAATTTTTAATTATAATAAAGAAAACAAGATTTTTGATGTAGATTTGTATTTGTATAGATGATGTAAATTTAATTGTGTAATGTCTCTGTCCTTGTCTGTCCTGATACTATAATCTGACATCTGTCCCCGCACCATGCTACAGCGCTAGCAATGTAGGTAAAGTGACATATTATATGAAAGGTATTTGGACATGGGAACGTATCGGAGCTATTCAAAGATATACTATTGTTTCAAAACATTCATGCATTATTATTATTGTCTGCTTTATAGTTTATGTAATAATATGTATTACTGTTGTAGGTTTCCAGACGAAGAGCACACGTCAGATAGAAATCATGCAGAAATCAATGAAGAATCAGACGAAAGAAGAATCATAGACCTTAAATATTTTCTAAAAGAATTAAAAACAATTTC
This sequence comes from Parnassius smintheus behrii, assembly GCA_036936625.1. Taxonomy (NCBI): domain Eukaryota; kingdom Metazoa; phylum Arthropoda; class Insecta; order Lepidoptera; family Papilionidae; genus Parnassius; species Parnassius smintheus. The sequence goes on along the minus strand of JAUPFT010000009.1, from coordinate 21,381,344 downwards.
GAACCACTCAACAGCCTTCGGTTGCGGTATAAATAATTTGGAGTTGATAGGTGAGAAAAGGTTAGGTTTGATTTCAAAATTAAAATTCAAATGCAATATGTGTAATGTTGAATTTACTACACATACGTCCAAACCTAGTCCAAGCGACAATTTGAATGTAAATACTGCCGTAGTAACGAGTGCTGCTATTACAGGTGTAGGATATACACAATTGCAAGAAATATTTACATCAATAAATGTTCCGTTTATGACAGAAGTTTTTTATAAGAAAATTGATAATCGAGTTAGTGAAGAATGGGAAAAGTTAGCCACAATTGAAATGGAAGCTGCGGCTGCTCGTGAGAAGCAAAGTGCATTGGACGAAGGCAGAGTCGATTCAGATGGAATCCCCGTCATAGACGTGATCGTTGATGGTTGCTGGGCTAAGAGGACCTACAAGAAAAACTATTCCTCGTTATCAGGCGCTGCTGCAATCATAGGTAAAAAGTTTGGGGAAGTGCTATATCTCGCCGTAAAAAATAAATATTGTTGCATATGTGTACGCGCCAAGAATAAACAAACTACACCATCAGAGCACATGTGTTTTAAAAATTACACTGGTTCATCTACAAACATGGAATCGGAAATATTAGTGGAAGGATTCAAACAATCTTTGCACATGTATGGTCTTATATACGGCAAAATGGTTGCTGATGGAGACGCTTCCACTTATTCTAAAATTTTAGCAGCCCGGCCATATCCTAACTACACTGTTGAAAAGATAGAGTGTAGAAACCATTTATTACGAAACCTGTGTAATAAATTACAAGCGCTTACCAAAGATACCAAATATAAACTGCAGCATAGAAGGTATCTGAATACACAAAGAATCCTGGCTATCAGAAAAGTTATTTGTTCTTCAATAAAACACCTGAAGAAAACAAGTGATACCCGCTCAAAACAAATAAACGATCTTTATGTAGCAATTTCCAATTCATATAATCATGCTTTCGGTTGTCATACCAATTGTCAGAATTTTTATTGCGAAAGCAAAAAAACAAGTGAAGATGTCACTGTCAAACTGAAAGATACGGCGTTAGAAAATCAAATAAAGTTTATAGTCTGCTCTATTGCAGCTAATGCACGAAGTCTTATTGAAGACGTGGACAGCAATCGTTGTGAACAGTTTAACGCCATAATTGCAAAGTGTATCGGTGGTAAACGCATAAACTTTTGTCTTCGGCGTTCATATCAGACCAGATGCGCTACGGCAGTCGTATCATTTAATACAAAAAGACCTTTGTATAAGCTCCAAAGATCTATTCTTGGTGTGAGCCCAATGTCAAAATCAAAATACCTGGAATTGCGAAAACTAAAAAGAAACGGTTCCAAGCCTAAAATGCAACCCAGAAAGCTTGTTTATCAACAGAAAGAGAAAAGGGCTGAAGATGAAAATTACGATCAAAATTGTATGAAGCCTGATTTGCATATAGAAGATTTAGAAAGAATGAAAAAAACATTTTTAACAAATTTGGAGAAATCTGACGAAGAAAGAATTAATATTGAAAGGGAAACAGTCCTCCAGAGTGATTGTAGTAAATGGATGGAAATACGAAGGAATTTGTTAACGGCTTCCAATTTCGGCAAAATTATAAACAAGAGCACGACGTCAGGTAGTATAGTTAAAAGTTTACTGTATCAAAAAGATCTCTCTGGTGTTACCTCCATCAAACATGGTAAAATTAATGAAAAAATTGCTTTGAATCAACTAGAGCAGCAATAAAACATTAAAATTATGCCCTGTGGGCTATTCATCGATAAAAACCATCCATTTTTAGGAGCAACTCCTGACGGTGTGATAGATGACAATAGGATTGTAGAAATAAAATGTCCAGTATCAGGCTACAGAACTAGCTTGGAAGATGCTGTGAAAAACAGGAAAATTACTTTCTGGAAGTATGATAATGGCCAAATGTTGATCAATAAGAAACATCACTGGTATTTCCAAGTGCAAGGACAGTTAAATATTACAGGAATGAGAGAGTGTCTTTTTGCCGTGTGGGTTAGTTCAAATCAACAGATAAAAACAGAAATAATACAATGCGACCAAAGACTGTGGAATGATCATATGGTTCCCAAACTAAAAACATTTTACTTGGAATCTTTACTGCCGGAATTGTTGGATCCGCGAAAAACACGTAATATGCCCTTGAGAAAAATAAGTCCTCCGACCACAATCAAAGAAAAACCCAAGAAAAGACTACATAATTCAATAAATTCTCATTTTGCCAAGGTCCCAAAAACGCAGGAAAGAACCGACAATTACGACATGACAGATATACAACAATGTAAGCAATCCATTGTACATTTCAATAATATGTAAAATAAATTGGTAAATCCAGTTGGGCATGCCTTAAGCGCATTAAAAAATTTACGTATAACATGATTATATATGATTAACATATATATGATTATACGGAATTTTTTAAAGTAGTTTAAATACATTTCGACAGCACTATCGGCTTCAACACCCTCGAAAACCAATGAAAATGACACCCATGATGAAAAAATTTATACCTAATTCAGCCGCCATCTTGGATTTACATTTCGACAGCACTATCGGCTTCAACACCCTCGAAACCCATGAAAATGACACCCATGATGAAAAAATTTATACCCATTGCAGCCGCCGTCTTGGATTTAAATTTCGACAGCACTATCGGCTTCAACACCCTCGAAAACCATGAAAATGTCACCCATGACAAAAAATATTGATACTACTTACTTTTAGTCTGTACTACTATTATTTATTCTGTGCTTTTAAAATATTGTAATAAAAAAAAAATCTCTTATTATGTATTACCATAGTAATGACGCGCTCTCGTGTAGTGTTTTACATATCTACCTAGTTATTTATGATGAGAGTTTATTTTTGTTTAGGAAGCATTACTTTTTGTTATAACGGTAATATGATATTTGTAGTGGGTACTTACGTATGAATATTGCGTGTCGCGTAATTTGTTGAAGCCTCTTTTTTTGTCTTTTTTTTTATGGATTTTTTTTTATTATTGTAATTGTATTGTATATTCTGAATATAAGTACATATTAAACTGTTTAATAAATGCATATTTACATATAACATTTTATTTCATGCTAATCTTTTAGGTTTATAAATTGAGTAGGTATCTACGCGAGGACTGAATGATGGATCAGTCTAGATAGTCTCGAGTCCACGAAAAAAAAAACACGAGCCTCTAAATTTTGAAACTCGAGTCTCGGAATGGACCCTAGTACCTATTTACGTACTATATTGGTGGTATGTCAGCTTGTAGGCCTATGAAAGAAGCTTCTAAATGTTACTCTTTACACATCGATCCGTCGTACCGTAGAAATACTTCCGTGAATTTGAAATTTATTTGAATAACATATTTTTACTTATACATTTTTATTGCCACACGAATCAAGTTCAAATTCACGAAACGGGTGTTATTATTCAAAGCTAAACGGTATGTTTACGGTCCGTCTCCGGCACAGATCGCTGTTCATCAGCTAGGCGGCCGGGATCGGCACCGTTCAAAGTCGAACTCGACTCACGCACTAGATCAGTAAAGTGCTTATCTGAACACATTTCTAAAGACGCAAACTTCGACACGAAATAAATAGCCTATTCACAGATATCACAAATTCTTACAATCATGCATTCGGAAACGTAGGTACTTGCATAGACCTACTACCTACATAACTACATACCCAACGGTTGTCACATTACATACATACACGGCGAAAACTACAAAACGCAAACTTACTACCTGCTAAACCAATGGGCGTATCCTTCCAGTATTTGGAAATTCCAGTATAAGCTGATCTTGCATTGTATAGGCTTTCAGTACAATGAAGAGTCAGCTTATACTAGAATATTAATTTGAGTAGCCCTTAGTATGTACAATGAAATTAAATTTGCGATATGTAATTTTATGTTCATATAATGACAAGTTAATAGTAAATTATGATTGATAATTTTATTACTTACTACGCGTCCGATTATAGTTTATTTTCCTCTAACAAAATCGCTTTGACCTCGTGTTCCCGCGTGACCGCGAGCAGTGTGCGAACGAATGGCGCGGGGAAGTGGGGGCGAAATTAGAATTTGAGCTGAGGTAGTATAGGCTCTTAAGTGTGAAAACTAAATTTGTTTTCTTGATGTACAATATAAAGTATTTAAGTGTGCTATGCATGTATAATTTTTCTGAATTAATGATTTATTTCAAAACCAGTTAATCTAGACTTTGAGTTACAGTAGTACAGAAATACAGAGTAAGAAATCTTTATCTAATAAAATTAGCATAAAAACATTTTTCATAATTACTTCATGATTTCTTTTATTAGTTGCTTCTTTCATTTATATTTATATATTATAAAATTATAATTCAACATTTAATAACCTTTTCAAAAATGTATGGAAACTATTTGTAAATACTTTTTAAAACCCCAAAACTGTGTCGGCCATTTCAAAGTTATCACAATACGCCGAACTCTGTCCACTCGACGCGAAAGAGACTTCACAATTCATAAAAGAATGCCAAAAAGCATTTTATAACTCAGTAAATTCGGTCCTGGTGATATAAACTTTAACATATTTTCTTTACCAACTATTATTTTGCCAAAAGCCTTATTTTAATGTTGATAAAGTCCAAATTGTAAAAACCATATTTCCAAAACTGTAATGATAAATAAGTTAGTTCATAAAAGCATTTGACAGTTCGCGGTAAGGTCCGCAAAACGGTAGGTTGGACAATTTCGATGTCGGAGAGATATTGTGAATCGTTTTTGTCAACTGTCAACTTCTGTGGTCGCCTCCGTTGAGTTTTAATATAAGTATTTGTAGAGTTCTGTGCGAAATAAATCCATTTATTTTTAATACCTCATTATTGAAATTAGACGGCGTACATTTTCACCAGTTGAAAATTTAATTACTTTTATCTTTGCAAGGTTTGCATATTCAAAATTATGTAAAATATATGACCTAACGAAAGCTCCAATCCCTGACGCCTCGTCAACATTGTAAAGTTTTGCGGTGCTTGTCACCATATGAAACACAGTAGTATTACTGTATTATGCTTTTATTTCATGCTGATCTCACGCTAACATTTAACATATTTGTCGGATTGTAACCTTTGTTGGGTAGAACACTGGTTAAAACATTATTTTAATAATAATAATAATGATGATTTATTAATGCTATCACGCTAGTATACTTCTATATGGTTTAATAATAAAATATTCTGGTGTATTGTCAGCGTGCGTCATATTATTAAAATTGTGTATATTGCTATTAAATACGTAATTAGTATTAAAATATCCAAATTAACATTATGTACCAAGTTTGATGACGTCTTTACTATTTTTCTTTACGCTTAAGTTCTTTACGTCTTCATTAGTGTTCACATCAACATAAATTAGGTATTTAAATTTTGTTTTTTACAACGAAGTAATTATATTTTCAACGAGACGAACATACGATCATTTCGGGGCTTTAAAACTTATTAATAAATAAATTAGATAATAGGTCAGGTTTTTCGTTTTTTCTTGTTGTGCTTTTTTTAGACATACGTGATAGCGCGACGTTGTAGCTATATTGTAGCTATATTATGGTTCTAGCACAAGTGAGGGAAAGGAACACGGTCTCATAGAATATGATCGTGGAATAGTATCTTAATATGCCATGTTTCGTATGGTGAACGTAAACTGGACACCCTTTTCAGTGGAAACGACGTATTATATATTTACTTAGATTAACGCAGGGTGGATGAAATGGCGACAGGTCACAGCCACAACGTGCGATCCCCGAATGCCAATAAGGCTGAAGGGGAAAATTTACAAATCGATCATCCGACCTGTCGTCATGTATGGAAGTGAATGCTGGGCCGTCAAGAAGAAGGATGAAAATAGACTGCATGCGAATGAAATGAGAATGTTACGATGGATGTGTGGTGTGACAAGGATGGATAAGATAAGGAATGAGTATATAAGAGGAAGCCTGAAAGTAGCGCCAGTGGTAGAAAAGCTGGGAGGAAGCAGATTGGCATGGTTTGGACATGTGATGCGGAGGAATGAAAGTCATGTCACAAAACGAGTGTTGAATATGAATGTGGAGGGACACACGGGCAGAGGAAGGCCGAATAAAAGATGGATCGATTGTGTGAAGAGTGATATGAGAATGAAAGGAGTAAGTATGGAAATGACGGCTGATAGAGAGGAATGGAACAAGAAGATTTACTGCGCCGACCCCAGATAATGGGAAATGGTTTAGAGAATGATGATATATATATATATATATATATATATATATATATATATATATATATATATATATATATATATATATATATATATATGTATATATATATATATATATATATATATATATATATATATATAAGTGTATTCCCAAATTATCATCTGATTCTGAGCTATGTTCAAAATTTCGAGTCTCTAGCTCATCGGGACGTGTTCGAACATTGTCATCTGATTCTGAGCTAGGTTCAAAATTTCAAGTCTCTAGCTCATAGGGAAGTATTCGAACATTGTCATCTGATTCTGAGCTATTTTCAAAATTTCAAGTCTCTAGCTCATCGGGACGTGTTCGAACATTGTCATCTGATTCTGAGCTAGGTTCGAAATTTCAAGTCTCTAGCTCATAGGGAAGTTTTCGAACATTGTCATCTGATTCTGAGCTATTTTCAAAATTGAAAGTCTCTAGCTCATCGGGAAGTGCTCGTAGTTTGGGTTGATATATATAATATGAATGTGGAGGGACACACGGGCAGAGGAAGGCCGAATAAAAGATGGATCGATTGTGTGAAGAGTGATATGAGAATGAAAGGAGTAAGTATGGAAATGACGGCTGATAGAGAGGAATGGAACAAGAAGATTTACTGCGCCGACCCCAGATAATGGGAAATGGTTTAGAGAATGATGATATATATATATATATATATATATATATATATATATATATATATATATATATATATATATATATATATTAATCGTCAGGGGTGATAATGTATTCTGGATTTTGATTCTTAATGTGTACATCTACACTTACCATCGGGTGGACTGTGTCTGTGTGGTGCTCGCTCAACAGATCTTACGCCTACAGACTTCAACTTTTTCTAAAATTTAGATTACTTTTTGGCGGGAAAAATATTCAATACCTGTGAGACAGTAAAAAATTATTTCTCCTCCCGACCTCTCCCGACTCTATTCGACCTCCTGTCTAACTGATTTCTTCAAGAAGAGCATCAATAAACTGCCACGCATTGGCAAAGATGCATCGACCGATCGTCTTGAGACTAAGATGGAATGACATGAAAAGTATACATTTAAAAGTATTCAAAACGCTACCATGTCGAAGATAAATATCTAATGTTAATATCTTTTTGAATTATTTGATTATGTAGTTTTCTTTCAATTTATTAAAAGATCCAATGCCATGTAGTTTATTTCTATCTATTAATGTCAACTATAATTTTAGCTTTTTTTCAAATTTACTAGGAGCTAGGACTTCTTTTCTGCCTAAGAGTTTGTCTAGGTAGGTGCTATTTCCTTACCTATTTCTGCTGCCAAATGGCAATGCTTGCATTGCTATGTTCTGGTGTGAAAGATATGGGGATCCGGTATAATTAAAGGCTGTGAGACATTGTATCTTAGTCCCCAAGGGTGACAACGCATCTGAAGCCGTCTTTATATGAAGTTGGCTGCATTTGTCAATGGACTGCTGTAACCTTTAAGTAAACTGTAAGTTCCTTTAACATTTCAGTTTTATAAAAAAAAACTAAAGCTCAAGATAGCAAGAGTGACAGAGACCTGATATAGCTCGAAGAACCAACAACCAATGAGCAAAAAGGTTCTGGAGTGGCAGCCTCGTACCGGTAGAGTAACGACCTGGTAAGACATGCAGAAAGTCAATGGATGCAGCTGGCTAAGGACCGTGATTTGTAGTATTCCTTAGATGAGGCCTATGTCCACCATCACAAATGATGAATTAACGTGAGTTGAATTATAGTGGTCGTGCCTGGTGCACAAATATGTCATAGTTGCTTCTTTGTATTGTTTAAGAAAAATAACAATTATTATTTTAATAACTAATTATAGTTTAAGATTCTTAATATACGGATCCATCGTCTAAAGGATAAGAACGTCAAAAAAGGATCTACTTTTTCTTATTTAACTTTTTGTAAAACTTTTATGTGACGCCAAACGCCGCCGGGTGATTTACTCTTCGTTGCATTTCATCAAGGACATATATTGAGGTCAAAGTAACTCAAGAGTAAAAAGGTTATTCTGAAATTGTTTAATTGTTACATCTAATTTATAATTTTAAACTGAGAAAGATGTTACTAAAAACATTTTCATTTTCTCGTTCGTGAGCTAATTTGACGAATATAGCCTTATCGCTCGGAGTATTTTACGATCCACCATAGGAATGGTCGTATCGAGACGGTGGTGGTGATATCTATCGGAAAACATAAAATTTTTCTAGCATGTGAACTCTACACACATAATTTATTTTTTATTGTTTTTTCTATTATTTTTTATTCTCATAATGTAGTTTGTTAAATCGAAGTAGAATTTACTTTGTTTATAGTTTATTTTAATTTTTTTTTCTATTCTCAATCTTGTTTCGGTCTTTTTAGTGCATTACTTTTAAATTGATATTTTTACAGCCGGATTATGATTTTTTTAATTATATATTATATTTAGGACTTTTTAGTGTTCCAGTCTATTGTATAAAGGTTTTTGACTATTTCTCAAAAACTAATGTATTTTTCTTGGAATAAGCGGTGTTTATTTATTACATTTTCTTCAAAACTTTAAAGTATACGGTTCAAAATTTATTGAAAACAAATTATTTCCTTGATTTTTAATACGATTAGGCGACGGATATTTATAACTATTTTTTTTTTCATATAATGGTATGAGACACACAAATATTGCCCACTTTAAACTAGTTATCAAAAACTTTATAGAGCAATTTATTATCCGTAATTAAATTTAAACATTCAAGTAATATTCGAGAGGTTCGGTTATTTTTTTTATTATTGTAATATTATTTTGCGCCAAAAATACGCCATTTTGTTTATTTAAAAAAGAATCTATCCAAAAACATTTGGCTTTTTAACACGAATAAAACGATCCCTCAATTGTCGAAATCCATCTAGCCGTTTGGAAGATACGAGGTAATAAAGAAATTTTCAAATATACAAGATACGCGCGAAAAACATAACCCTTCCTTGGCAGTCGGGTAAAAAGAGTGAGACAGAGTTAAACTTTAAGCTTTTCTTAAATAGACCGTAAAATATATTAGGTCTTTACCTTTATATGAAATTGGCTTTTCTATGAGATAGGTTAACGTAATTTTTTTCTATAGTTTTTCTATTAAATCAAAGTGCTAAAACTTACCCATGTAACCGATGCATTTTTGCCAATGTGTGGCAGTTTATTGATGCTCTTCTTCAAGAAATCAGCTGGAAAGGAGGCAGTAAATGCTTCAAAAGCATTTTGTACTGCCTCTCGGGTATTGAATATTTCTCCCGCCAAAAAGTTATCCAAATTTTGGAAAAAGTTGAAGTCTGCCTGTCGTCCAACCCTGGTTCTTGTAACTTGGAGACTGTCTATTGTAGAGTATAGTTCTCGCGTTGTCGTGCAGGAGCAACGGGGACGAGCAATTGACCAAAGCTGGTTGGAGACGTGCGAGCTTCTTTATCATTGTGTTCAGTTCTTCGCAGTACACTTCTGCAGTAATGCTCATCTCGTTTGGTAAGAAGCTGTGATGAATCACACGGGTGCTTGACCACCAAACAGTGACCATCAGTTTTCTAGGGGTAGGGTAAGACATCGTTTGAGGTATTGTTTAGGTGGAGGTAACCAGGATCCAATTAACTTGCTGAGTGCTTGCGATTGTCGAACAGACTCCGTTTTTCGTCGCACGTAACAATGCGGTTCAAAATTGTCTGCGTTTCTGTGCCTGTTAAGCAGTGCAAGGCACGTCTCGACGCATACTTTTCGCTGGCGATCATTGAGTTTGTTTGGCATACGTTTGTCAAGCTTTTTTTACTTTGTTAATTTGACGCAAATGGACCAATATTGCTTTGATGCTAACGTTAAATACTGCTGTTAATTCAACCGCAGATTGAGTTGAGTATCATCATTGTAAATAATTTAGCCCTACCGGTTGAGGAGCTAAATATGAATAGAAGGTCAACTGTTTTTCAAAGTATAACAGCTGACCGAGATAATTTATTTGTGTTTCCTAGATTAAGTTATAGTGAATTAATACTATTTGCTCTAGGCACTTACCAGATAAGGCAAGCCTGATCATATTACGGGGAACATATTCGATTTCATGGATCATATACAATAGAAACATATAGGGATACACAAGTTTCTACAGCTTCCACAATGGCCTTTAATTCGTCATTGTCGATCAAAGTTCACGGGGTGCATTTTTCAGGTCGAAAGTTCCAGAAAGGAAGCGGGCAACCCGCTGCAGCAGCTGGGGCGTTCGTTTGTATTATTTGCTCCGTAAACGTCGTTGATGTTGCGTACCGCTTGTGCCGCGTCGCTGCCATAATTTCCCGAATTTTTAACGTATTCATGATGACAAAAAATATTGAAATGCGATGAAAATATAAAGATGATCACTAATTATGAAAAATGAATTCCATGTTTTTAAAATAAGATAATTTGAAATTAGAACCCTTAGCCAAACAAAAATTATTATACTTGGCAATGGCCAGTACCTACTGCAGAATGAAAATTTCATAGGTAAAGACCTATTATTATCAACAAATTGAAACCAAAGCGAAATGCCAATTATTCTTTTTTTAAATCTGTTAGGAAAGTGGATGGACGAAATAGCTTTAAACTCAATTCGATCGTGGCTTGATGTTAATCTGGATCATGACATCAAAGACCTTTTATTACGAAATGTTTATGACATACGAAACTCGGAAAGTATGATTCCACACGCTAGGGACACAGCCAAGAATGCTAATTAGATGCGTCTTTCAAACAATGCATAAACAAAGGGAGTTCTTTATAATTTGTTTTGTTTTTAACTATAGGGTGAAACTGCAGGGTTAGACAAAAATGTTTACACTCCGTGACACATAGTGACAGTTAATCTAGAGTGAGAGATGGTATTGTTTGATGTGACGGGGTTAGCTTTGTTCTAATGTTATTGAACAAAGTTTTAGTTACAAGAAAAATAACCTGTATGTTTTTCAAATCAAATTGTTTATAACATTAAGAGTCGTTGTAACTCAAGGGCTAAGCGATCACTGTAAATTTCACAGTACGCGAGCAACCCAAGTTCGATCCCCGCCGGCACAAATGAAATTGTTAATTGCAATTTTAAGTGCTGATTTACCACGTGCACACGTGAAAACATCGTAAGGAAACTTGCACGTCTTTGAAACAAGAAACAAAAATATTTCGAAGACATGTGAAGTTCGCTAATACCCATTGGGCAGCGCGGCGGACACTTGCCCTGAACCCTCTCAGAAATAGGGGAACGCACAGCCAGCAGTGAGACGTATATAGGCTGTAACTTTAATTTTAAGCAGGCCATGTCCGACTCCCGCCGACATCAAGCAAATTGTTAATTGTTATTTTACAACTTGCTCGGAGGGGAAAAAAAAACATCGTGAGGAAACAAAAGACATGTGTAACTGAGAAATATAATATTTCTCGGGCATGTGCAGTCCCGTAACACTCACTGAAACTAACTAGGTACTCTATTAATCACATAGACTTCTTTGCTTAGCAATGGAAATGAAATCATTATAGAAGTTTCATTTATTCATTATAGGAGAGTCATTAAAGAAAAGTCTTTTTCTTGGTTACCACAAAACTTTCCGAGGTATTCTATCTTATACCTATTTCTATAATAATTAATAAAAATTATGGTCTACTGGCCACAGCATTCACTTACCATCATCAGGTGGACTGTATGCATTTTTTCACCCTTAAAAAATCAGTAAAATGTATTTTCAACTGATTTAAAAAAGGAGGAGGTTCTCAATTCTGCACTGTTTTCGGTAAACCGATTTCGATGATACTTTTGTTATTTGAAAGTTGGTGCTTTTCATATGGTCCCATATAAATTTAATCAATATTTGAGCAGTAGGTTTTGTGTTATAGTCGAAGTCAATTAAAGATGACTTCGACTACGTTGATGATGATTTCTATTGAAGTAGGTTGTACACATTTTTAAGTTTACCACTTGAACTAAGCTAAATTTGTCCGCTTTACTTTCTTTAGCTACATCACCGCTTACAAATCCGGATAGTAGTCAGCTGTGGCCAATAATATTTAAAATTCCCCAGTTCCTGGAATTAATGCTCTGTCAATAGGAAACAGGAACCTAGAATTCTGTCAATATGGAGGATTTGCCGTAATCGGCACGCTTTGTAGTTAATTTGACAATTGCAGTACAGGTTGTATCGCACCTTTGATGATGCTTTCTGTCACCGGTCTGACTTCATACATCAGCACAAACGCGGCGAACACAAGATCCTACGGGATTCCTAAGTGACCAATCACGTCAGGACTATGCCATTGTGTAACTACCAAGCGTCAATATAAAGTTAAATTATGTCCGCCTTTAACCTTCTACTTATTTTGAGAGGGTTCTACTCTACTTATTTTGAGAAAGTTACACTCTGCGGTGTTCAGTGTTGCCGGACTTTATTTTTTCTTTATTATTATTTTAGCTTATCAAAATTCCACGTATGAAAATATAGGTTTCCCTAATGAATAACCGTTTTTAGCCTTTGAGGGAGGGGCGAGGTTGTTGCAGTTACTACGACGGGCGGGCGGGGACGCAACTGCAGTGTTTTTATTATTTTGAGCTATAGATGCTACTGCCCATCTCCTGTATCATATCCCTGCGTCGCTTCTTACTACACCCACGGGATGATATAGGGTAGATTATTCTCTTACACCACTAATCGCTTCTACACAACAGTTATAAAACTCGACATATTTCATGTCTTATATGTATAGTATAGGCAACGCGACGTATTTCTTCAACTCCGAGTCCGCGGTGAAACTACATCTAAAATTGTTACAATATGATTTGTGCTTTTGTGGATCGAGCTTGGTCTGCTGACGTATTAAGAAATTTACGCTTAGATCCTGAACTATTACATTCCTTAATACTATAAAAAAATTCCAAAACTAAAATTGCTTACATGGAATTAAATTAACCGCGTGCATCAAGGTCCTAAGCTGTCACAGCTATATGTTAATATTTCTTTTAGTTACTATTTGATTGTAGATTGAAAGAATACTAATATACTGAATGACCCTTTTTAACCCTCCGGAAAAAAATAAGAGTGTAACATGTGAACGGAGTAGAAGCCTATGGCACTGATATTTTACAAAATAAAAACTAAAATTTTGAATTAAGTAAATAAATTAATTAAAATCTATCGAAATTCAAATCATATCCACCCTAATTTACGAACGGCAATAAAACAATAAATTTAGCGGGCATCTTTCACCTTGTCACTTCGCAGGGTTACAGGCTAGAGTGGATATGATTTGAGTTTCGATAGATTTTAATTTATTTATTTATTTAATTCAATATTTTTGTTTTTATTTTTTGTAAAATATTAGTGACATAGCCTTCTACTCCGTTCACATGTTACAAGGTATTTTTTCAGATGATAAAAAAGGTCATCCAGTCTATAAATATATAAAAATACGAACTGTAATTATCATTGACTTTCACTACAATTTTTTCACTAGCTGATATGAATACTTTCAACCTAGCAGTCGGAATGTGTCTGTACTACATTCCTACCTATTTTTGCCCCTAAACAGTAGTGTAGCGTGCACTGCTGTGTTCCAGTATGAAGGGTTTACATGGCCAGCACATTTAGGGACTGTGAGGCATTCCGTCTTAGTGAGGTGACAACTCATCTGTAGCCATCTTCAATTGAATTTTTTTGTAAGTGTGCAAAGGCTGCAGTTCCCACTTATGATAAAGTGAACCGTTAGTTCGTTAGTCACTTAAATTTTCATAAATAATTATGTAAATAAAACCATTAAAGCTGGTAGCGATTATTAAAAGACAAAACTGCTACAGAGTACTGGCAAGTGGCAACCAGTAACACATTAGCGTCGTTGAAAACCCACTAATCATACGAGAAGACAAAAGAGGATCGGTTAACACGTGTTGTTACTAAGTACGCGGTTCAATGGCCGAGCTAAAAATGTTCAACACTTCCTGTAATGCGTAAGGTATTGGGAGTTATTTTCGATTGCGATTACACAGCCACTCTATTGATGAGTGGATTCTGTTACAATTAAAGAACGACGGATCGAATATAGAGATCGTCTAGTGAAATGATTTTCGTCGAGTGTTTTCTTTTTGACAGCTCGGAATTGCAATATATAGTCGTTGCATTTGGATGCAACACTCCGTAGCCACGGTTTCGTATCCCGCACAGAAAAAGTATTTATGTGACCTGAAAACGAATGTACAGGGTTTGTTCTGGTAAAGGATCAAATTTAAGCACGGCGGTTCCGTGTTTTAATATTGACATATGTAATATATGTCCTCCAGACCGAATTACGATCCCGGCGGCGAGTCTCAACGGAGACAAGCCACTTGTGCTGGACAGGGTTATATTGACAAAAGTGTATGCGCAAGTGAAAGCTGCATTCTCTATTTACTCACTCTGATAGTCCAAAGGGACCGGAGAGAGATCAGGCGCAAGACCAACGGCTTCACAGGCTTTTCGAGGCAAAATGTGTGAAACACCACCAACTTCCTGACTCCGGGTTGCTACTGAAAATTTCTTGACAGAAAAACCCAATAAATGATTTGTGACCCGACCCGGGATTAGAACCCGGGACCTCAAGTTCAGTAATTGCGTCTAAGATCACTAGACACGTCATTAACCTGTACACTAATTAAAGTATAAACTAACGCCTGTCACCTTTCTCGCAATATATCGCCAATCTGTGTGTTTATTGATGTAAACTTCCACAGCATTGTGAGAAAAAAAGCACGTATCTATTATAAATACGTACCTTTTTGACACATTCTAACTACCGATGAAGAACTCAGTTTATTTTGTGTATTACATTCAATCTTATCGAATATGACTTTTTCACACCGATGATCAAGAGGCATTTGAATTTCAGATACCAAACAACTGCCCTTAATAGCTTGAACAGTCACGGGAAGCCACACAACTCAGATTCACACATTTAAGGATACTAAGCCACACTGCATAGGCTCAAATGATTTATGAGACATTTTCTAAGTCTCAAAATTCACACAAAACTTTCTAATTCATGACCAAAAACTTTTCTGTGATCATGCGCATAGAAAAATTGTACACCATATCTCCTATATAAATCCAGCTTACAAATACCAATTTTTCCATCAGTTTCTTTCATAATTCTTTAATCAACATCATACCATACAGTTTTCTGAAAATTCTAGACAGGTTGGTTCCACGGACTACCGTACCGTCACTAAATAACTATATTAAAGTTCTGCTCAAATTGAAACTATTTTCCCTTACATAGTAGAGCTATAATTCTCTTTCTTCTTTTCCGTACACGGTGACAAACGAACACACAGTCCACTTTATGTTAAGTCAGCATCCACTTAATAGGCCCATAGACATCTAAATCTATCCTCGATTACGAATCAAGATTCTGATGCGTTGTCATCCGTGAGGACTTAGATGGAATGCTTTGTTTCCAGTAAAACGGGTCTCCGGTTCTCTACACCAATCTTACGAAACAGCAATTCTACGCTAACATTCTGTGAGAGCGTCGTCCTTTCCCGGTCGAACCAACCCATTCAAGCTACTAATATAACTGCAGCATGGCTCTACCACGTTTAATGTTGTTTAAAACGTCTATTTATCCGTTTGTAAGTTGGCTTACTTTCAAACCAGATGTCAATTCCATTACACAAAATAGGCCTCCTCTTTTTGAAAGGGTAGATATTAAATCTTTTAATCACAGTGCGTCGACGGACTTAGTGTTATACTAGTGTCGCCTTTATCCTATACATTTAAACGAGCAATTCTTGTATATATATATATAATCGGTATCTCGGAAACGGCTCCAACGATTTTCATAAAATTTTGTGTGCAGGGAGTTTCGGGGGCAATAATAAATCGATCTAGCTAGGATTTATTTTTAGAAAATGTCTTTTTGTCCGTGTTTTTAGGCAATGAAAAACTGCTACAATATCGTTAGAATAAGAAGGTAAATTTTGACAGTTTGTTAATGATTACAAATAGCTTAATTGGTATAATGGGCGGTCACAAAATCGTAATACCATGGTTCGAGCCCAGACCGACCGACTCTTTTAATTTTTTTTAAAGTTTCTTTCTTTTTTGAGAAAATCTATTTTTTCGAACCCTTTTTTTAGTTTTTTTTAAAACACGAAAATTTAAATTAAACTAATTGCACTCATGATTTATTATTCAAATAACCAGTTCAGTTTTTTCTATTATGTCGCTAAGATCAAAAAATATTATTCGTATTTCATCAGTATGTAATTTGTATCTAAATATGATAATATGATTTCCAAAATACACGAATTAAAATAAACCGAGCGAAAAATACCGAGCAAAGCTCGGTCAACCGGGTACTTCTAATAATTGGTTAAAGCATTTTGTACGGAAAATTATGAAATATACATGTAAATTTTTCTATACATCTATGGCACAGTAGCTTTCGAATGATATAAGTTTCATTTCTCTCCAAATGATATTAACTCGTTACACAAAAGGCTCCCCTTAGATTGCCTCGTTCATTTACCACAGTTGCCACGCGTGGCAAACGGGTTGTTAAACGCAATTCTTTATTTTCTGTTTGTTATTAGAAAGACACTGCTGTCCACAACCTGGTGTGTTTCCCTCTTTCACCTCTTACGATACTTAGAGAATGATTTGGTTTAATGGATTGTATCATAATGCCACTTTTTGAGCACGTATTAACATACTATTATAATAATAATAATGTCCTCCAGACCGAATTTCGGCCGGGGAGGATTATAGTGCCCAAGTGTATGCGCAAGCACAGGTGCACTTTCTATTCCTTCACTCTCATAATCCGATGGGACGGTAAACCGACACGACCGGAGAGACATCAGGTGCAGGACCAACGGCTTTACGTGCTTTCCGATGCACGGGGGTGAGACACCGCCAACTTCTCGACTCCGGGCAACTACTGAGAATTTCTTGACGGAAAAACTAAATAATTAATTTTTGGCCTGACCCGGGATTCAAACCCAGGACCTCATGATCAGCAGTCGCACTACTACAACTACTAGACCAACGAGGCAGTCGCACTATTATATAACAATATTTTACATTTAGCATTTCTCGCAGCTCGTTTGGATTTTGTTCTCATCTAGAAAAGGCTAGGAAAATGAAAGTTCTTTATCTAGTATCATAACAAAAACCGGCGTATCTATCCTTCCAAATGAATTATGTAACCTTAAGCGTGTGCCCAAGAAAACAATATTTCAATGACATTAAAAAAAGAAAAAAAATGTTCATACTTTTTTACAGTACAGGCCTTTCGTCAAGTTCGTAATCACCACTGCCGAGATGTAGATAAGGGATCGTATCATTTTTTTTAATAAAAATGAGGTAAC
Organism: Parnassius smintheus behrii; assembly: GCA_036936625.1. Classification (NCBI taxonomy): domain Eukaryota; kingdom Metazoa; phylum Arthropoda; class Insecta; order Lepidoptera; family Papilionidae; genus Parnassius; species Parnassius smintheus. The sequence continues at coordinate 21,363,661 of JAUPFT010000009.1, read as the reverse complement.
ATACGAACTCACAGTTCTGACAGTATGAGGCTACAGCAGGGCATGAACACCTGCAATAAACCCTACACAAATAAGGCTACAGAGGCACCTTTGAGGATGGAGGTGGAATGCATCACAGCTTGTTATTATGCGGACTCTCTCTTTACCCTTAGACCAGAACGGTGACCGACGGACAAACCGACTCCTAGAGAGAAAAGGAGGTTTTGTAGATAAGCTGCTCTGCTGCTGTCCGTTACTGTCTTGCACCATTTAGTTCTAGTAATTATAAATTGCCATGTGATAATGCAGTACGAGAATCCATCACTTTTTTTGTGCTATGGGCATCGTAAGAAAGGAAATACCTGAAAAATCTTATGGTTTTCTTTAGATGGCGGTTTGATCTTCTCGTTTACGCCAGTGTCGTAAAATCCCCAGACAGATGAGCGGCAGCGTCAATTATACGAGGCGTCTAATTCTGCAATCTTCAATCCGGCTGCCAAGCGTGGTAAACATACAACTGGAGAGGCCTATGTACAGCCATTGGCTTTATGGTCTGATGAAGAAGAGATTTGTTACCTCCGGAATATGGCGGTATAGGTACATAATTTTTTTTATTAGGAAACTCAACAGCCTTTGGTTTAACAGTCATGTAGGCAATTGTAACATATATATATATATATATATATATATATATATATATATATATATAGTCCTTCCGAAATGTGTAGCGACGGAGTTTTAGAATCTGTACAAGAAAAACAAGTTTTTATGGATTAAGATATTCTAGCATAAGTCGAATCCCACAAGATTTTTTTACCCTTTGACGATATGTATGGTATGGTACCTACACTCTTTAGACAAAATGGGGTCATGCATTATCTTATGTCATTGTCACGCATAGAAACATATTAATATATATGATTATTAATTTTGGTAGTCGAAACTGATCCTGTAAATGACATAATATGTAGATTTCATCATCATCATTACAGCCCTTTACAAGTCCACTGCTGAACATAGGCCTCCCCAAAGTCCGGTCCTGAGCCACCTGCATCCATCGACTTCTTGCATGTCTTACCAGGTCGTCACTTCATCTAGTGGGAGGTAGCCCTACACTACGCCTACCAATACGAGGCTGCCACTCGAGAACCTTTCTTCCCCATCGGTTATTGGTTCTTCGAGCTATATGGCCGGCCCATTGCCACTTCAGCTTACTAATCCGTTATATGTAGATTTAGCCACTTTTAATAGTACTGATGGTTTCAAATTTGTGACTGTTATAACAAACAGGCAGTGGTTGTTTATTGTTTTTAGTAAAATAATGTACGTAGTTTATAACCCGTAACTGCGCAATTAGTGTAGCTAGCTGTCATTAAATCGTACTTTGCGAGGATTTTGTCTTTGATTTACGTCAAAGATAAACAAAATTTAAATCAGAAATACAAAACATGAGCTGTACACCATAGATTACAAAATAAAAAATATGGAAAATCCGAAAGTGAACAACCCGACTTGTACACAGATAATTTATGAATACCTATATATAAAAGTACTCTGTGTTTATAAACCACAGACTAAAGGACATCCACAATATAATTTTATATCGGACTTTTTTTTAATAATAATACGAGTTTTTGTATTAAAAAGAAGCATCGGGCTTGTTCATTAGTATTACCTCTTTCTAATCATGTGCTTTCCATAACATATTAGTGCGATGTAAAATAATAAACACGAATTAATGTGAGTGAAACAAGTGATTAAAAAAAAACTCAATAATGGAGCCTAACCTCTCCGCTTCGCGTTCGAGGTGTGCAATTAATTTTGATGGTTTTAACAAACTATGGCGGAAAGTCAATGCCTTTCCGCCTGGTTATTCGAAATAGATCATCACAAGACTTATTTCAAGGCGAGTGTCTGCGGAATTATTACCCAAAACCGCTGTTCATAGGCGCTTGTTATAGATATTTTAACGATCGAGGCAATTGAAGTTTGGGTGGTCTACTCGTAAAGCTGCGTTAACAACGGGTCAAGTTTGGATCAACAGCGCTCGCTGGTTATGTCTTTTTATGGATATGTGAACTTACTAAAAGTGTTTGATAGCGTAATAGGTAATAATTAAGATAATAAGTAAATAAGTAGAAAAGTGTGAAATTTCTAACTTTTCCTTCCTCTTTCACATTAAGGAATCTACGTGGAGACTTTGGTAGAAAAATCATCATCTTCGTTTCCCGGGCATCACAAAATTGGTTTAAGAGAAACGTTAAGACGAAGAAGGAAGTAATCATTTTAATATTGGCAGTCCTATTAGTTTCTTTCCTCATCCATCCACCCATGTATGCATTCATCCAGCCTATAAAAGTCTACTGCTGAACATTGGCCTCCCCCATGGATTTCCTCATTGCTATAGTTGCAACCCTCGGCAAGTGGAAGATATTTCTGCTCATCTTCTGTTTCAGTTCCCTCTGTCGCCTCTTCAAACTCCCACGGGATGATAAAGGATAGTGGATATTCTTACACAGCCACTACACTCTTCGTTGAGTTTCTTTCTTAATTTGGAATTATAAAAGTTTATAATTTTTTTAAATTTTAGGTTTACATCGCATCATCGTATAAGCTGTATGGAGCATGCGATCATATCTCCGCATCCTTTCATTGACGTGGTAGAGCCATGCTGCAGTTACATTAGTAGTATAGTTGTAGCACGAATGGGTCGGCTCGACCGGGGAAGGTCCACGCTCTCAATCTCAATACCAGCGTGAAATAGTAGCTAAATGCTATTTACTGGAAACGAGGCGTTCCACCCTTTTGTCACCGTATCCTATAAAAAAAACGTACGAAGTTTTGGCAACTGAGTGTATACGAATATCATTCCAAAAATTTCATACACAATTATTAGAAGTAGGTAATGAATAACAGCATTATTGGGCAAGGGCATTCGCTTTTTATTAGTAAGTAAAGCAAACTCACTGAAGTATTGCCTTATACGAGTGTAAGCAATTTCAAAAAAGGAAGAGGTTTTTAATTCGACTGTACTTTACTTTTTTATGTATGTATCGCGATATTTTAATAACAGATTTTAATGATTGCCTAATAACGAAATAGCCAATACCCTAATATGTCTTATTTATACTTATTTGAGGAAAACATTTCACCCCTAGAGATGCAGGAAGTCGATGAAAGCAAGTGGCTGAGAACTGTGTTTGAGAGCTTCGATCAACAATTGTCGAAGTTTGAGACATTGTTATGTTGTTGAGCAATTGACTTGTAAAGGGCTGAAATGATAATGATGATGATGATGCCGCCCCTAATAATGTAAATAAGGAGAAGCCATTTTTAATATTAAGATAAGACGACATTCTAGTTGTTATATTGCTTAGTCCACTCAAATGGATTAAATACCTTATAAAAAAAACTGACTTCAATAAAAAGGAATAAATAGTCGTAGACGAATTAATGCACTGACTTTAGAAGCTATTAAATTATGTGGAAATTATTCATACATTATTATTTTTAGACGATATTTGCTTTTTTGAATGTTTTTTTTATTTATTTAAATTATTATCACATTAGAGTGATCAACGAAGTAAGCATCCAAGTAGGAAATAAATAAATCTTAGAATAACATTATGTTTAAGAAGAAATGCTCCTAAGTGATACTTTTATTGGATATTTTCTTTTCTTTTTCAATCCACTTCTGGTCTCAGCTTCGCCCATAGTATGGAAAAGTGGTCTTAATGGCCACTGTTGGCCTCCAGATTGCTAACCGCAGTAAACGTCGTCTCGTACTTTTGGTAACGCTCGCTGTCAACGACAGAGAGTGGAGACTCGCGCAGAGAAGGGAAAATACTGCTCTTGTTAGAGAGTAGTGTGTTTTATAGTCATCGGTCTGGATACTTCACATCTAGTATACGAGAGTGCGATAGGCACCCTAATAAAATGTCCCACCCATAAAATCCAACAGAAGGATTCCCTCGGCGAATGGCTACGGTAAAAAATCTAAATTTGTCAATGTATAATGTCCCGGTTCTCGCAGTTGCTGCGTCAACAAACAGTGCCGTTTGAGATATTTCAGTCCGTCCGTCCGTCCGTCCGTCACTCTGTATACATTACGACCTCACAGAGACATCCGACGACAGCCTATCAATCTTTTAATAAATACCAGACAACGACGAAACAAACTTTAAATTACGATCTTAAGAATTCATTTCTCTAGCATTTTAAAGTGCAAAATCATTTGTGACAGACGCAAAATAATTTTTGTTAGAATTATTTGTGACTTTAGTACAAGACAACATTTTACGACCGAGTCGAATGTGTTTTTCACACTTTTTTTTCTCTCGTCACATGAAACATGTGTTACATTCGGCACATTATATAGATTTAATAGTTGTTATGACATAATGCGAGAAGAGAAGTATCATTTTTGATATGAAAACAGAATGATGGCCGTTTAACCGTGTTGGACGCTTGACAGAGGAACGATAAACAAAATGTTTTACTTTGACAAAAAGTTAACTGGCGTAATAAAACGCAAACGAGTGTTTTGTCACAGCGCAGCTAAACTAATAAAAAAATCGTGAAACAAAGTCATAACTTCTGGAAACCTCGGTGGCTAATTTCGTTTGTCCGCCCACTGTGTGCCTTTTAATTGCTTTTAATTTTGAAATTTTAAAACTTTCTTAATATTTAACACCTATATTACGCGTGAGAAATATTTAGAGAAAATGGTACTTGAGAAAATCATGTGTGTCATATGTTATTGATTTCTTATTTAACCTATGTAATCAGAGGCTATATGCTGTAAATTACAATGTACGCGAGCAACCTGGGTTAGATTCCGGCAGGCGACACCAATAAAATGTTAAATACAATTTTAAGTACTGTGCACGTCGGGGAAAGAATACATCGTGTGGAAACCTGCGTGTCAATGAAATATTTCAAAGTTTTAGCTAGCACTTTTAACACAACTTTTAGGTTAGCACTCAACTGTGTGCTTAGAAACGCAAAATAATGAGTTACCTATAGGTACAGATTACAGACGTACCCCAGAAAAACGAACGGAATGGAAAACAGACAGGTTTGCGTTTTGTCGGCGCTAAAGTTGACCAGATTGTCATCACCTCATTGGGAGACAAGACTTAAGGTCGCTTTTATCCTCTCCACCATGATCTCTCTGCGTGAACGTATTACTGCCTCTCCATTTTTTGCACTGGACATGAATCTGTCTCTCTATCTCTATCTCTCTCAAAAATGGGAGGAGATCTGTGCCCCGTTGAGGGACATATAAAGTCTACTACTTTATTTTTGAAATTATGAAGTAAGAAATATACCTCATCTATACTGAAAGTAATGTAAGCTAAAATCAATTTTTTCCGTCCAGGAAATCCCGGTAACAGCCTGCGGTAAGTAAGTTGACAGTGTTTCTTCCCTATACGTGATAAGACGTAAAGCTATTGGTCCAGCGCCTGATCTCTATCCATTGTGTCGTACCCCCGTCCCATCGAACAATGAAAATGAGGGAATAGAGTGCCACCTGTCCTTGTACACAGACTCGTGCATATTCCTGTCCTTGGTGAATGGCTATTCTCCCCGTTAGCAATCACCGTTATCATCAAAATTTGATCTGGATGGTATAACTACAACTACATCAAATCAACACTGAATAAATGTCAAGTAATATTTCAGTAGTGCTTGCTTTGTTACCCGCTTTGCTCGCGTATGAAATGTCGTTACTGGTACGCAATGAACTTTGTGGTAAGTATAGGATGCTTACAAAGCACCGCCTTCAAAGAACTGCGCTTCATATTTTTAGTTTGTTTAGAAAATTATAAGTGGTAGAGCCAGCCTGCAGCTATAAAATGGTTGATGCTTCTTTGTTTCGTATGGTGAGTGTAGAGATCCGGATACCTTTTTTACTGGAAACGAGGCATTCCATCTTAGTCCGCAGGGGTGACAAGTGACAACGCATCTACATTTTGATTCTTAATTGAAGTTAAAATGTATATGTCTCTATGGGTCACAGCATCCACTTACCATCAGGTGGAGGCTGTGTGCTCGTGTGTCACCCTAATTTTATAAAAAATATTCATTCATTGCTTACAGCCAATCAAGGTCCACAGCTGAACGTAGATTGAAGTCCACAGCTGAACCTAGGCCTCTCCAAAGATTTCCTCATAATTAGAACATTTGTTATGTTTGACAGTCAAGTTGGCAAGCGCAGTTTTTTCTTCTAGTTATTATTGGCAAGAAACGGTTCCACCTCTCTTAGTTTCCCTAAACTACCTCTTACGACACTCACGGGATAATATGAGGTAGTAGGCATTCTTACACCGCCACATTTCGGCCAGTTCAGAAAATAACGAAATAAATATATTTCATGTAACGGAATTTCATATCGTAATTAAATATTTATTTGTTCAAAGTCATGTCTCGTAAAAATTGATTTGCACTCGCAATATGTAACTTGTTACATAAAAAATTTCACAAATCAATTATAATATAATTTACGTCTGACAACACTAGTTTAGCATTTCTCTACTCTGGACTCCAATAAAACTATCCGATTTAGAGGATGACATAGTTTCTTCAGTACAAGATGCTAATCGTAAAGCGTCACCGCGTGCGACAGCTCACATTTTACAGCTAGGTATCAGCGCCAATAGCGCACAACTTGCTATTTTTGTCCGGTTGTACATCTACGTAATAATTTATAGTGCAATAAAGTTTTACTTGTCACTCACACGGGATTTATATCCCGACCGTCCTAAATGCGGTTTCCGCTGACGAATTTCCTCGTGTCAACGCTTACTATAAACAATATATGAAGCGTGGAGCGTAGGCGACGGAGGCGACGCGGGACCATTTGCAAGCATCCATCTGTGACGAGACGTCAGTTGGAACAAAGGAGATTGTCTTCTGATCTAACATAAACAAAGTCTAATTTCCTGAACGTGTCTTTGAATGCATGGTGCGCTTACGTGGACTTATATAGATCGTATACAACATGGAACTGAAGACTTTATGAGATGTATTTTAAGCTGAAAATAATTTGTCGACGAAGTTTGGATGGAACCATGTCGATGTAGGAGATGTAAATCGTGCAGGCGGCGCCGGCAATGTCGTCGGGACGCCACCGCTCATACAAACAGCCGTCGAAGCGTATCGAGGAAGGATGCTTAACACTTGCACCTCTAATTATATCTCTGGAACGTGTAATGGAAACAAATAATACGTCTCTCTATGATGAAGCACAGGAATTTCCCTGCATTCTTCGTTTGTGACGTTATTTATGTATTTTCGAACTGATTTATACAAAACTAAACACAAATCTGTCGTTGTAGGAAATATTTCTTGTCCTCGTGAATTTCGAAGAAATATTATAGTTACATAAGTTTTAAAAAACGAAATGTTTTTAAGGAATTATTACAGACATAAATAATAAATATGATTTAAACTCAAAAAAAAAAAAAGAAATGAGTTAATCGCACAAGGCGTAAATGTTTCTATGAACACTTTCTAAGTCGAAGACAAGCTTGTTTACATAGAGTGTAAACCTCTGCAACAACGCAAGCAGATGTCACGAAAATATTCATCAGTAAAGCGCTCCTACGAATATCATATCAATGCAAAATTCCTATCAATATGAAAATACTATACACTTTGGTATTAAGCTCATTTATTTTTGTCTTATTATAAATGTATTATTCAGAAATATGAAACAAATACATACATACATACATTGAATAGCCATAAATCATACTTTAAAAACAACTGTACGAACAAGCATCTATTTTATTAAATACGTTTGACTGGTTCTATTACGTTCTTTTAATCTGCACTATTTGGTTTCAGTCAAAAAAATCAATTGGAGAAAAATTTACATGTCTTTTAACAATATAAATAAGTAATAAAATCCAACGAGGCATAAAACCCAAGCGCCAACAGATACAGACAAAATAAAAATAAAACGATTAATTATTTGTTTGATAGTTTCAGTAAGTGAACAACATGTCATTCGCAGGGATTTTTTCTGTTCCCCACCAATTTTTTTAATTATTTAAAAATAAATGTTGTCACTTTGTAATGTTTTCACACAGAGGGTAAGATGAAAAACATCAGTCGGTTGTCCGAGCATTAAACTAAGCATATAAGTTAGCAAATTATTTCTGTTTTATTCTAAATAGTATCACACATATAACACACTTACCTTAGACCATTAAACCCAATTTATTATATTGGGTGAATGGTCTAAGTCCCTTACACTCAAAATTTCTCCCGTATCGATACGTGTTTTTCAATCATTAATTACACTTATTCCGTTTGTGAACATTCATCCATAAATAATTACATACATACGGAACGAAATAATTACAGGCCACACAAATAATACTCGTCCTGTGCGTTACTGCGTCTTTTTATAATATTAGAGTGACATTCTAAACCGGGTTACTAAAGTAACCCGGTTCGTCACTTTGATACTTTCACTGTTTTTACAGTCACTGAGCCACCATGGCGCTTTCACGGCTCTCACGTAGAAACGTAATCCAAGGTAGAAAAAATCCTAATTACCTTTGATAATCTTGAATTAAAAATATAACAGTTAACAGCTGTACCCACTCACAGTAACCTTGCATTTCTTTTTATTTCCAGTTTAAACAAAACGTTCCCTTTACGAAAAACAAAATTCTGATCTGAGCGTGCCACACAAGACGCTACCATCGATTTCTCACAACAAAGCTGGGCTTTCTCAAAGCATCAAATCAAAGCGATTGTCTCTAATGCATTTTCAAGATTTTCTTAATTCTAAAACGCATCTGTATTTTGATTTTTAATCTAAGATTATAAAGTGTCTATGGGTCACAACCTTTGAGTATTCAATCAAAGGTCACAGCATTAATTTACCATCATGATAGTCGTTCTTTCATTAGAGGAGTAATTCATCACGTTGAAAACAATAATGTGAGTTTTTCTTGTTACTCTGTTTTGTAACCAGTACTATAATGTCACATATAACATTGCAAAATTAATAGCCACGTTAAGATATAGTGACAGACACTCAGTAATAGAATCGCGTGTCATAAATTAAAAATAAAATATCATCCACTTAGACTGGAAAAAGACCAATTTGTCTTCTGTAAAGTAAACATCAAATAAACCACATCAAACGAGGCGTTCATATTGAACGAGGACAAGAGTGATTCCATTGACAAAATCCATTAATGCCGACGCGGTATCTCGGCCAATTAGTAAACAAATGAGTCGAATGACAGATCGAGATACTTGGCACGGTGACAACGAGCCCGGTGGCATGGGCGTTGTTAAGGAGAATGTAAAATAAACAGATTAAATAGAATCATGAAAACTGCTCGTGACAGATTAAAATTGTTGATGTAATGAATTTTTAAATGTGCTTCAATATTTCTATTTAGATTTTTGAGAAATAAGAAGTTAGTTTTTTATTTTACTCTTGAATTATGTATTCTCATTAGCTTCAAATGGAGAGGGCTATGATCGGAGTTTCTCTGCGTGATCAATTTAGAAATGAGGATATCCGCATTAGAATCAGAGCGACCGACTTAGCCCAACGGATTAGTAAGCTGAAGTGGCAATGGGCTGGCCATATAGCTCGAAGAACCAACAACCGTTATGGAAAAAGGTTCTCGAGTGGCAGCCTCGTACCGGTAGGCGAAGTGTAGGGCAACCCCTCACTAGATGGAGTGACAACCTGGTAAGACATGCAGAAAGTCGATGGATGCAGGTGGCTCAGGACTGTGCTTTGTGGCATACCTTGGGGGAGGCCTATGTTCAGCAGTGAACTTGTGAAGGGCTGTAATGATGATGATGATGATGATTAGCTTCAATATTAAGATGATTTTATTCATCAACAAAACGCAATTATTATGTAGTTTTTGTATTATAAACTGAATATCCTTCTTTTGTGAGGGACCAATAGTTTTCCAGCGGTTGATAAAGAAGAAGGTTAAGAGGGACCTCTTAACCTTCTTCTTTATCAACCGCTGGAAGCCTATTTCTGGACATGGGCATCTTCCATTGTGTGCTGCTGATAGGCAGATTGACGAACGTAGTTCCGAATGTCTCCACAATTTTGACCCTGCTTTCCATCGCCAGTCTGGGTATTTTTATGACTGCCTTAAAAAGAAGTTATTAGTGCCATCTATAAAAATTGAAAATCAATAAATCCTATAGACATCACTTATAGCGGCCTCCTATGACAGCCGCGAAATGAAATAGGGGTGTTAGATTTTCTTACGCTGTCATGACCAGATATTTGTTATATCCCGGTTGAGTACAATTGGGTGACCCGACCCACAGGTATCGTAAGAGGAGACAGAATGAAACAAAAGATCAGCATCTCACTGATCTATGATCAGCGGTGAGGACTTTGGATAACCTGTAATTTATGAATGAATGAATGAAGGGATAATGATAATGAAATTGTTAAAGCATACATTTTTACCAGTAGTTTTATCAAGTCTTTTCTGATCGTTTTGATCCACTAGTCTTATAGTGAGACATTACATTTCTTCGCATTTTGTATCTGTTTGACACAGGTAATTGTTGGGATTAATTATTTCAGTCCCAAAATTTTACTTTTTTACAACGTAGAATATTTGTAAACTCCATCATCGACATAGTGAGTATAGTAGTAGGTCACTTCACCACAGTGTAAATCTCGGAAATGCACAGTAGTGGAGGTCGGTGATTTTCGAATCAAATCTCGTAAAATTGTATCAAATCGATATGACTTACAACTTTTCAAGAAAAGACTAGATGTTTATGTGAGCTGCATACTGGTATGTTAATTTTTTTGCGAAAAATAAACAGGAATAAACGGCCGAAAAAATTACTTATAACTAAACCAAACAAAATTAAACAGCCATATATAGATGAAGAGATTAAAACATAGATTGAATTGAACAATTGATATAGGTATTCAAAAGTTATTGTATTAGCCCTCCATGCGGACTTGATAAATCTACACCATAAGCCACTAAAACCACTTTTTTAATGCAAAAATAGCAACAAATCGATTAAAAAAATAAGTTCAACAATCATGTAGGTATCTTTCTGACAATGTGCTTTTTATATCATTTAAGTACCTACATGTTCAATGTGATTGTTAGATACGATTTCATACGACAAAAGTTTGGTTATTTTCGATTTTTAGGCGCTAATAGAACATACCTACGCTATGCCTTTGAAAAATAATAATTTTAATATTATTAACAAAAAGCATTTCAATTGATGAATTCTTAGTATAGGATTTTTTTAAACGTGTCTAACTTGCTTTGCTTTTTTGGAATGACAGCCACGCACAATACAACAGTCCATCAGGCACGTGGTGACAGACTCATCGGAACATGTGTCGCAGTAAACTGGTGCCACCGCACCGCTCGCACTGGGTTATTTCGGTTTTAACGACAAAGTCAGGAATAGAAAACAATGACTGCGACCGTAACAGAATTTGATGGCGGACGGTCATCTGGTTAATTCGAAGTTGGTTTACTTTTGCGTCAGTATCTATCTACCAGAAATAAATGATTATTTCATGGCAAAAGTGAGTTGTCAACTTTGTGTTCTAAATTTAATATAGAGATATGCTTTAACTTTCTTATAATTTTACCTACTTCATCTTGAGCTCTCTCCTAGTATGCCGTGATAAGGACAATTTGCCTTAATTTTCTTGCTACGAATTTTATATTATTGCTCTTATCTATGGGAAACTATAGTACGCGAGGGTAATATGGTCGTCCGGTTAATAGGTTCACTTCCCTATCACTCAAAACTACAGCCTTGTTTGCTCTATTAAATATTAAAGGGTCTGCTTTATCGAAGTCATTTTGACAGCTGAAATTATAATAAATATTATAGTCGATTTTAGTATTGTATAATGTAGTTAGTTTTTTTAAGTTGATTTTTCGAAGTATTCCTAATTGTTGCCAAAGCTAGTTTGCTATCTTTTTTTCTAAATATATTAGTTATACCATACGACTTTGTGGTTTTTCTCTGTCCTCCTGCTGTTTTTGCTTTATAGGGTAAAGGTTAAGGTGACCGACTACCCTCACGTACCTTATGATATTTTTCTTTTATTTCTCATAGGCGCCTCTTACGTAATTCATGAGGCAAAATGAGGTAATAGATTATCTTAGGCCACCACACATCGGTTAATTCTTATTCTCCTTCCTGACCATCATGATGATCCTCATCATCACCATCGACCGCTTCGTTGGTCATCGAGCGATCGTAAGCGCAACTGCTGATCAGGGCAATAAAGTTAATATAATATATTGAAAGCAAGAGTACACAGTTTTAATATTTACGATATATAAACGTAATCCAATGACTTTTAACACAGTCGTTTTATATTGTTCATCATTTATATTTCATAGTTGCGTATTACTCCTAAATTCACCGTGAAGTGACGGTGTAAAAACATCCACTACTTCCATATCGTTTCGTGGGTATTTTAAAAGTAGATAGAGGAAAACAAAACAGGGAATGGGCAGTGGTATTATATATTTCATAGTTGCGTATTACTCCTAAATTCACCGTGTATATATTTCATAGTTGCGTATTACTCCTAAATTCACCGTGAAGTGACGATGTAAAAACATCCACTACTTCCATATCGTTTCGTGGGTATTTTAAAAGTAGATAGAGGAAAACAAAACAGGGAATGGGCAGTGGTATTTCTAATAACAAATTTAACAAAAAAACAACTGTAGTTTGACAGCTCCGTACTGCAGTGGCTGAGGCCCTCAGCGCCCTCAGTATTCGTATAACCTACAAATAATGGGTCTGGATGTTTTCCCTTGTAAAATGTATTTATGTAAACTGCCACAACGATACCCAAAGATACAGGAGAAAACCCTAACGAGGAGCTAACGTTTAAAAAAAAGCAGTTGCAAACCCTACCAAGCGTGGCAGCTATGGTACCTAGATATACCCTCCCCTCCATGAGGCAACGTATGTGGCAGGCCTATGTTCAGCAGTAGGCATTTTATGAGATGTAATATAAACCGTAACTGTATTACTTATAAAATGCTTTATTCACAATTTATTTCTATATTTTTCATCAACCATGTTTATATGTTTAATTAGGTAATAGTCGTGCCGTAAAATCATTTTGACTTCGCGATTACGTGGAAAATAATAGCACTAAATACTATCGACTCTAAACTATTTATTAACTACAAAAAATAAATGAAGGGTTTTGAGTTGACACATTTATTATTATACATTGCAAAATTCATTTTACAAAATGTGTTATAATAAATAATAATAATAATATATTTATACATCCCAACCAGATGAGAAAACTATATTGATACCCCACACATAATAATAATAATAATAATAATAATAATAATAATTCGACTCGGTGCCCCATACATGGCTAAAGAGAGTCCTCGAACTGTACAAGATAGACTGTACAGTTAGAGACTTCCTCGAGCAGTGTATGGGGCAGTGGAGTACGATCCTTTGTCATCTGGGCGAGCGGATGACGGCTGCGGAGAACCACATAAGGATAGGAAGGGGTATCTTCCAGGACGATTGTCTGAGTCCAATATGGTTCTGCCTCTCTCTGAACCCTCTCAGTACCTTACTGGAGGGCTCTGGGAGGGGATTTCAGCTACGGAAAGGAGGGACAAAAGTGACCCACCTTTTCTATATGGATGACCTCAAGTTATTCGCCTCCAGTCGCTCCCATCTTATGGAATTGCTAAACATCACTTGTGAATTTAGCAATTCCATTGGAATGGAGCTGGGGACGGATAAGTGTGCGGTACTCCATGTTGAGAGGGGTGGGGTTGCTAACTCTGAGGGCATAGACTTATCTATGCCCGTCAACTTAAGGACCCTTTCCGAGGCTGAAACATACCGATACCTGGGTATGTCACAGAACATCGGTATCGATGAGGCTGGTATGAAACAGTCAGTTTGCGACGTATTTTATGCACGCTTGACCAAAGTGCTTAACAGCCTTTTGTCCGGTGTGAATAAGACACAAGCATATAACGGCTGGGTCATGCCTGTCCTCATGTATACCTTTGGCATACTCAGGTGGACTCAGACTGAACTTAACGCCCTGGATAGAAAAGTCCGCACTACCATGACGTCCCACAGGATGCATCATCCGAGATCGTCGGTAATGAGGCTGTACTTGCCGCGAAAGCATGGTGGGCGTGGTTTCTTGAGCGCGCTCACCATGCATAATCGCGAAGTGTGCAGCCTCCGTAATTACTTCCTGGCGAGATCGGATGATCCATTCTATAAGGACGTCATTTCTTGTGATAAAGGACTTACCCCTCTATCCTTAGCCAACGAGCAATGGCAAGACCCGGCAGTGCAGACAATTTCCGACCGGGAGACCGTATGGAAGGAGAAGGAGCTCCACGGGAGGTTCTACAAGTCTCTACATGGGCCTTTCGTAGACACAGTAACCTCCCTCCACTGGCTACGCTTTGGTGACCTCTTCGGGGAAACCGAGGGTTTTGTCTGTGCAATACAGGATCAGGTTATTAAGACCAACAACTATCGGAGATACATCCTAAAGGATGGCACCATCGACATCTGTCGAGCTTGTCGCCATCCCGGTGAGTCACTTAGGCATGTCATCTCCGGTTGTTCGGCGCTTTCTAACTCTGAGTACTTGCACAGGCACAACCTAGTAGCCAGAATTCTACACCAGGAGCTCGCTGTGAAATACGGTCTCGTGGATCGGAAATTGCCGTATTACAAGTACTTGCCGGAAGCCGTGCTCGAAAATGATCGCGCCAGGCTCTATTGGGACCGGGCCATCATCACAGACAGGACTATTCTTGCGAATAAGCCTGATATTGTGCTGATGGACCGGGCACAGTCAAGGATATTTTTGGTCGACATTACCATTCCGTGTGACGAAAACCTCGTGAAAGCCGAAACAGATAAGCAAACAAAATATCTGGACCTGGCTCACGAGGTGACCGACATGTGGGGTGGTCTGCCGACCGAAATTATTCCTGTAGTCGTCTCTGCAAACGGGCTAATCCCAGTCAGCCTCTCGGGTCATCTGAGGCGGCTGGGTCTACGTGGCGGACCGCTCCAGGCTCAGATGCAGAAGGCGGTGCTCCTCGATACCGCCCGCATCGTCCGCCGGTTTCTTTCCCTTTCCCCCTAACCCTCGGCCGTTTGGTCTCCCCTGCCGAGGGCCTCCATCTGGTTGGGCTTTTATTTATATATGTATTTTTATATTTAGTTTATGTTATTGATATTTATGTATATTTATCTTTTCATTTCCATTTATAATTATATATTTATAGAACCCAACCAGATGAGAAAACTATATTGATAGCCCACATAATAATAATAATAATAATAATAATAATAATAATAATAATAATAATAATAATAATAATAATAATAATAATATTCCACAACTATAACACAACGCCATCTAGTCCCAAGCTAAGCAGAGCTTGTGTTATGGGTACTAGACAACTGATAAACATACTTATATATTTCTAAATACATAAATATTATAGATAAATTACACCCAGACACAGAACAAATGATCGTGCTCATCACACAAACACTTATCCTGGGTGGGAATCGAACCCACGACCTCCGGCATAGCAGTCAGGGTCACTAACCACTAGACCAACAGGCCTGTCAAATAAAAATTCATTTTGCAAAATACATTGTGTGATGTAATAATAATAAAGGTTTCAGTTATACGCGTACTTAAAATTAAAGTAACATTAGTGTGACTTCTGTTGTTGTAGGTGTAGGTGACAAATAACTTACATTGGGATTTTAAAATCCTAAATATATAGATAATCATAAAACCCTAAAAATGCATTTGTGTTATACAAATGCATTTTTAAATACAGTTATGTCAATGAAATTGAATATTATGCTATGCGTAAACGAACTGTGCTGGACGGGCGAAACTCTCCGGAGTAAATGTTGTCGAAGATACTTCGCGAGTCGCTCACGTCCTACACCTATAGGTTCCGGTGGGTACTTTCACCGCCGTCTTTGTGGGTGCCGCTGAAATATTGTGGACTGAGGATCAAATCAAAATGCACGATTAATAAATACAAATAGCAAGGTAGTGGCCAGCGGTTCGACTGATTGATTAGTCGCGAAATTTTATAACTATAACTATTGACCACGGTTGTTGAACTACGGTTGTTCACTATTGATTGGTCACTGTATATTTCAAAAGATTTCTTTAAATTGTACGGTGGTATCAAATATCTATTGGTAGTAGCTGGTTTTCTAACACTACTGACTAGCAGCTATTATCAACTAAACTAGTTGATTTTATCTTTTGTGTAACTGCGGATATCAGTTACCACTTTCACTATGTATGTAACTGCGAATATCAGTTACGACCTTTTTCGGCTAGCTAACTTTTTCACTATATGTAACTGCGAATATCAGTTACGACCTTTTTCGGCTAGCTAACACTTTCAATATATGTAACTGCGAATATCAGTTACGACCTTTTTCGGCTAGCTAACTTTTTCACTATATGTAACTGCGAATATCAGTTACGACCTTTTTCGGCTAGCTAACACTTTCACTATGTGTAACTGCGAATATCAGTTACGACCTTTTTCGGCTAGCTAACACTTTCACTATTCACTATATACTGCTACTAGTCACTTCAGCTACCACCGGATACCACTCACTTCACTTCACTTGTCACTGGTAGTTCTTCACACTACTACTGGTACTGGGTCCCGAGCCCCTAAGGTAGACTTTGGCAATACTTTACAGTGAGCCGCTTGCCATTTTCCGTTTTGCCTCTTTATTGCATAAACTTTTCACTATACAAATGGCATAAATTACAATATTTTCAATACAAAACTAATTGCTACACTAACATGCTATACATCAATAAATCGGTAGTCTGGTACTTTATTAGTATATCATAAAGGTTACTCAAAATATTAACAATGTAAAAAGTTATTAAACGAAATGTCCAAAATTTTCATAATATTTGGGTACATTAATTCTTTGATTTTTCTATAACTACGAAATGCGTTTAAATTATTCAAAATATTCCTACACTTCTTTAATCTATAAGCCATATGCTAATTCAATGTCATATTTATAACTCTTTTAGAACATAAAATTATTTTCCTTATTTTTAGTATGAACTATTACGCAGTTAATTAAAAACTTTTAGAGAGTTGCACGCGCTGTGATTGGTCGATTTTTAGGGTTCCGTAGTCAACTAGGAACCCTTATAGTTTCGCCATGTCTGTCTGTCCGTCTGTCCGTCCTCGCTTAATCTCTGTGACCGTTAGCACTAGAAAGCTGAAATTTGGTACCAATATGTGTATCAATCACGCCGACAAAGTGGTAAAACAAAAATTGGAAAAAAATGTTTTATTAGGGTAGCCCCCCTATATGTAAAGTGGGAAGTAATTTTTTTTTAATTTCAACCCTTACGTGTGATATATTGTTGGAAAGGTATTTAAAAATGAATAGGGGTTTACTAAAATCATTTTTTGATAATGTCAATAATTTCAGAAATAATCGCTCCAAAAGTAAAAAACAATGTGTCCCCCCCCCCCCTCTAACTTTTGAACCATAGGTTTAGAAAATATGAAAAAAATCTGAAAGGTAGAACTTTATAAGGACTTTCTAGGAAAATTATTTTGAACCTGGATGGAAACAGTTTTTGTACAAAAAAGACAAAAAGTTGTACAAAATAATTTCTGGACAAAGTTTGTAGTATAATCGTTTAAGCAGGCATTTTTTTTAACTTCGTTTACATATTTTATTATCCTGAACGTATCTTTTTTCAAACAAAAAAAGAATTATTAAAATCGGTTCTCGCAATCCAAAATTACCACCGAAAACTTCTGGCACGTCTATGTATTAATTAGTAACCCAATTCCCCGAGAGATGGCGCTGTAGGTACTTATTACATTGGGTCGGGTATTATCGAATTGTTCGGTTGGTCTCTCCTTGCCATCGCCTGTCGCGGAGCGTGCAATGTTGCACGCTCCATGTTCGCGCACGTACCCACTACCGGGAGCAGTTGCAGGAGCGCGGAGCGCTGCTGGAGCGCGAACATAATGGATACCCACCTTTAAACTCATAAGTGGGAACACTTATTGTGACGGACGGGAAACTACGGAACCCTACACTGAGCGTGGCCCGACACGCTCTTGGCCGGTTTTTATTCTTAATATAATAAAAGTTGTTTATATTACTTGTTATCAAAACGACATTCTATACAAATATACTAAGTGTTATAAATATGCTACACAACTATATTAATACACGTTTTCATCCAGTTTTGTCGGTAATTTCATTATTAATATAAAAACAATATTCTTTATAACTTTGTTTCTTAACGTTGTTAGGCCGTCGCGAACACGAAATATGCATTCCTTGGGGGAGGCGTGGGCTTTTGAATGGCTGATGATGATGATGAAACGAACTATGCCTCATTAGCACTCGCGTTCGTTCGTAATATAGTACCTTATAGTGAACTTTGTGATCGGTGGCTTGCCCAAAATATCGCGTCGCGTGCCATCGATGGCACACTTGCTTTTGGTTCGCCATCCCTGGGATAGAGTGACAAACGAGCACACAGTCCATCTAATGG
Source organism: Parnassius smintheus behrii (assembly GCA_036936625.1). Lineage (NCBI taxonomy): Eukaryota > Metazoa > Arthropoda > Insecta > Lepidoptera > Papilionidae > Parnassius > Parnassius smintheus. The sequence continues at coordinate 21,345,048 of JAUPFT010000009.1, read as the reverse complement.
TAAGTGGTTACTGCGGCTCGTCAACCACTTACCATCTACCTCTATCCTCGATTACGAATCAAAATGCAGATGCGTTGTCACCCGTGAGGACTAAGAAGGAATGTCTCATATCCAGTGAAAAGGGTCTCCGGTTCTCTACATTCACCATACGAAACACAGCAGCATTAAGCTACTATTTTACGCTGGTATTCTGTGAGAGCGTGGTCCTTTCCCGGTCGAGCCGACCCATTTGTGCTACAACTATACTACTAATATAACTGCAGCTTGGCACTACCACGTATAAACATATATAACTTGTGCTATAATGCCATTGCTAAAAATGTCATGCCTTTAACAAGGTAGTAAATTTTTTCTATAAATACGATAATGATATAAAATAGGACGTAATTCTGTATGCGCTGTACACTTTATGCTGATTTTAATACGTAGGTACTAGATTCTATCCAGTGCAACTTTATGTAATATTTTGAAGTTAGAATAGTATACGTTAATTGCGGTCATGCAGACCTATACTCGTATTTAAAATGCAAAATTCATAGATCTACATTATCTTTTCTAAATTTGTACCAGACATTTGTACATTTATTGAGCATTACTGCAAATGTGTACTGTGAAGAACTAGACACAATGGTGGAGAAGCTTCCAACTAGCTTTGGTCAATTGCTCGTTTCCGCTGCTCGAAACGGTCGGGGCTGTACGGCGGATGGTCTAATAATTCTATGTTTTCTTAAAAACTCTTTTGTTCTGTGTGCGGTGTGAGAACTCGCATTGTCGTGATGGAGGATGATGCGGCGGTTGCAGTTCTCTTTACGGAGTTCAGAAACGACCTGTGCCAAACAAATGCTACCATACCATTCTGCATTAACCGTTATTTGTCCCTCAAGAAGAATAGTCGTAACATGGCCGGTTTTGGAGACAAACGTGGCCACCATTTTTTTGCAACACTCCGTGAACGAACAATTATTGTTGGCTTTAACTCATTTTCGAACACCCAAACTCGTGACTGGTTTTTTGTTTCGGGTTCGTACGCATATATCCAGGATTCGTCACCTGATACGATGTTGTAAACAGCATTTGAGGATCCTGCGTAGAATCTTTCGAGAATTCTGACGCACCAAGTAACGCGAGCAGCTTTCTGCTCTTCACAGGGCGAATGTGGTATCCATCGGGAAAACCACTTTTTTACACCTAATTGTTCATGCAAGATTATTTGTATTTGACTCATGCCAATGTCTAAAGTTGCCTGAATTTCGCGGTATGTCACAAGTCGATCTTCCTCAATCAGCTTACGCACAGCATCAACGTTTTCTTGGGTAACTGCAGTTTTTGGACGACCTTGACGGGGATCATCACTGAGCTTGACACGTCCACGTTGAAATTCAGCAAACCAGCGATAAATTGTGGTTTTGGATGGGGCTACATCACTTAATGCAGAAATCATCCGGTCTACACAGTTTTTGTGTTAAACCACTTCGAAAGTCATAATAAATAGCTCTTGAATTTTCTTTCGAGTCAATTCCATTTTATCAACGACTAAACAAGTTTGACAAAACCTTGTGACAAGACCTAGAATTTTTTTTAAATAATTAAATGGTATTCGATTTTTAAAACCAAGGAGTTTTCAATTAAAAATATTTTAATATGACAGGAACAGTGGAAATATTCCATTCCCGATACTTTTAGTGCAGCTTAGGTACGTCTACAGACTTAAAATTTTTCCAGAATTTGAATAGCGTTTTGGCGGGAAAAAAATTCTATACCCGAGAGGCAATATAAATGTCTTTTAAGAATTTGTTGCCTACCGTCCAGCTGATTTCTTCAAGAAACTATAGGTTTAATAATAATTTCTTATTCATTGTTCGAACTCACGAAATAATAAACCGTCATTGCGTTGGCAGTGATGCCTCGATTACACGAGTGATTATTTAATTAATAGAAATAAAAAAATATAGGAAATAAGTTACATTAACTTACCTATTTCATAAAAAAGGGAAATTTCCTAGGTAAAGACCTAATAAATGCCTTCACGATACAGAAAAAAATTTTGTTTAAGAAAGAAATTATGTCTAGAAATCATTGCAATAAATTATGACATATGATACAGATGTTTATACAATTATTTGGTTGGCTCATTTGCCTCGAGTCTTTTTCGTCGCAATTGCTGACACTGTTTTTTTTACCATCTGCTTCCATAGTCTGTTTCGTCTCGTGTCACGCCTGAAATGGGAGTCTCAATTAGCGGCTTTTACTTTTTGTTCGTCGCGTGTAATCGAGCGTTTAACACTGACTCTCGTGGTTTTGTAAGATGTCTCTTATAATTATGGGGAATGTCAACTCTCGGTGTTATTTTTTGTGTAGCTGAAATAAGTTATTTGTTTGTTATTGTTATTTCTTGAATATAATTATCGATTTTTCGTCATGTTTGCCAAATGAAATAAATTATTTAGTGGAAAGTTTTTTTTGTTTTTGTTAGTTTTGTGACGTAATATTTTTTTAAATAAAATAAATTACTATTGCGTATTTTACATACTAAAATATTGTATTAGAAGTAATATTTTAAAGCAATATTATTGAGAAATATGAAATTTGTTTGTGCTAAAAGGACGAACGTTTATTGATAGTCTCTCAAAAGATATTATGTAAAAAGGGCCATTGTAATATTTACTTACATACATTTTAATAAAATAAAAGATATGCTTCTGTACAGTACTGTACCGTTTAACAAAAACGTACTTTGGCTCTTTTAGCGCCAGGTCACTGATATGATTGCATATATTAAATACATTTTTAACGTCTTATTGCTACGGGTTGCCAGATTTTTCAGCAACTGTTGTATTTTTTACTAAGATATCAGATGCTAAAACTATATTATGATGTATTTAGTTGTAATTTGTATATTTTGCTCCATCACGTTTAAAGATAGATTGGATGAAATAAAGCGACATATTTAATTAATCCTTTTATTTTATTTCTCTCTTTCACACTTCACTTTTTTGTATGAAGTGTCACCAGTAAGATTCAGTTTTGGTCTGTTAGGGATTTTCTGCCAACAGTAGACATCGGACATTTGTAACCGACGTTTAATCGGATGCTAAAAACAACATTTATAATATACGAGGCGTCAGGAAAGGAAATGTTTGCGTAATAACGGCAACGAGCAGAAATAATGAATGCGATCGTGTACGGAATTAATTGGCGCGTTCACGCGCTATGGTCACGGAAGAAAGTGAGACTGTTACGGCACATAAGGTATTTACTTACGCCGAGGACGCGCCAACTGAATATTTGAAATTTTTAGATATAACATCTGCTTGTTTATGACGTCCTGGTAGATAACGGTCACGGGACCAATTTAAAACATGATACTTCTTTTTGATTGATCTTTTCTTTTTTTATTCTTTACTTTGTCCTAACCTAGATATAGTGATCAGTTTAAAACATGGTTTTCCTGAGGCCAAATACTTTAGAAATGCAAAATAATATCGGTTAACATGGATACGGAACCAGGACTTTATGCTACGTTGAACTGTACGTTTTGTCAATTCTATTTAATTTTTAACTCATTTTCTGCGTCTTTTCCAAAATGCCAGTTAGCAGCACAGAATCGAAACACATACGCGTACATCGTTGATTAATAGTAAGTAGTAACCCGTAGGCAAGTTAAACATGGTAGAGCCACGCTGCAGCTATATTATGGTGTATTATGGTTGTAGCACGAAAAGGTCGGCTCGACCGGGGAAGGACCACGCTCTCACAGAATAGATGCTGCTACGTTTCGTATGATGAGTGTAGAGAACCAGAGACCCGTTTTATTGGAATCGAGGCATTCCATCTTAATCCTCAGGGGTGACAACGCATCTGTTTGTCATCCTAATTCTATTTAAAAAATGCAACGCATTATTCTGTTGACTGCCTCGTTAGTCTAGTGGTTGTAAGCACGACTGCTGATTACGAAAGCCCAGGTTTGAATCCTGGGCCGGGCCAAAATAAATTATTGGGTTTTTCTATCGAGAAACTCCCAGTAGCATCCTGGAGTCAGGAATTTGGCGGTGTTTCACTCTCGTGCCTCGTAAAATTCCGTTAGTCCTGCGTCTGATCACTCTCCGATCTGGTCGGATGAGAGTGACGGAATAAAAATTGGAACTGTGCTTGCACATACACTTAGACACTATAGTCCTGTGCTGCATGATTTTTTCCTTTGAGACTAGCCGCCGTGACCGAAATTCGGTCTGGATGACTGTTATTATTATGATTGTTCTATAATTTATATATACCGGAATGTCTTCACAATAACATAGGCCTTCTTATGGATTGCCTCATAGAAGGAATACCTGCCATAGCTGCCACGCTTGGCAGGTGGTTTGGCAACTGTAGGGTTTTTATTGCTTAGTTGATATTAACAAAACGTCACCATTTACTACACTCACGGGACGATATGGGATAGTGGATATACTTACATCGTCAGTGAGATTAACTTTCCCAAACATATTACAAGGTAAAAGTCAAACAAGTTAAAATTAGCATAGACATTACAAAGCAACGTAATTACTTAACAAGCTGTGAAACAAAACAAAATGACATATTTCAATGCTCCAAAAACACCGCCGTCCTAGCTAATCCTATCGAATTCGGTGGGTATTCATGGACGTAGTGATTTATAGTTCTCAATGGCCATCCGAAACGAGGAGTATGTTCGCCCACCCGGTCGTGAGAGAGTATTTGTTTACGTTAATTTTTACAGCGGCCGCGACAGAAACCAGAACAAGCGCTGCCATGGGCTAATAATAGATGCGATTTCAACCTCACCGCGCGGGGTCGTTGACGCTGGTTCCCTCTTGAAGCAAGGAGGCGTGATATAATTGTTGGTTGTTTTTTCTTACCTGATACTAGGTTGCTTAGAGGTGAACCGCGTGAACGGTTTTGTTGTACAGCTTACACATCAGAACTTAGTCATTATATGGATAACAAAAAATCAACAGCTACTTTCACGTTTTTGTATTTCCGACGTTATGATGTTATAATGCTCATTAGGTACTTCATTATTCCGTGACACACACATAATTACAGCGCGTATTAAACCTACTATATAAAAATAAAAAATTAATTAATACTTTTAATGCAACGTAAAATTTGGTCTTCATTCTTCTACCTCGAGATACCACATAGATCTATGTAAGTATAAGTATTATTATGTGAAAATCATTTAATTATGTTTAGTTCTTTGTAATAAGAAGTTAAGCTTTTTATTTAAAGCTTATTTTTTTGATCACTTTGATAGGAATATCATAAAGTCAAGGTAGTTGTTCCTTGAATACCATATACCTAAATACGTAGTTATATTAATATTAATTAAATTATTATTAAAGACTTCACCTCTATTTTCTTACCCTTAGAGGTGGAATCTTTTTCTCCAACACTATAATACGGGACTTCTGAAGTATAACCTAGTTAATGAAAAATGAAGAGTCATTAAAATCGGTTCACAAATTGACAAAAATATCGCGTACATACAATATCTATAAAAGATCATACAGTCGAATTGAAAGCCATCTCTTATTTTTGAAGTCCGCTAAAGTAGCCCACCAATCGACTTTCTGCATCTCTTACCAAATCGTCACTCCATCTAGCGGGGGACTGCCGTGCACTTTGCTTACGAGGCTACCACTCTAGAACATTTTTACCCATCGTTTTTCGGTTCTTCGAGGTATATGGCTGGCCCACTGCAACTTTAGCTTACTGCCAAGCTAAACGTTTACTAATCACTGCGCTACCAAAGAATTAAATAATCTTTACGGTTCTCGACAACAGCGCCATCTACCAGGTCCAAATGTGATTATAATAATCTAGGGCCCCATTCAAACACACACAAAATTTCATCAAAATCAGTTGGATGGTTTCAAAGTCTATAATAGACATAGGTGTAAACATTTTATATGTTTTATATTGATAGACCGATAGATATATGAGTATTTTTATGTTATTATACCTTCATGAGCAAATGAGTATGTCAAACAATATTAAAATTCATTGTTCACCTAAAATGGAGGTTATAATTTTCTCCTTGCTTTTGTTGAATATGAAAAGATTTACTTCACAGTCGTGTCAAATGGACTTGTCAAGCTTTCCGGTTCTCTACGCTTGATTTACGGTTTACAAACTAACATACAGCGTGTGCCAAAAACTTAAAATTTTAAAATGTCATATATTGTAACCACTTAATTATTGTAATCAATGTGTGAATAACTTGCGTATTTAAGCGACAAAATTATATTTTGAGTTTTTTATTTTGAAACAAAAGTTTTTGACTGAGTTTCAAGTCAGAAAATATAATATTAATAATTAAAGCCAATCATTTTGATTTGCACAAGGAAGGCCACTTGCAACACTACAGTACTTTAAATACATAAATTGCAATATTTAGAGGTGACACACAAGACAACGCGTTTGTATTATTCTTCGTTGATTGTTTTCTAATACTAGGTATGTAAGCTACATTAGCCACTTACCATCAGTTGACTGTTAGCTCTTTTTTATTATGATCTTGTTAAAATATATAACATAAAATATATACCAACTTTCACTTCCCCTTACCACTAGGTGGAGCACGCAGTTCTCCTTAGCGCGCAAAGCCTATTTGAATCGATTATTTTCACTACCAAATTTCCATATATTATTTCATAACTTTGTTTTCCATAACAATATCACAAAACAATTGTTTTTCTCACAAAGTACCAATTAAACACATTATAAAAACATTTAAAACATTCACACGACCTAAAACGTTAATAAAATATTAAACGAAATATCACAATTTTATAATAAATTTATTTCAGTCATAACCCTTAAAAAGTCTAACATAAACTTTATATAGCAATTTTAATTACTAATTTCACATATCTTATACAATACAACAGTTTAATATAAGAATTAAAACTTTTAAGCAAAATTAATACTTTAATAAAAAATATTATTTTAATTTTACCAAGCACTGGCTTTCAATAAATAAAAAAAAGTAGGATTACAAATTAATAGCGATTATTGCTTTGCTATTTTACCAATGATTAATTGTGGCTGCTAATAGTAACTTATTAATAAAATTAATACTTTAAGGCTTTTTGTTACCTTTGTCCAAGATTTTTGTACACGTGGGGACATAAATTACATAGAGCACACCGTGTAGTAGCAGTTTAAGAACATCCACTTTCCCATATCGTCTCGTGGTTGTCGTAAGAGATGATATAAGAAAGCTGTCGCCAACCCGCTTGTCAAGCGTTGCAACTATGGCAAAATCTGAACCATGAGGCAATCTAATGCCTTCCCACTATTTTCAGCAGTGGACTTTGTAGATTGTAATGGCCGGTTGAAATGGATGGTGAAATTGAAACCGTAACATCCTGTATAGCATCCATTGACAACAGTGACAATATTCCGGGTAAACCCATACCGGGACAGAGCTGGTGGGGGCGGACCACGTTCTACTGAATTACACGAATTCGCCATAAAGTCGCAAGAAGTCTCCGGTTAAAGCACACCGTGTGGCCACCGGATGCGTTACATGACGTGAATGGCGCGTTGTAATACTACATCGTAACTGTCTCCATTGAAATTTTGTACAGCTTAATTACTCTGTCCCAATGCACTGTAACAAACTAAGATTTGCTTTCACTAAGATTTAGAAGTAGATAGAAAAACTGCGACTAGAACATGAATAAAAAATATATATCTACTAGCTGTTCCCCGCGACTTTGTCCTCGTGAAATTTCTTACGATTGGATTTAATTGATTTTAAATTTTTGCGCGGAACCCTAATTACTTTTCTAAAATAAAAGTAGCCTAAGTTACTCTTTATAACATCAGCTATCTGCCGGTGAAAGTCTCGTTAAAATCGGTCCAACCGTTTCTGAGATTAGCCTAACAAACATACTGACGGACAAAAAATTTTAAGATTGTTTTTACTTTCATATGTATGTAATAAGCTATTATTTTGACATTACAAACAGACCCTTCAATTTTGTTTATTTGTATAGATTTCGGCTTATAGTACTAGAATACGCGGGATAATACTAGAAACGGAACGAATTCCGCTAAATCGCTATTTAAAAGTCCTTAAAAATCTAGATTAAACATAAGTTTTTAAAGCTTTCAAAAAAACCGTAACTGTTAAGGGGATAGAGTAAGTCAGCTCAAATTCTAATTTCGTCCCCACTTGCCCGCGCGTCGTATGCTATGTACCGACATGTTTGTAATCACTAATATTGTAAGTAGAAAGGTCGTTAGACACTTATTTCATTAGGTTTATCATATTTATGCCTGTTTCTTAACGCCAAGCCAGTCGCTTCTTATTTTTATTACGGTTATTTCCCATTTTAATTTTACGTCGTCCTGTTGCACAACCTCCCCGTTCAAAGGCCGAAGCGAAGTGACCGTGGGGCAGGAATCACGCTTCAAAAGGCCGATAGTTTAGGTAATTTCTTTTTACAGTGAAAATAATGGTATTTTAAAAAAAGTAAATAACATAAGCACTGCTTTACAGTTAGTTCAGTTAGTATGCAAAGTTTCATGATCTTATTTAAAGTATTTTATGAATAACAGCGGTTTATTGTTTATTTTGGAGGTAACTTTGGTTTTTTTTTCTATCGCGAAAATTTTACGAAATCGTGTTTTCGTCTGCTGCAATATTTTCGGCATAACGAAGGATCTTGCTAAGCCATTTGAGATTATATTTTTCCTTAATCTCATCATTTTATTTTAAAATTTTACTTATAACATTTTGTGTTATGGATATTATTAAAGAAACCATATTATTTTAGATAACAATACATATTCGATATATTTAATCTAAATTATTAAGTCTCTAGCACAAAATATTTACGTAATTAAAGAAATAAATACATTCAATTCGAATAAGTCGGTATTTCCAAAGCCAATTAAACATACCTAGTGGAGACGCGCGCTTCAACCGGATTTGCGATTTTCCGTGCTTGTCCGAAACCGGTCCAGAATAAATACCACCCATTACTAATTTCATGTCTAATGTCATCAAAAGACAACTAAAAAGGGAGAAAAGTACGAATTTAATAAAATTTATGGGTTCTGTATAAAACTGCATTTAACTTCGCAAAATTACTTAATAAATTGCAGGCCATATAGATCATTATAAATATGTGTATAATTACATAAATTGGTGATCTCTTAGTATTCTAACCGACTTCATAAAAGGAAGAGATTTTTTCATTACCTCTTAGCATTGACATCAGAGCTTATTATGTGCAAATTATTTTAGGTTTTTAATTTTTATTAAAGCAAGGTTTTAAATTTATTTTTTAATTTTTCTTAACCTATGGGACCACTGCCGCACGTGGTAGAGCAATGCGGCAGCTATATTATGGCTGGAGCACGATTAGGTAGGCCCGACCGGGGAAGGACCAGAATACCAGCGTAAAATCGCAGCTTAATGCTAATGTGTTTCGTTTGGTGAGTGTAGAGAACTCTAGATGCTTTTTCCATCCTTTTCCTCATGGGTGACAACACATGTGCATTTTGATTCGTAATCGAGGATATATGTAGATGTCTATGGACCACAGCGGCCACTTACCAGCAGGTGAACTGTGTGCTCGATCACCCTTATCCTATAAAAAAACTGCAGAGGAATGTCTATCTCAATATTCTTTTACTATGCTTACTCAATATCTGTGTATTTGTATTTAAACAATTTTTAAATTATCATAGACAAATATAACATTGAAGCCAAATGACAGAATAAAGCTTTTGGTTATACTCTAGAATTATTTTATTGAAATAATTTTCTTTTTAATATAATCAGTGCATCTATAAATTAATTGTTATGTGTAATTCTTCCTAAGTTGTTTATTCTTTATTATATAAAAAATGATGCCCATAAGTAAATTTTCGTTACATATTCACGAAAATCGGACGTAGGTTTTGAAACAAAACAATTATTTTATAATGAACTCAATGATTGTGGAATTCAAATTCAATAAAGGTTTTAATTTTAAAATAACTTATTCAATATCCCTTTTTTAATCTACTCGTGCTATCTACAAGGGTAAGTACCTAAAATAGTAGTATAAAATAATGAAGGTTCGCCTAAGAAACGAACTCTAAAAGATAAAATTAAAAGAAGTAGAAAAGATCGTCAAACGTCACACGCCGTGTTCACCTGCCACCATAATTACCTTTGAGTTTTTTTTTAAATCATAAAACCCAGCCACGTCGGGGATGTCTCTGCATCTGTACGCTGACGACTCGAGATATTTATCTGTATAATTGGCAGAGATTCCATAACAACTGCGTAAGCTAATGAACGACCGCAACATCATAGATGGGAGGGGTTAGAGGACAATTTCCATATGTACGTTTTGGTTGATATTCAATGGTTGGAATAAACCGATGTAGTGAGCGATTCCGGTATAAGATTATGAGATTATCCATTCAGTTTGTTATTGTTAATTTGCTTTATTAGTATCTTTAGGATCTAAAAACCAATGAAACTCCAAGTGCATGGACAAAGTACCAAAATTTTTCCATGCACTAGGAGTTATAGTTCGTTCTGATTGGTTTGATCTGACTTTGTGAAAAGACGTTCCATGAGTACTTTGTTGAATTCGCTGTGACCATCCACTTTCCGGCCCAAAGTTACGAAGGGTAACAAAAAAGAGCCTATTCCTTCCTCAAAGGCCGATAACGCACCTGCGATTGTTCTTGCGCGGCGGCGATCACTTACTATTAGGTCAGCCGCATGCTAGTTTGACTTCTCAATATAAAAAAAAAGTGTAAGTTGATGAACAAAAAGTAAGAAAGAAATAAGACAGGGACGGCAGCCTACAATTTTTGTATTGTAAATGTATTGTTTCTTAGACAACAGATGGCGTGACTTGCTATATAGACGTTTCTTTTAGATTGTTTTTTTTAATGAGATTTAATTTTTGTTTTTGTTACGGTAGTATAACATCTATATTGTTTTTGATTATTTTAGTTCATTTTATGTTACGCTCAGTGGCTAACATACATTATTCGTCAAATGGCCTTGTTGTAAAAATAACAAATTTGTCCTCCATCATCAGCCTTGCAACAGCTCATTGTTGGATAATGACCTTTCATGTAGTAGAAAAGATCACCGGTTACACCCACCACGTGGTGCTAAATGCAAATCCTTTCAAAAGATGATGAAGAGATGCTCAGATCTATTTGAAGGTTAACGACTGTGATATTGGTAAATTTGATTTTGAAAAATACTTTTAAGGAAAATACTTTTTATGCCTGAAAATTATCATGAATAAAATAAGTACTACTAATTATATTTAGCTTTACGATAATGTTATGTATATACTGCCATTTCGGGTAGAGTTTATTATTCAAATTATTACGAGCAAAAAATTTTGGGATTTTCAATGACGTCACAACATGTTTACGATTTTGTCGCTTGTGGTGTTTTGACCAAAGTTGCTATCTACGTGTCGGTGTGTTTTGTACAAAAATATAAATACAGGGATATACACTGAACATACAATAAATACTACCATTTCCTATTATTAAACACTTTTACGCCCTCATTACATATCACGCGTGTATTACAAGCCACTGCGGCCTGTTGTAGCAGTATATACTTGATAGAGTCATGCTACAGCTATATTATGGTTGTAGCACGAATGGGCGGCCCGACCGGGTAAGCACCACGCTCTGACATTATACCAGGCATAGCAGTTAAATGCTACTGGGTTCCGTATTATGAGTGTAAATATCCAGCGACTCTTTTTACTGGATAAAAGGCATACCATCCTAGTCCAGCGGGGTGACAACACATCTGCCATTTTGATTCTAAATCGTGAATAGATGAAGGTGCCTATGGATCACAGCACCTACTTCCTTTTGGTGAACTGTGTGCTCGTTTGTCACCCTTTTTCTATAAAATAAAAAAAACATAAAAATATATTATTTGGTGCTATAACGTGTGATCATTTACGAGAAAAGGTTACTTTGGTTGTATCCCGCAAATATTCCAGGAATATAAGAAAACCCTTCGATACCCAAGAATGTTTCAATGAAATACGGGTATGTGTGCATGAAAAATCTTCTTCGCTACCACGGCTTTTTTACTGTATGTGCTAATACGTTATTTTAGTACATATTTGCATTCTGAGTACATATTATTTGCCCTTGAATCTACTGTCTACATTTTCTAACGTTTCGTTTAGTGTTCAAAATAACTATTCAGTTTTAGGACCATTTCAAGAGAATTATCCTTAGAGTATACATTAGAATTGCTTCCTTATATACCGGCTATGGAGTTACAACCGTTTACAGATATCTATAAAATTATAAATTCTTGAAAGCTCAAGTATTTAAGAAGAAAATATTACCATATTTATCTTAAATATTATATGGATTATGTTCGTTTTAAATATAATTATTAAATGATAATTATCTACTTTAATTGCGTAAGTGCTCTGTTATACATAGCTGATGCAACACCAGACCATTGTATATAGTATTTTAAATTGCGTACTATATAAATGTGGCAGTACCTACTTGTTAAAATAAATGATGTGAATATGGTTTTTAGTAGGTACAGTGCTATTTCCCTTAAATTTTAAAGTCTGATTTCGACCTTTACCTTGACATCTACTAATTTATGATCTTTTTAGAAACTCTGTTATATTTAATTAACTGCTTTGGTAGTTAATACAGGAAAAGCGAAGAAAATACCGCCAGAGAAAAGCAAGAAAGATCCATCTTCCATTACGAACTGATCGGTACTTATAGGATGCGGAGGTAAGGTCAAGCGAGTGCATTTTACAAAAAAAGTCGTATAGAATTAAATTTAATCAATCAAATATTTTATAATTATTCACGGTGTAAAGGCGGTGTTAGAATATCCTCTACGACAGGGGTCACCAACATCCTGTGGTTTTCGTAAGAGGCGACAGTGAACAACAGACCAGGAGATGGCCAGCAGCGTCTTCTTAATAACAACCAAAAACTAGAAAACTGCGGTTGCCAATCTGCTTGACAATGCTGCAACTATGGCAAATATCCCTATGGGGTAATACTTGGGAGCGGCCTACCTTCAGCAGTGGACTTTTGATGAAATTCAAAATGTTCAGGGCAGGATCCTTATTGGTAATGTGTAGTTCACATTATCAATAAGGATTATATCTAAATGATGGGAAAACTGTATCTGATGGTGAACTTAGCTCAGTGTTTGCAAGACTTTTGATATTATTGTATATAAAACCTAAGGTATCACCGAAGTCGGGATTGGTTTGGAGGATTAAGCACCATTATCATTATTCCCTTATCTAAATATTTTTTTTGGCTTTATGTGTAATAATATTTAAATTTATCACGTGCTCGGCGGTGAAGGAAAAATAAGAAAGAAAATAAGAACTGACAAATAAGATAAAAAATATTTCGAAGACACGTGAAGTTCGCCAACACGCGTTGGGGCAGCGCAGGGGACGCTTCGTTGACCTAAAATCCTCTCAGAAATGAGGGGAGGCCTGAGCCCAGCAGTGGAACATATATAGGCTACCAAAACTGTTTATAGCACGTTTAAGTAATGCGGTTACCTCTTGTATTATAATAAAATGAACGCACATAACTTTTTTGTTTTTAAGTTTTCCTCTATATTGAGTACAAGTACTTCATGTTTAATGAAATTGTTAATCATTAACCCGACTAAAGCGTAAAAGGACATAACATGTGCCGCCTTTTATAAGAACTTGGTGTCCACAAGGCAGCGGTTACAAATACAGAAACTAGACAAGTGTGCCATAGTCGCGCGTACGAATTTAATTGAGGCGGTGTTCTTTGTAAACGTGTCTGTAAAAGTCTTTGTAAAAAAGAACGCGACGAATATCAAAGGCGCCGCGAGTGTGATGCGTCCGCGGTGAAATGTCACCGCGGTCGATCAATTAACGGTTATTCAGTCGTTATTGATATCGAAATAGAAGACTGAATAACTCTTAGAATGGCCGTAGCTTATTGACTTTGTGTGTGCTTTAATTCATAGGAAGCGAGCGGGTAAAATTATTTTATATTTCATTTTGAAATCAATGAAATAACTCAGATATATTAAGTCTTAAAACTGTTTAAGTTCTAAAATAAAATCAATTAAATAGTTATTTCATCGGATTGTGAATGATAATATGGCATTATATTATATATAAACGTATACGGAGCTATATGTCTGCAACCTGTTTTAAATACTCACGATGACTTTATTACAAATGGTAAAACTAATATTTTAATATGTTACTGACTTGAAAATTGTCGATCATGCTGTATTTTTTTATAGAATAACGGTGACAAACGAGCATAAAGTCCACCTGACGGTAAGTGGATGCTGTGGCCCATAGATATCTATTTACATTGATCTTCGATCAAGAAATAAAATGCAGGTACGTTGTCAACCCTGAGAACTACGATGGAATACCTCGTTTCCAGTAAAAAGGGTCTCCGGTTCTCTACACTCATCATACGAAACACAGCAGCATTAAGCTGCTATTTTACACTGTTATTATGTGAGAGCGTGGTCTTTCCCCGGTCAAGCCGACCTATTCATGCTACATCTACAACATAGCTGCGCCGTAGCTCTACCACGTATTTTTTTATTTATTTGAAAAGATATCTTCCAGGTAAGCTAAACTATTTAGTTTTTTCTTAATTGATGGTGTAAATTTTTTGTAATCCTATAATTTTTTTTATCTGATCCGATAATAATTGTAATCGGCTCAAATTGATTTTTTTTTTGTAATATAAATATACTTCTTACTATTTGACGGCGGAAACAGATAAGAGGATGGTTGCTACCCAGACGGTGAAAACGGCAAAGGAGTCCTAACAGCAAAATGAAATCGTAAGGTGAGAAGAACACACACACACAAAATAATTTTCGTTAATATTTTATTCAAAGTGAATATCGCTTATTAATTGCACCAAAAGTAAACTGTTGTGTGCCATGGAAATTGGGCTTTATCATAAAAGACAAGTATGCTAATAGCCGTAACAAATTGTTAACTCACATGTGAGAGGTATTGCAAAGATATTCAATACAAAATATGCATATATAAAATGTGAGAATTTATAGGGAATATAAACATTATATTTAATATTCAGATCAATTTCAAAAAAACATCTTATTACAATACGTAAGTTAAAATGATATTTTGTTCAATTTTTAACGTCCATTAATTTATACTTTTTATACTTACTCACAGTATAAAGTTTTAGTTTGAAGAGAAAAAATACCCTACGCGAAAAACGCCGGCTTACGCGTGTTTCTTGGACCTGTCGAAGGCTTGATTTCGTACCACGTTTTATGGGGTAAGCTTAACCAGGAAACTAGCACACCCATAGAAGTAATTAAACTTTTCAAATATTGGTATCTTAACAAAACTGTGTAAAGTGGGCTGGCTCATATTCATCGAAGTACAGGTTGGAGTGCGGGGTGAGTCAGGGCGGCCTTAGTTCCCCTCAACTCTTCAACTTGTACATCAACGGTCTGATCGTTGAGCTCAGTGATGCCGGACTCGGCTGCTCAATTGACAGTCATTTTGTTAATAATATAAACTATGATAGGAGACCTCATAAGCTATAAACTTAGAAGGACTTGTATAATATGGCAATTAATAGTGACCTGTGACCTGTAGATGGCAATCAATAGTAAAGCCACGTTGACGCAAAAATTGACAGCTGCGTTTCTTAATGAGCTATCTGTGATGTGAGACTCATATATAATGCTAGGAGTTTATAATAATAACAATTAAATTTTATTTCATTATTCAGGTAAATACACCAATTTTGTTAGTACACTTAAAACTTAAAAATAGGGGCTAGTAAAGTCACAGAATACTGCAATTACGATACAATACCGAAATTATTATTTATTATTAAACATATTGGGCCTGGAATCTATATGCACTGTGTTCCAGTACCTCATCACAGGGCAATCTTGCCTTCCATATATTCCATATTTTATATTCCATATTTCCTTTTACGCTTTAACTGGGTAAATGATTAACAATTTCATTAAACATGAAGTACTTGAGCAATATAGAGGAAAACTTAAAAACAAAAAAGTTATGTTGGCAGAGGTGCTGTCTCGCATGCGACGCATCAAGGAGGCTATTCGTTTGCGTAATATTACCGCAAAGCTGTCCACGCTTGCCTCAGCAAGGGTACGTGATGTACTGCAAAAGCGTGGCAGCCCCAACAACATTCTGAATCTATTATTGTACTGAACACTTAGCACAATGAGAGTTCGGTGAGTACGCTTCGTCCACGGGCTGCAGGTGTAGAATTTCTGACAGTAAGCTTTGAATAATGTTTATCTTAACTTCATTCGTAAACCTAGCAAATCTGCAGGCATGCATATTACACCTCACTGCCAACACTTTACGTTCCCGTTCAACATCTAAATTGTCAGAGAGGTCCTCGGTGACCCAATGTCCCAGATATCTGAATTTGGTGACTCTACTCAGTGTAACTCCTCCAAGTCTAACATGAGGATCAGATTTAGGTTTTCTATTTTCAGCCTTAAACCTGAGTAGTCGCTCTATTTGGAATTATATCCGAGACCATGGGCCGCCGCGTACCTTTCACAGATGCCCACTAGCGTTTCGAGGGCCCTGATCGAAAGGCCCAGCAAAACCTTGTCGTCGGTATAGCTTATATTATTAACAAAATGATCGTCAATTGAGCAGCTGACTCCGGCATCACTGAGCTCAACAATAAGACCGTTGATATACAGCTTGAAGAGTTGAGGGGAGCTAAGGCTGCCCTGCTTCACCCCGCACTCCAATCTGTACTCCGACGAATATGAGCCAGCTAGTTTGGTTGTGATACCAATATTTGAAGAGCTTAATTACTTCCTTGGGTGTGCTAATTTCCTGATTAAGCTTATGCTATAAAACGTTGCGTGAAACCAGGTCAAATGCCTTCAGCAGGTCCAAAAACACGCGTTAACTTACGTTTTTCGCGTAGTGTAAAACTGGACATGTTTAAGTCGCAGTATGGCAGTTTCAGTTCAAAGTCGGCCTGAAACCAAACTGAACCGCACGTAGGTGAATGTGTTGGCTGAGTTGCTGATCAAAGCAAACCGTTCAGCACCTCTGCAACTATAGCAGCTAAGGATACTGGGCGATAATTGCACACAACGGAGGCATCACAAGTTTTATTTTTTAATATAGGTAAAACCATGGTTTTCATAAGCTCTCCAGGTATGTCCTAGACATAGGTTAAACAACAGAGTTAACACCCTTGGCAAATGCACAACCGCATGTTGCAAGTGCTCAATGATGAAGTCATCGTGACCGGGAGACTTACACCTAATCATCTTACCCCTAGTTACGTAATTATTACACGAGCTATATCTTCAGTTTATAAAAAATAGTCGACAATACTTAAATTGAATTATATAATAAATTGTCGCTTGATTATGTCCGATTCATTATTACAACAAAATATTTAGATAAGATAGAGCCCGATCTCTTGGTCCAATTTAGGGTTTTTAATTTGAATTGCAGTTGAGTTACTTATATTTACTCAAATTAATAGCAATATAAGTAGTGTGAAAACAGATCAAATTTCATAGTTTTGTTACTGTATCTGACCAAACTGAGCTTTAGAATAAAAAAAAATATTATTAAAAGTAAATAGCGACTTCTAAAAACTAAACGGAATGAAATAGTTTTGCATAATATTAAATATTTTATTTTTTAATCTTTTGAGTGGAATAAGAAATATTATAATTTTATCTCTTTCACTGTCCGGTTTTCAAAAACAATAGTAAAACAATAGCAATGACCTACCTTCTGTGTACTAAATATCGGGAATTTGTCAATAAAACAAAAAATACAAATTATTCATCTAAATTTATTTTATCGCCTTCAAAGTAGGCCCCATCGCTTGCAATACAACATCTCCAACGCTTCACCCAGTCTTCCATACATTTTTCATAGGCTATTTGCGGTATGGCCTTTAGCTCATTCAGCGAATTTTTTGTTATGGCTTCTATCGACTCAAAACATTTTCCTCGAAGTGATAATTTTAACTTGGGAAATAAAAAAAAGTCAGACGGAGCCATATCAGGTGAATACGGTGCTTGGTCGAGAACTTTTGTTGAATTTTTCGCTAAAAACTCTTTCACTACAATGGCTGTGTGTGATGGTGCATTATCATGGTGCAGCATCCATGAGTTGTGTTAACCATACCACGGTAGTCAAAAAAAAACTGTCAGCATCACCTTGATTTTGGAGCGACTTTACCGCGGTATTTTGGGTTTCGGCTCGTTTTCGAGACGCCATTCTGAAGACTGTTGGCTTGTTCGCATGTCGTACTCATAAACCCATGTCTCGTCGCCAGTTATTATACGTTTCATAAAGGTCGAATCCGTAGAAGCTCGGGAAACCATGTCTTCAGCGACATGTTTTCGCTGGGCTCTTTGAACAAAATTGAGCTCTTTTGGAACTAGTCGAGCGGCGACGCGTTTCATGCCAAAAATGTCAATGACAATGTTGTGGACGGACTTAAAAGATATGTTCACCTCACTAGCCAACTCTCTCAGACTCATGCGTCGATTTTCGAGCACTAGCTTCTTGATTTTGTCGATGTTTTCTTTGGTCGTAGCGGTTGAAGGTCTACCAGAACGAGGCAATTCTACTACTACTTCTCGGCCTTCTTTAAAAGCCTTATACCATTCATAAGCCCTTGTTTTCGATATACACGATTCGCCGTAGGTATTTCGCAACATTTTTAGTGATTCACCACATGAAATATCATTCGAAACACAAAATTTAAGGCACACTCTTTGTTCAACAATATTTTCCATTGAAAAAATCGCCGAGAACTCATAACTATGGCCAACAAAAAGTGTAGTTTAAAACAAATTAAATGACAGATCTCGCTCAAACTTTGCGCGCTAAATCAGTACAGTGCTACCAACATGCAGTAAAAAAATTAGAACGACCTCTTTTACGCGGGTCTTTTTATTGACATATTCCCGATACTTTTTACACAGAGTAGTATATGTAGTGTATGGGACAGCGAAAGGGTTAATGTAGTCTAAACAGTTACATTTAAAACATCACTTTTTTTGCCACTCATAGTGGTGGAATTTTTTTCCAAATTTATATGTAACCCTCTATTTTCCCACTCATAGTGGTGGAATTTTTTTCCAAATTTATATGTAACCTGACGAGCCCGAAAATAAAAATATATATCATCAAAATTGGCTCTTTATTGTCATCTTAAAGTTCTTGTTTTTTCGACACTTTTTTAAGGTGGGTCTACGCTAGACGAGCCGAGCACGAGGGAAGCATGAGCCGAGCACAAATTCGTGTAGTGTGGACCGACTTACGATCCTCTAACGAGCGTGCTTTGAGCGTTTGATTCGTGCTCGACTATGTTCCGCCTATTGTCGGCTTTTTGAGGAACACAAAGGGATTTGCATCGCATGCATCGATTTGCATGTTGTAGAATCGTTGTACGTCCACACTTGATACCACGAGTAGAGGGGCTCAGTTTGTGCTTAGCTCTTGCTCGGCTCCTCTAGCGTAGACCCACGTTTACAGTCGAGACTCGAACGAGTTAAGGTTCATGCACACACATCAAGTCGAGGATGTTAGCGACATGAAGTCACAGTGTATGTCAATACACCATGTTACGTCCAACGCACCGGTCGTAACGTGTCTGACGTGTGGGAGCGACGTCTTACGACACGTACTAAACTATATTTTTGACGTGACTGATCGGTGACGAGATTGATGTGTGTGCATGAACTCTAATGGATTCTTGCACACACATTAGCCTTACTAAACATTATCGTTATCATCAGTTTATTTTGAATGGCTCGTAACCGATGGACTAGAGTCAATAGTTATCGCATAGAGTGTATTGTTTAGTTCTAATTCTGATTCTGTGTGGATGTTTGGATATTCTATTGACTTTGGGATATTCATAAAGTTTGTAAATTAATACTTGTTTTAGAGCACAATACCTACACTTTTGTGTTTAATTTTGGAAAAAAAAGTCTATGAACCTAGTCTAAACCGAATCGAATGGATATTATTTGCATATTCTGCTGCAGCAGTGGAACCACTGTTGTGTTGGGTTGTCGGGTAAGTGATCCGTTATGTTAACAAGCTTTGAGGCAGTCTTAGTCTTTAGTCTTCGTTTTTGTGCTTTTCTTTGTTTCAGCTTGGTGTTAGCCGTCTCTTAGGTGCAGTTTTTTTTACATATTATGAGCCAGTGCATGACCATAATTGCACATGTTTTATCTATATAGGATAGAATGACAAACGAGCACACAGTCCACCTGATGGTAAGTGGTTGCCGTGGCCCATAGACATCGATTACGAATCTAAATGCAGATGCGATGTCACCCGTGAGAACGAAGATGGAATGCCTCGTTTCCAGTAAAAAGGGTGGTGGTAAGTGGTGATGAAGCCTCGAAACGTGGAATATCGATACCAAAGGGGTGTAAACCCGCTGACCGCCTGGATGTAATTTTATATATCATTTTTAATAATAAAATATTTATAGCTTATAATGGTGTAAAAAATATTGTACAAAATTGTCACCATGTATACGGTTCCGTAAGACATTGAAAACCAATGTCGCAATTATTTCTAATTGATATATTTCTTTTACATTTCTCTTTGTGTTTTACAGTGCAAAAGAAACACAGTAGGTGGTCACTATCACCTTGACGAAACTGTACTTACTGTTCGTACAATGACCATTATCTACAACCACTTAAAATCAAAATGATACGTATGTTCAGAATAAGCATGAACTCAAGTCAATAGCAAGATGAATGCACACATACATACGTGCATTGAAAACGTTACGATCTGTTCCAAAGCTTCGAACCTCAATTTTCGTTTGAAAGAACTATGAGTAATTTGAAACACAACTATTGTATTGTGTGATATCGTTACTCTATAAATGTTAGGCGTCCAGCAGTAGTACAAAACTAATTCGTTATTGAATGTGCCCGGACGATGGCGGGAGTCATGCGCGAGAGAAGGAATTATCTTAACAACTTTAATTACTGATATTGTTTTATGCGTCACGACTGCCTGACTTTTTATGCAATATTGAGGACAATTTACAATCAACGATATATAATAATATTGTTATTCTTCCAGGTTATTTTCTAGAACAGTCAACAATAAATTCTGTCTATCATACGTTCTTAAAATTCTGCTTTAGTAAGGATTTACTCATTTCTCAAATTTATTTTATTTTCATATATTTTAAGTTTTGATATAAGTTTGTGGATATAAAATACATTTATTTATTCTACTTAATCGATTGTTTTTAGTGTGATAGTTTCTAAGTTCCCATATCTTAGTAAAGGATGATTTTAGGCTCTTAAAGCAAGAATTAATACATTTCTCTTAGTTTAAGGTAATCATTATTTTGTACTAGTAACGTAATCATAATTTCATATTATAACAGTAATATGAAATGGTGATTACGTTACTAGTAACAGTTAATTTGATGCAAAATACATCAATACATCATCATAGTTATAATATAAATAATGTCATGCTAAGAAATAAATGAGCCAATCTTTACCTGCCAAACGAACCTTGTGCACAATTCCCGTTACGATCACGTCACGCATCGTAGGCTATAAACGTCTCAAGTCCGTCGTCCGCGAGACAGATACGAATGATCTCCATTCACAGTCCAGTTATAGGTGCCGCTACACAATGCGTCTATATCGTTGGACACCGGCTACCAGAGCGGCAAGATTTAATGACCGCGACTGTCCATAATATGTAACATCGTTCCGTCACACCCGCGGTCGCATATAATCAACCGCTGTATATAACTGGTAGGGGCTGATTATAGTTAAAAGAATGGTTTTAATTAATTATTTTGAAAATAGAAAGAATATTCCGGTATTTTTTTAAAGCTTAATGATGACAAACGATCACACAGTCCACCTGATGGTAAGTGGTTGCCGTGGTCCAAAAACATCAACATCAGTTCTTAGTTAGTAATCTAACTACATACATATATAAATATAATAGAGGATAGATTTATTTAAATATAAATACATCTATCCTCGATTACGAATCACTGATATTCTGTGAGAACGTGGTCCTTCCCCGGTCGAGCCGACCCATTCGTGCTAGGTCATTAGCGAACTGTCACGTCATCGGAGTCACCTTTACATCCGTTATAGTGCGGCAAATGTGGACGATAATAGCATAATAAAATCGTTTTATTCAGACAAATATTAGTTGACTTCCATATTTTTTTAAACTAATTTTACTTTAACATCCCTGTTGTTTTGACAAAGGCCTCCTCCAACTGTGACCATTTTTCTTTCTCATTCTTGTCCATTTGCCACCTGCTACAGCCTATATTTCATCGACCAATCTTATGGATGGTCTACCTCGTTTTCTTCTCCTGTTTCTTATGAAACAGAACATTATTGTTTTTCACCATTTTTCTTTGCCCCTATTTGTATGCCCAGTCCATTTCCATTTCAGTTTTCTTATGGTTACTGTAATGTTCCGGTGTGTTTCTTTATGGTTGTAGTTCTTATTTTATCTGTGGGTTTTTCCCCAAGATACTCCTTTCCATAGCATTTTTTTGTGGACGATAATATAATTTAAGTGCATTGTCAGAGATTTTTATTCTATTACCAACGATCCGCCTTCGCACGGGTGACTTCTGGATCTCGACAACAGCACCACCTACCGGTCCTATCGTGAATCTAAACCATCCAGAGACCCACTCAAACACACCCAAAAAAAACATCACAATATATCGAGCCGTTTTTATTCTATTACCAACGATCCGCCTACGCACGGGTGACTTCTGGATCTCGACAACAGCACCACCTACCGGTCCTATCGTGAATCTAAACCATCTAGAGACCCACTCAAACACACCCAAAAAAAATCATCATAATATATCGAGCCATTTTTATTCTATTACCAACGATCCGCCTTCGCACGGGTGACTTCTGGATCTCGACAACAGCACCACCTACCGGTCCTATCGTGAATCTAAACCATCCAGAGACCCACTCAAACAGACCCAAAAAAATCATCACAATATATCGAGCCATTTTTATTCTATTACCAACGATCCGCCTTCGCACGGGTGACTTCTGGATCTTGACAACAGCACCACCTACCGGTCCTATCGTGAATCTAAACCATCTAGAGACCCACTCAAACACACCCAAAAAAATCATCACAATATATCAAGCCATTTTTATTCTATTACCAACGATCCGCCTTCGCACGGGTGACTTCTGGATCTCGACAACAGCACCACCTACCGGTCCTATCGTGAATCTAAACCATCCAGAGACCCACTCAAATACACCCAAAAAATCATCACAATATATCGAGCCATTTTCGAGCTTTAGGGAGACTAACGGACATCAATTGATCTTCATCATCATCATTACAGCCCTTCACAAGTCCACTGCTGAACATAGGCCTCCCCCAAGTAATGCCACAAAGCACGGTCCTGAGCCACCTGCATCCATCGACTTCCTGCATATCTTACCAGGTCGTCACTCCATCTAGTGGGGAGTCGCCATACACTACGCCTATCGGTACGAGGCTGCCACTCAAGAACCTTTCTTCCCCATCGGTTATCGGTTCTTCGAGCTATATGGCCGGCCCATTGCCACTTCAGCTAACTAATCCGTTGGGCTATGTCGGTCACTCTGGTTTTACTGCGGATAACCTCATTTCTGAGTCCATCACGCAGAGAAACTCCGAGCATAGCCCTCTCCATAGCTCGCTGAGCGACCTTGAGCGTCCTCATACGGCCAGCAGAGAAAGACCACGTCTCAGATCCGTAAGTCATCACTGGCAACACACATTTGTTGTACAATCTAGTTTTTAGAGATTGAGGTATACCTGACGAGAAGATATGTCGTAATTTCCCGAACGCTGCCCAGCCGAGTTGAATCCGTCGATTGACCTCTCGGTCGAAGTTGGACTTACCTAGTCGGACTATTTGTCCCAGGTAAACGTACTCGTCAACAACTTCGAGCATAGTGCTCCCAATAACTACCAGCATAGGTGTGACATGGACATTAAACATGATCTTTGTTTTGTCCATGAATTGATCTTATATATAGAGATTTTTATAACATAATATTCTATAAGGGAATGTATTCCCTTCAAAAATAAGAAATATGCATGATGAAGAATTTATAACAAATGTGTGCAGCTTATTCCGTGTGTAAACCTTTTCTTTGTGTCATACTATTGTGCCATCGTGTGGGTACTGATGGAGTGAGAGTGTCCACTACCCCATATCGTCCCGTGGGTGTCGTGAAAAGCGACAGAGGGAAACTGAAACAGAAGGGCAGCATCTTTCTGGTATCAACTCGAAATAATAAAAATTGCTAAGGGTGCCCGCGCACCTACTAAGTATGACAACTACTTATTTATTTATTTTTAGCAATCTTATCAAATAAAAGATTACAAAGGGCGGACTTAACACCTACTATTGGTGAGAATTAGTTATAACTGCAATTAACTATTTAAAATTATTAAAGAAAGTAAGGCAAATACAAACATGAGCCTTGTATTCATTCATCACGCAATCTGTGAGGAAGTTCCGTGTTCAGTAGTCGACTTTCGATCGACTGCATGACCCAGCAAATAATAACCAAGAATAGAGACCCAAAAAATAATTTTAATACTTAGCCATCATACCACTTCGTTATAGTAAGGTATAAGCGTGGAGAGATCAGGGGATTATAAGGAATTTATGCTTTTGTACAAGTATAGGCTCCGCCTTCCGAGAGGAATTCGAAACTATTTTTTTTTAAAACCAAGGATGGCAAACGAGCACACAGTCCACCTGATGGTAAGTGGATGCTGTGGTCCAAAAACATCAACATCAGTTCTTAATTAGTAATCAAAATGCAAATGCGTTGCCACCCTGAGGACAAAGATGAGATGCTTCGTTTCTATATCGTAAAAAGGATCTCCGGTTCTATACACTCACTATACGAAAAACGACAGCATTGTGATATTATTAGGTGCTGGTATTCTGTGACAGTGTGGTCCTTCCACGGTCGAGCTGATTTGTGCTGCAACCATAATACGAGTATAGCTACAGCATGGCTCTACCATAAACCTCTACCTATGACCAACAACTCAATAGTCAGACTACTGAGTCATACAGCAGTATATGTCAAATTTGTAAAATACTCAATACTATGTATATATAATATTACAATACTATGAATATATAAACAACGTCATTTATCAAAAAAAATCTTTTTTTTATTTGTTTTTTGTATTAAATATTTCAATATACCACGTTTTATTATATATATCTTAATATATATAAATTACGTGTCACGTTGTTTGTCCGCGATGGACTCCTAAACTACTTAACCGATTTTAATCAAAATTTGCACACCATGTGCAGTTTGGGCGCCAACTTGAGAGATAGGATAGTTTTTTTTTGTCCATGAGTGACCCACAATATTTTTTTGCAAATTTAAGGATTTTAATAGGACATAACAAAGGGCCGTCGAAAAGGGTAGAACAACGTCTGTCTTGCAAGCTAGTATATATATATATATATATATATATATATATATATATATATATATATATATATATATATATATATATATATATATATATGTATATATATATATATATATATATATATATATAAGTGTATTCCCAAATTATCATCTGATTCTGAGCTATGTTCAAAATTTCGAGTCTCTAGCTCATCGGGACGTGTTCGAACATTGTCATCTGATTCTGAGCTAGGTTCAAAATTTCAAGTCTCTAGCTCATAGGGAAGTATTCGAACATTGTCATCTGATTCTGAGCTATTTTCAAAATTTCAAGTCTCTAGCTCATCGGGACGTGTTCGAACATTGTCATCTGATTCTGAGCTAGGTTCGAAATTTCAAGTCTCTAGCTCATAGGGAAGTGTTCGAACATTGTCATCTGATTCTGAGCTATTTTCAAAATTGAAAGTCTCTAGCTCATCGGGAAGTGCTCGTAGTTTGGGTTGCGAGATTCCTCCCGGGATGACAGACAGACAAGAAAGTGATTTAATAAAAACCTGGTAAAAGGTTGCAAGACGATCGTTAATTCATCTGCCAAGCGTAACGATGAAGGCAAACCCGCCTGACAATTGGGGTGAATAACGAGCACACAGTCCACCTGATGGTAAGTCCAAAGTGGATACTGTGGTACATAGACATCTAAATGTATCCTCGATTAAAACTCAAAATTCAGATGTGTTTTCACCCCCGAGAACTAAGATGGAATGCCTCGTTTCCAGTAAAAAGGGTCGGGTTCTCTTCACTTATCATATGAAACAGCAGATAGATATAAGCTCTTTTTAATGCTGATATTATTTTCATCTAGTCGAACCAACCCATTGCTAAAAACCTTAGTTAAGCAGCATGACTCTACCGCGTTAAAAAATCTTAATAAGTAAAGCGGGATTGTGAACAGTGTATTCGTATTTTAAGGTTTTGATACTTTTCTCTTGGCTGTTTCTGCCAACAAGCAGTAAGTAGTAAATCACCTGCCGTGTTTCGGTGTGAAGGGCAAAAGCTAAGTATAGGCTAAGAGACTTTTACCACATTTTTACAAAATTCAAAAAATTATATAGAAAATTTGACCCGCACCAAGTTTAAAAACCTTATTAAACTAAGTTTGTATAAAAATAATTATTATAATATTAAGGGATTTAAGGATGATAATAACCCCTGGGAAGGGTGATCGCTACCAAGCTATTTTTAATCTGTTTTGTGTTGTTAATTGTAACATACATGATTGTAAGCTGTTATTTTTTAAAAAATGAAGTTTCACTGGGTTTCTTGCTGGTTCTTCTCAGGACAGAGGCTTTTCCCGAACCAGTGGTAAATTAAAAAAAAAGTGTCTATCTTAGATCCTTAGTGGTGACAACCCAACTGGTTTTCTTTGTTTGAAGTTGGTTGTATATGTACATGGGCTACAACTAGCTGTTTACTATCAGGTGAACTGTCGATTAGTTTAACGCTATATTGTAATTTAAAAAAAAACATTATATATTTGTAGCGGTAACACATTTTAATAACGATTAAAATCTAGAATTTAATGAACAGGTTACTCTGATTCACGACCAACAATGAATTAATAGTTATTATTTATTGTTCGTAACGCTACAAGACTCACAAAGAGATAAATTAGTAGATAATATCTAACAAAAATTTGTCAGTACTGAAAATAAAGCTGAAGTAAATGATTTAAGGAACACTGTGTCTGACATTTGTATATCCTCGTAAAACATAATAAACATTGTAACAAAAATATTATTGCACCTTTGACAATGGTACGAAATGCAAACAACGTGTAATCAAACAGATATTCTGTGAACGTAAAATAATGCCGAAAGATAATAACATAGGAAAAGAAAACAATGCGCCTTGCTGACCGGTTATCTGACGACGAATCTAGTCTCTAATGTCAAGTATTTCGAGCGTACGTTTTAAAGGGAAACTTTGGTCAAAATTAGAATTCTATGTTATGGAGCAACAAGGCATACGAGGAAGCGTTTATTAATTCCTAATAAGACACTGCTTTTTTATTTCAGTATTTATTTTTGTTTCCTTATTAATTACGTTGTCAGAGTATACTTAGTTTACTAGGTAACAATACAACAACACGACAAATAAGGCTATTATTTGTTTGAAATTGACAGCAGTTGATTTCAGTATTTATTTTTGTTTCATCATTAATTACGTTGTCAGAGTGTACTTAGTTTACTAGCTAACAATACAACAACACAACAAATAAGGCTATTATTTGTTTGAAATTGATAGAAGTTGATTTCAGTGTTTATTTTTGTTTCATCATTAATTACGTTGTCAGAGTATACTTAGTTTACTAGGTAACAATACAACAACACAACAAATAAGGCTATTATTTGTTTGAAATTGACAGCAGTTGATTTCAGTATTTATTTTTGTTTCACTATTAATTACGTTGTCAGAGTGTACTTGGTTTACTAGCTAACAATACAAAAACACAACAAATAAGGCTATTATTTGTTTGAAATTGATAGCAGTTGATTTCAGTGTTTATTTTTGTTTCATCATTAATTACGTTGTCAGAGTATACTTAGTTTACTAGGTAACAATACAACAACACAACAAATAAGGCTATTATTTGTTTGAAGTTGATAGCAGTTGATTTCAGTGTTTATTTTTGTTTCATCATTAATAACGTTGTCAGAGTATACTTAGTTTACTAGGTAATAATACAACAACACAACAAATAAGGCTATTATTTGTTTGAAGTTGATAGCAGTTGATTTCAGTGTTTATTTTTGTTTCATCATTAATTACGTTGTAAGAGTATACTTAGTTTACTAGGTAACAATACAACAACACAACAAATAAGGCTATTATTTGTTTGAAGTTGACAGCAGGTGTCCAAGGCGAATAGGGTATAAACATCCAGTGTGTTTACTGGCTATGAGGCATTTCATGTTAGTCCACAGCGGTGAAAACGCGCCAGCAGTCTTCTTTGTTTGAAGTTCGCTGCGGCGTGTCATAGAACTATAGAGCCACTTACCATCAGGTGGAATGTTAGTTCGTGTGTCACATCAGTGATTTAAAAAAGGTCTAGTTTACTCTCAAACCTTGGGAAGGGCTTTTATTAATAGGCCCTCTAGGAGATGTTTAGGTTTGACAAAATTGGATGAATTGACTGGCGAACACAATAAAAGAACTATCGATTTTATATTGTTGAGTCTGCTCCTCGTTTTGAGATCTATTTTGTTGTGTAGCATTTTTTTATTTGGGAAATTTTAAATAACGAGGTGCCTCTTCCTTAAGGGAAGTTTATACGTGGTAGAGCCATGCTACAGTTATATTGATAGTATAGTTGCAGTACGAATGGATCGGCTCGACCGGGGAAGGACCATGCTCCCACAGAATGCCAGCATAAAATAGTAGCTTAATGCTGCTGTATTTCGTATGGTGAGTGTAGAGAACCGGAGATCCATTTTACTGGAAACGAAGCGTTCTATCTTAGTCCTCACGGGTGACAACGCATCTGCAATTTGATTCGTAATTGAGCATAGATGTAGATGTCAATGGGCCACAACAACCACTTACCATCAGGTGGACTGCGTGCTCGTTTGTCACCCTTA
This sequence comes from Parnassius smintheus behrii, assembly GCA_036936625.1. NCBI lineage: Eukaryota > Metazoa > Arthropoda > Insecta > Lepidoptera > Papilionidae > Parnassius > Parnassius smintheus. The sequence goes on along the minus strand of JAUPFT010000009.1, from coordinate 21,315,855 downwards.
TCATATAAAAAAGTCAGCCAAGTCTATTAGCACCCATAGAATGAGGAAGAAGTGAACAGAATGAAATAGGTTCTTTTATATTTTTAACGTTATTTTATTTTATTATTTAGTTTTTTTTAAGTTGACGGTTATGTAGCGTAGTTACTAAGCATTTTCCTGCGCTACAAACATATTGTACTAGAAGCCATGGGTTCGTTTACTACACTAAACAAATATTGGTATGTACTACAAAAAGTTGTTTCATTCGTTGTTTCCAAACGAATTTAAATAAGATTACTTTTTAGTATAAAAACCAAAAATTGTTATAATTTTTAATCTTTCATCATACATTCCTACTTCCCGCCTTAAAATGCTCAGAAATTGCTGTTCCTAGCCTTTGTACGAGCAACCACCCAGTCCTCTTGCCCCACAAGACCTACCGGTTGTGTTGTCAGGTTACGCAGACTAGTTGACCTACAAGAGTGAATATATTTAGGTGAAAATCTTACAAATCTGTGGACATATAATTTACATTAAAGTTAAAAAAAGTAAAGTTAGAGCCTATATACGTCCCACTGCTGAGCACAGGCCTCCGCTCTTTTCTGAGAGGGTTTTAGGGGAAGGAATTGTCGTGTTGGCGAACTTCACATGTCTTCAAAATATTTTTTTTCTTATTTATCTGACATGCGGGTTTCCTCACGATATTTTCCTTCACCGCCGAGCACGTGGTAAATCAGCACTTAAAATTGCAATTAACAATTTCATTGGTGCCGGCGGGGATCGAACCCGCTTTGCTTGCGTACTACAAAATTTACAGCGAGTGCTAACCATCCGAGCTACCACGGCTTTAGATTGGTAGCATAAAAAATTCTTTGAATATATAAAGTATATTCAGGGAAATATTTCTAAAAATTAAATAAATTTTAAGTGTATGCCTGTAATATCAAAATAACAGCTCCTAAATGCACATGAATGTATATACAGTAGGTATATATAACAAAGACCTATTTTAAAAATTTTGTCTGTATCTCTTTCTGTCCTGAACTGATTTTGACGGAACTTTCACTGGCAAATAGCTGAAGTTATAAAGAGTGACTTAGGCTACTTTTACTTAAGAAAAAAAATAGGGTTCCACGCAAAAAAAATCAATCGTAATAAATTCCACGCCGACGAAGTCTCGAGGAACTGCCAGTATCTAAAAAATATAGAGATTTTAACCGACACAGCAAGTTCCAAATAAGATCGCTTCTACTTACAACTTGCGCTTTGTTGTTCCAAATACAAGGTGTTATTATGTAAATGATGAGAGCTTGGTTTCGGCTGAGTCAATACTCCGTGCAAGGTAATTGGCGACACGTTCATATGCCGGTAGTACCGCCTCCATAGTGCCGCTTAACAATCGATAGGTGACCTTTGTCGATGGAAATTACATGTTTTTATCGATATAATTCCGGTATTTGTTTGTGATGTGCCGACGTAACAATATCAGTGATGTTGAAGAACAAAAAAGTGGGAATCGTTTTTATTCTTGTTTAAAGGTGTTTTTTAAGGGTTGATGTTTTAGTAAGAAAACAAAATTTCTTAAATTTTGAAATTGTATTATTTTTCAATCAATCTAAATTTAATCTAATATCATCCATCATTGCAAAACCCATCATCTAAATGTTTACTTTAGATATTGTAAAAACAGATATGTCATCAACCTACAGGCATCCAATTCTAACAGAAAGTAATTTAAAATACCACTACTAAAACCGAGCAAAGTACGACATTAGAAGTGTACGAGATATGATACTCCAACACACACAGATGTGAAGCACCGACGCTCCGGGAAGTTTGCAGTCTGTGAACATGTTCAAGATCGTCCCCACCATTACATCAGATTTGATAAACCACAAATCCTCGCAAAAGAACACCGATTCCTACCAAGGATGATACGCGAGACTATTGAAATTAAAAAACATCCTAATTTCAATAGAGAGAATGGTTGGGTGCTGCCATCTGCTTGGGATCCTATAATTAACAAAATTAAACCCAAACCCAAGCATACCACTGCAAGACTTCAAGATACTGTAAGTCCGTTTTGCGTAAATCGGACCAAAAATTAATATTCAAAAACTGAAGGTAGCCGGGCTAACAATGACATTGGGACGTAAAACATCTCAGTCCCACCCCCCCCCACCCCCCGTGACCATGGTTGCTGTAAAACACCCGAAACGTCGGGAATCAAAAATAAGTAAAATAGGTAAAATAAACGCGCTAGAATCCGTAAATTTAGTTTTATTCGAACAAATTTACTTAGTGTCACAACCTTGGGGCTAATCGCGATGTTATCAATACAACATTGATTTCAGTTGAGACTAGTGTACTAATACCCTACTACTTAGAGGTAAGGTATTAAGTCAAGCTGTCGAAAAACTGAAGTAAGTACGGCCGTATTATTTACCTATTTTATCGATATCTTGCGCATCTCTATGGGAGGTAAGGCGACGTCAAGTCACGACTGTACCACGAAGCAGTTTAATCATTGCTGCACAGTGACAGTTTGTTCTAAATTATAACCCGAGATGTGATCGTGTTTGCGATAGTGATGCGGTCACCAGTTCATAATTTTATCGATAGACTAACAAGGAAACTACGTGTATTAAGTCATTTTTATTTATATAAGTACTAAAACCTACAGTTGTATATCTACACAGATATCATGCATACATCGCTGATGAGTGATGTTAGTTTTTACGGAACTAAATGCAAAGATCAATGAATGAATAATGAAATTAATTCTTAAGAAGCGTCCGCATAAAAACATTTTAACATAATATCATGTTCAATGGGTTGTAACAGTTCAACAGATTCTTACGTTTGTATTAACATATTTTATAGCATTTAACTGATGTCAGATGTGATATTGTACAACAATTTATAGTGATAAGATACGCTAATTTTATCCTTTTTATAGTTGTAGCACGAATGGGTCGGATCGACCGGCTACCAGAGGCTCTCACATAATAACAGCGTAAAATAGTAGCTTAACGCCACTGTGTTTCGTATGGTGAGTGTAGAGAACCGGAGACCCTTTTTACTGGTAACGAGGCATTCCATCTTAGTCCTCACGGGTGACAACGCATTTGCATTTTGCATTTGATGCCTGTGGGCCACAGCAACTACTTACCATCAGGTTGACTGTGTCCTCGTTTTGTCACCCTAATCCTATATAAAAAAAAATCTTATTTCATATAAAACAATACGAATTATTTATAAAATAATAGTAACAGCCTAAATACATGTCTCAACTGGACAAGGGCGTTCTTTCATTCCAAATGAAATTTTAGAGTAAGGAAGAGTCGGCTACTCTTCGGCCATTCACGGAATGCGTATCCCTCCTTTTCAGGATAATTTTCTTCATCAGTGAGTACGTGGTAAATAAACATGTATACGTAAGTGTAATTAACAAATTCCTTGGTTCCAGCGGAGATCATTCACTCCTTTCCATTTGCTGGAGTACCACGAAATTTTAAGGCGAGAGCTTATCCCTTAAGCTAGCGTGGCCCTGCCCTAAAAACGTTTAAGTGATACATTACTCGATTGTAAGTGATTCTGTGTTTACGGCAAATAATGGGGAATAGAGTGTAATTAAATGTTATTTAGTTAAAATATTTTTTTTTTAACATACGAGGATTACAATTTATAGCGTTGAAATCTGTGATATATGCAAGAGTTATTTTAGTAGAATTGTGTAACTCAAGGATATGTCGATTTTCTTTCTTTACGAAAGAAACACCTTTGCACTTGCATGACTGATTGTGGACCCCTAATACGTAAACGCAACACTCATCTTAAAAACTATGTACCTACTCAGCTCAGAAGAAGTTAAGTTGCTCACAGCTGACCCACAATTCATTGAAGATATGTGGGCTTGTGAACTATGGGCATAGAAGCGATGACAATGGATTATACAGGTTGCAGTGATACAGGTCTTTCTACACCTGTATAGCTGTTTATACAAAAAGAAAACAGTTATTGTACGAACAATGTGATGAGATGATTTCTCGAGATGTGTATAGGTGGATTGATAGTTGTTACATATCGACGCTCCGTGACTCCAGGTGCTGTGATATCTACGCCGCATTTCCTTATAAATAATAATTACTTTTGAACGACGATTCATTGAGAGATAAGTCGTGACAAATTGAAATATCGACGCACGTAATTATTGCTAATCTCACTTGATCATCTGTGCCACATCATTATTCTTAGATATTAGAGCACTTGACATCGATAGAGTCGTGTACGGAATGGAAACAGATATCATAGGTAAATTAAAAAATGAGTCTGTCTTTGACTGCGAAATTTTTTTTCTTCCTGGTTCTTACATCGCAGAGCGTACACTTCACCTTAGATATTTAGATTTGCATTAAGTTTCATGCTCGACCTGCGATTTAGCAAAGTACTTGCATCTTAGCTTGTTCACATCATCAGTCTTCTCATTCAGATTTGGATATTTATTCTATTTACTCGTCATTTTAAGTCCGTAGAAATTGCATACTGGACACGAGTCTCTTTCTATGTAAGGTTTCAATGGAAGCTGTATGCTGCGCAGATGGCTTGTTAGAAAGGCATAGATAGTGTGCTATCAATAACAGCTAACACCTTTCGTTCAAATGTTTCTAATAAAAAATTAAAAAAAAAACTTAAATGAACTTTTTGAATAAAGAATATTTGCAAAGCTATTAAATACGACTTAATCTCATTAAGCATTCTAAATAAGCTAAATATGTTTTTACTAGGCGTAGTTCCCAATTTTATTTTTAGTCTTTGAACAAAATATCAAGAAGATTTAATAAAAGTCTTTAATTCATATTCAATTGTTTAATAGATCATCCCCTTTCCAGACTATTTGTCATTTTACGATATAAACGTAACACTGTAAGCCATCTGGAACTAAGATCTACTTGCCTGGCGTGGCGTTTAGGTCAGAAAGGTAAAGAAAGCCAGTATAAATAAATACAAGCTGCTATTCCATCTTCGATCTCAGAGTAGACAACGTATATGTAGACTTCTTTGTTCGAAGTTAGCTGCAGGTGTAATGGAGACTGTAGTACACTGCAGTAGCCACTTACGACGAAATTCAATGAATTAAATAGAATTTCAATGAATTAATTCGTCGACCAAATAAGTTCGTTTTATGTTGTTTTAACCAATAACGTTAAATAGCCTATAAGTTAATTTTTAACTCTGTTTATTATGGAAATGGAAATAAACAATTATTATTATTATGTCATATCAGTTTGACTGTAAGTTAGTTTGTCACAACCGTTATATAAAACGGAACTTGCAACTATACTCGAAATGTATAAAATAGTGTAAACGTTATCAGAGAGGTTCAGGCGTCCATAGCAGTAGACAACATATCCGCCTCGGATGCGGCGGCGTATTTTTTGTGACACGACGATAAGATCGGCGCGGCCTCAGGGACCGTCGATCAGCGCACAATGGCGTCGTAATTGACAAACCATGACTGGATGAAGTCAAGGTCCGCCGCCTCACTTGTCTCCCATGAGCGCTGTTGTCTCGCCCGTGTCTCTCTGATTGGATTCTGTACGATTAGACGACAGATTATATTCACCTCTAGCGATTACAGATTTTATGTATCATGGTTGAGTTTAATCGTTTGTAGTTTTATTTTTCCTTGGTAAAAACACAATGTTTTTTGTGCTTCTAATATTCGATTCGTTTTTGTTGTAGAATTTGTTCTTAATAACTTTTATTTAAATAAAAAAATTGTTTACCACTTAGAGAGCAGTAGTTAAGGGGTTACGTGCTCGCCGTAAATTTTATTGCAACCCGAGTTCGATCCTCGTTGGCTCCAATGGAATTGTTAATTGTAAATTTAAGTGCAAAGTTACCACTTGCACGGTAGTAAAGGAAAATATCGTGAAGAGATGTCTGAGAAATAAAATTTTAAAGAATAGAAAGCAGAAAGGAAAGAAATGCATCTCTGAGAAATCAATAATTTTAGTTCAAGAAAATTTGAAGTCAGACACACAGCCTAGATTAGTTGTTCTTAACCTTTTGGTGATGAGGGACGATTTGACCATTTTTGGCTTTGTAAAATTTTTACAAGGGACCATTTTAAGGTACAATAAAAACACAGTAAGGTTAATTTTTAAGTTTGTTCTATAAAAAGAGCACACCATAATAATGTGTGGTATCATTGTGTGCCCCTCATTTTAAAGTAAGTTTAGTATTTGCAAATCAACCATCATCTCCAAAAATGTTATACACGACAGACTAGCTGACCCGCGCAAATTCGTCTGCGTGACATAAGAGAAAGAGAAGGTTAGAGAGAGAGAGTGGGTTATGGGCACCTATAATACAAATCTAAAGGAGCTGAAACTTTCTTTGTTTTATCCACGAACTACTTGAGAACTATTGAACAAAGATAAAATTTGGTACATACAGTGCTAATTTAAAATCACGAGGACGAAACCAGGAGAACCACTGCTTGTACGTCTGTAATGGATAATATTTATAGGTTAAATTAAAGATCGATTTTGATTTTTTCATTATATACGTTAAAGTATAATACTAGGCTATTTTAGGTACATCACGATATGATCAGTAAGATATAGTAAAAGATGTCATAGGAACAGGTTTAACAAAGGAATGCTGGGTCCACTGGGGTTCTTAAGGATTTATCTTATATAGGTACTTATGTCGGCATTTATATCACATAGTATTTGAAGTACTTCTGCGTACACAATATTTTTAGTTTTATTTTCTTGCTGTAAAAAACATACTGGTTTTCTTCGCAACCTGATCTTAATAACTCAACATACGACTCGTATAGCTATCGTGTGTAAAACAGTTTTGACGTAAATTGGTTCCTATGTGCTTATTGGGCAAACATTTGTGTGTTTTATTAATTATTATGGCAAACGACACCCAACGGGAAGTTGTATTCTTTTGAAGTTAAAAGGCAAATCATTGGGAATCATCGGAATGCGAGGTATTAACACCGTTTCACCAACTACTGGACCAGTCAAAACTATGGCCACGATCACATTTTTGCGAAGACATTTAAATTGGCGTCGGATTCCTTTACATATATAGGGTTTCTTATCAAAATAAATGGTGTACCAGTTTTTAATTTGAGCGAATATGGGGGAAGGCCCCTTAGATTTAGAGAATTGAGAAATTCTTCTGGGTAATTTACCGCATCTTCTTGATCCATTACATTATCAATGGAGATGTAGTTTACGTTATCCCCTGGAAGTTTACTCAGTATTATGTTATTAATTTTGTCAACACTGCTATTTCTGGCCGCCAGTATTGCCCTCTGACACATCCACTGATAGTCTTTGTTTTCTACTTTGACTACATCAGGGTAGACTGTGGAGATTAAGTCTTCAATGTTGGTAACTATTTCACCTAAGTCGTGATCAATTTCAATTTTTTTTTTCAAAATTACGTACTTTCCCGTCCTCTAATAAAATTGAATGAAGGAAAATCTATACTGCTTCCACTAAAATGTGCTCTCATGTTAGTGGATAGTTTTAGGGTATGAACGAGCTTCAAAAACGGGGAAGTTTTTAAGCAAGACTTCATAATGTCAGCTTTAGTTCCATTAACTTCATTCACATTCTTTCCGCAAACAAACAGTAAGAGGCAGTTTAAACATTGAATGAGCAATGCGTCCACCTGCTATAGAGTTGCAACGCTACCCGAGGACGCAACGGCCAAAGCTAGTTTTCCCTGAGACCTAGCTTTTGTTAATAAGAAATTAGTAACGAAAGTCTTGCCGGTTCCACCTGAGGCATCCAAACAAATATCTTCTATTCGTTAAAACGAACACTGTTCAAAACACAATTGTACGCCGTAAGTTGGTCATTCACGAATTCAGGTACATTTTCAGAAATATATTCACTTAATGATTTCTTATATTTACGCGAACACTATAAATTGATTAAAACTACTTTTACGGATTTTATCGCGTTTTATTTATTTTATTTTTAATACCCGACGTTTCACCTCAGTTCCCTGTGACCATGGGTGCTGGAAAGCACCCGAAATGTCGGGTATTAAAATTAAAATAAAGAAAACGCGATAAAATCAGTAAAAGTAGTTTTAATCAATATATTCACTTAATTTATTTAAATCATACGGTTTCCACAAAGCTTCTTCTAACAGATCCACAATATTTTTGAATCATACCTATTCAATACTGGAAACTCAAAATCAATTCACGATTTATAACTCATTTCATGAATCTTATCTTCAATCGTTATAAGTCCTTCATTGTATATATCATCATCATATTTGTTCATTATTATATATTACTTCCTGATTGTCATTACGAAATTCGTTCAGTAGATCTTCACACGAATCATTACAAAATTTACTCCATAGCTTGAAGGGGTCAGATGGCTGACAAATTATGAGGATGATGGTAAATAGTTCACTTAACTTTGTGGCTGGCTCTGATATAACAGCATCTGGCAGAGTGTTTTCCCAATGTTGGTCTCCTTCCAGTTAACCTAATCTCTTGCAGGCGCCTTGATACGTCCATAAAATAACACTATTAACAGTCCTAAGATCTTCAAATGACGTTGGACCGCAAACATGTTGCAGTAAATTTCTCGAATAATACCATTCAGTTTAAGTCGGGTGGATATTGTACACACGTCATAAACCTGGGAATCCATCAAATTCTTGCCCACGCTTCCTTATGATATATATGGATAATGTTGAGGCACTTCTCGATTTAAAAGATTTTTTTCATTTTGCACAGATCTAAAAACGCTGTGAGGGCTGTTGAAGGAGGATTGTTGACCCCATCCCGGTGATTTTCATTATTAAAATAAATTTTTGTCCGTTTTCGAATTGAACTGCCAAATGAACTACAGCTGGGAAGTACCAACTTGTGATGAATGACGTATTTATTTAGATAAGGATTAATGAAATTTTTATAAAAACACCTTTGCAAACAATGCATTATTTTAGAACAAACTTGATATATATATATATATATATATATATATATATATATATATATATACATCCATACATACATACATACATATATGGATATATATATACATATATATATATATATATATATATATATATATATATATATATATGTATATATACATCCATATAGGTATAATATACACATATATACATATATAATTTTCTACAAATATTTAAATTTATTTTCAGCTTCCTTCGATAGTTTGTTAACAAACTTACCGCGTCAGTTGTAACTATTTTATTGTCATTTATCTATTCTAATTAAATTGTCATCCTATACTATTAAACGAGCAATTCTTGTATATATGTATATATATATATATAATCGGGATCTCGGAAACGGCTCCAACGATTTTCATAAAATTTAGTGTCCAGGGAGTTTCGGGGATAATAAATCGATCTAGCTAAGATTTATTTTTAGAAAATGTCTTTTTGTCCGTGTTTTTAGGCAATTAAAAACTGCTACAATATAGTTAGAATAAGAAGGTAAATTTTGACAGTTTGGTAATGATTATAAATAGCTTATTGGTATAATGGGCGGTCACAAAATCGTAAAACCCCGGTTCGAGCCCAGACCGACCGACCGACTTTTTTATTTTTTTTTTCAAGTTTCTTTCTTTTTTGAGAAAATATATTTTTTTCGAGCCCTTTTTTAGTATTTTTTAAAAACACGAAAATTTAAATAAAAATAATTGCACTCATGATTTTTTATTCAAATAACCAGTTCAGTTTTTTCTGTTATGTCGCTAAGATCAAAAAATATTATTTATAATTCATCAGTATGTAATTTGTATCTAAATATAATTTCCAAAACACACGAATTAAAAAAATCGAGCGAAAAATACCGAGCAAAGCTCGGTCAACCGGGTACTTGTCATAAATCTAACAAGTGACACTAATTATTTAAGTAATTAGTCAGCACTTAATCATTCTATAAGCTAGTGAACCAAGAGCCGGAAGTAGATCTTGTTTAGTGGGTAGGTAGCGAAATAAAATATATCAACTACCTCATCAACTGGTTATTAAATTACCTACCCACGTGTAGAGAACCGGATACCCTTTTTACTGGAAAAGAGGCATTCCATCTTAGTCCTCACGGGTGACAACGCGTCTGCATTTTGATTTTAATCGAGGATAGATGTAGATGTCTATGGGCCGCAGCAACCACTTACCATCAGGTGGACTGTGTGCTCGTTTTTCACCCTATCCTATAAAAAAAAATACTATGAATGCAAAATTTGAAAAAAATCTCGTGCTTAAAACACGTTTTTAAGCACAGATTAAACTCTCGTACTTGTGAGGCTGCATATCTTACATCATTAGTGCGTATAATTGGAATTTGACATAATTAACATATTAGATATTTTCTACATGCACTGTTGATATATAGTTAATATTGGCATAACTTCTCTTATATCCCATTCTTTAAAAAGAGATGATCAATAAGACCATCCATTGCTAACAGTCTTATTTGCCCAACATAATGCATTGGGTGTAATATCTTAATATATATAAATTACGTATCACGTTGTTTGTCCGCGATGGACTCCTAAACTACCTAAACAATTTTAATTAAATTTGCACACCGTGTGTAGTTTGGTCCAACTTGAGAGATAGGATAGTTTTTTTGCCCATAATTTTTTTTGCGAATTTAAGGATTTTTAATAGGACATGACAATAGGTCGTCGAAAAGGGTAGAACAACGTGCCTGTGTGTGTGCTGTGCCTGGCTAGCTAGTATAGAATATAGATTAATAAATGTTTCCTGGTCGTAACGAAATTTGTAACTCAAACAATCCCTGATAATTAGTGTGGCAAGTAAATATATTGTCGTATCAAGTCGGCAAAATTCATTCTTTAAATCGAGCTTATTCTACAAGAACTACAAAAGTTTCTTAGCACGTCTTCCGTCATCTTCAGTCGAGAAAACAACTTCCGTCATTGATTGCCAGCGACTTCAGCTCAGTATCGAGTATTTAGATGTCACGACCGATTCACGTTCGAGCCACGATCAATAAAGGTCACGGCTAGTGTTTAATAGCTTCGAATATTGTTGCGCAGTGTCCATTAGTACGCTTTTTAGTTGACACAGGGCAAAATTTATTACACTAATATATGCGCATTGAAGAAAAGGTGCAGATTTTTGTATTGATTCACAGTTATTCTATGGCACTCGGAGATAAATAAAGACGAAAATGAACCGCTGCACTGACAGATCTTTTGTGAGACCTCCGTCGCCCATAACATTCGATCATTAATCATACTTTTTTGTCACCTACTCGTGCTAACATGAGGAAATTATGTTCTTTGTGGTGGCATTGTAGGGTGCTCCTTGACCATGGGAGCCTAGTCATCTCGACGATCCGTAATTAGTTTTTAAATTGGATGTCGAACAAAAAAATATCAAACATCTCCGCGAACCAGACCGTTATTATGATTCTTAGAACGAAATTTTTCGTGATTGGATTTGACAAATTACATCGGGTTGGCATTCAATTTATTCGATCATTAGTCGGTGACGCGTATAGCGAAGTAAACTAGTAAATAAATTTGATATAATATATCATTAAAATTTATAATATAATAATTAACTAATATAGACAGAGTTTTATAATAAAAATAATTTACCTTACACTTACGCATATTGGGAATATCCGATAATAATAGCTAAACGCTCGTCAGCTCAATTAATTTACGTTTTCAAGTACCATAACAAACCTATCATGACATATATACACTACATACAGCCTATCATAAGTAAACATAGGCCTCCTCAACAAATTGCCTCGTGCAACATGGTGTCCGTCTGGTCAGCGGACAGTTTTGCCCACTTCCAGTTTCAGTTCTCCTCCGTCGCCTTTTAACACCCACAGGACCCATATCCATATCCTATGTTCAGCAGTGGACTTATGATGATAGTCCGTAATATGTAGTGAATATCCACCACCATGGACAATAGGAGTGGATGTGCTAACGCCACTAATGTACAGCGTTTTTGAATTCACTCAATTTGCTATATTTGAAATTTTTTTTAGATTACATTAATTAATCAAAGTCTGTGTTAAAAATGACTGTATATGTTTTCTGGTTGTCTGAAGTTTCTTAGCTTGCATGTTTGAATTACAGATATGATAATAATTACCCAGCTTCGTTAAAAGCATAGAATACTATAATGCATACATAATAGAACGGGGGAGTGGGCGGAGCCCGTGTAGCCACTAAAATGTAACTAACACATCAATTCACACGTATAATTGTCTAAACGAGATGTATTTTGACATTAGAATCGTTTCCAAATTTCGCATGCTTTATTTAAAAAATGGCAGATTGCACGATATTTACAAATAAATACGTATTAAAATTTGTCTGTCAACAGAGCGAATCGGGTTGGTAGTAGTGATAATACTACGTAATTGCTTGTATGTGTGCTCCCAGCGACGCATAACCTCGTGCAACAAAAGGTTGACAGCCATTCTATTGTGTATTATAGTATTCTGTGGTTAAAACTAATGTAAGGCAAAACAAACGATGAAACAGTCACCCATATCTCTACTGAATAATCTAAAAATCAACGGAAATTCGGATAAAACTTTATATATATATATATATATATATATATATATATATATATATATATATATATATATATATATATATAAAGTTAAAGAGAAAAGACTTAAAACTATTATTCATATTTAATATTATATTATAGGAATGTTTTCACCAACTTGGCTAAAACCTTGTGGGCCATTACGCCTCATGTCAATAGTATATTTACATTTAAAAGGCCGAGACCTGTCGATCACCAGGGTCCATGAATTTTATATACAGAAAACACCTTTTGAAGAGGCGCCATTATATTCCATCCTCTCTGAACAAGACGTCAATGAGATTTAAATAAGTCTTTCTCACCTATTGAGGCCACAGAATATACGTAAATCATCAGAACGTACATTATGGTTTCAAATTAATGTTGTAGTAGTAGTGACTCTGATATTACAAGACAGTTGCAATGTGGTAATAGACGCATCAGCTAAATATCATTCAGGCCGGTAGTTGAACGGCTCCCTTTAATAAAAATGTTAGACTGTTAACTGAAAGGCTAATTAAATTAGTTGGCTGCGACATATATATATATATATATATATATATATATATATATATATATATATATATATATATATATATATATATATATATACATATATATATATATATATATATATATATATATATATATATATATATATATATAGTATGAAGTGCATTAATTCAGTTTAAACATTGTCTTACATGAATATAAGAAACATGGATTAAGACATGATCTCTACTTAATGATTTTATCTAGACATTTTTTCATACGAAAGTATGCAAATGATTACTCTTTTACACTATCTAAACACAATCAATAGTTCATTTTTATATTTCCCGCTTTTTCCATGGCCTCAGTTCTTCAATTCAGAAACAATTGACCGGTTGACGGCGACCGTTCCACTGTACTGTCAATCGTATCATTAAGGAACTGTCCGCTCCGGTGGGTCACATATCAAGAGAGTACACTTCATTAGGCACTCTTCATCCGCTACGTGAGACACATTCTCGATGCGTTTTGCATTTGGTCATTTAAGTGGATGGAAGATTGATGTATAATAGCTGGATATTAAGGGCGGTTGTCGGGTGTATATCTCGGAACGACCACTTATGTGTTTGGTTTGTTATTGCAAGGACAGTGCAATAAGCCATATATTGAGTTTATAATATTGTTACAATTATTGTATTATATTATCATATAATGTATATTATTATATAATTACTGTGTAGTAGCGGTATAAAAATATCCACTAACCGATATCGTCCCGTGGGTATCGTAAGAGGCAGCAGAGGGAAACTGTGCACCTTCGTGGTAACATGGTAGGGGGTCAAAGGCCAATTTGGCCTCTAAAAAAATTTGGCGTGCTCAGCTGAGCGGGACAGTATTTCATGCGAGCACAGCGCTTGCAACTTTACAAAGCGCAAGTTTGGTCGGACATGGAATACTATACACTATACACCCCAGTGCCAGCTCCTTCTTGACCTTCTTGAACTTGACCGCATCCAGTGCAGAGCGATTCGAATCGTCGACGACCGAGTTCTTTCTGACCGGCTCGATACACTGGCGCTGCGTAGAGATGTTACATCCCTTTGTATTTTCTATCGCATCTATCATGGGGATTGCTGTGAGTAACGCCTCATTTGCTATAAAAAGAGTCCCCGGTTCCTACACTCACTATACAAAATACAGCAGCATTAAGATGCTATTTTACGCTGGCATTCTGTGAGAAAATGTTCGGATTAATTCCAGCCGCTAAATTTCACGAACGCTCATCGCGTCAAAATTCACGATACCATCCTCATTATCTGGATGCTTGGCGGTCCACTACTGTGCGTTTTATTAGGAGTTTTTTTCCTCGTGCGACTTCTCTGTGGAATTCTTTACCACCGGTGATTTTTTCGGACTGATATGACTTAGGGACCTTCAAGAAAAGAGCTTACTCATGGTTCATGAGCGGTGGTAGTCACCATCAGGTGAACCCTCTTTCCTATAAAAGAAAAAAAAACTGAAACAGGTCCAAAATTCCCCCCTACGGAAGAGCCAGTGATTATCAGAGATTTTTTGTGTGCTGTAATGGATGGATTACTATGTGATTAATATAGGTGGAAATTATGTCTGTAAGATTCTTTAAACATAAACCTTAAAGTGATGAAAACTGAAGTTCATGGTTGTAAAATAAGTTGCTAGAGGAATATAGCAATAAATAAGTAAAAACCTAAGATAATCCTTGCCCAATCATGTAAGTATTATAGTATTCTATGCCCTAAACCCTCTCAAAAATAAAGCGTACTACCTAACGCTCAGCTAACTTTAATATCAAAAAAAATGTAACAAATGTAGGAAACAGTAGGCACAAGAGTGTAGGCTGAAATGCCATTAGCTCGACTAGCTCGTAGAACTGACAACCGATGGGGAAGGAAGGCTCTCGATTAACTTATGTGCCTTGGTCTACTAAGGTATACACACAGTAAGCTTTGAAGCCCTATAAAACCAAACAGAGAGGAGGACCGAGACAAAAACATAAAGTCGTATACTATAACTATTATATTAAGAAAAATTATAGCAAACGAGCATTGGCAATAGTTAATTGAAAACACTTAAAAAAAACTAAATACTAAAATATTTACTATAATGTGAACTGTCAAAATGGCGTCGATAAAGCAGCGCCCTTTTGACGTTTTATTATTTGATTGACTCATGAAGAGCTGTCGTATCACAAAACCATATTTTAAACAAGGCTGTAGTTTTCGAGTTATAAGAAAGTGATCATATTAACCGGATGAGCATATTACCCTCGCGTACTATAGTAATATTCGGTGGCCCCTAACTAGATGGACTGACGACCTGATAAAACATGCAAGTAGTCGTTGAATGCAAGTGGCACATCACCGTGCTCTGTAATACTCTTTTAAAGGATATGGGTGGCAAACGAGCACACAGTCCACCTGATGGTAAGTGGTTGCTGAGGCCCATAGACATCTACATTTATCCTCGATTACGAATCAAAATGCAGATGCGTTGTCACCCCTGAGGAATAAGATGGAATGCCTCGATTCCAGTAAAAAGGGTCTACGGTTCTTTGCACTCACTCACGAACTCACGAAACACAGCAGCGTTAATCTATTTTACGCTGGTATTCTGTGAGAGCGTGGTCCTTCCCCGATCGAGCTGACCGATAGCTGCAGCATGGCACTACCACGTATAAACTTATATGTAATGCATGAATGAAGTAGAGTATAGTTCATCTGCCAAACTTTCGGTATAGATAATACGAGATAGTTATGTATGTTAGTCCTCAGAGGTGTCAAGGAATCAGTAGCCTCTCTCTTTTATAAACAGACTGTAAACAACATACTCAGGTTGTATTCCGTGCTACTACTTTGCAATTGCATTTTTCTTGAGGGGCAATGTACTGTCCACCACCGTACGTTTCAGAAGGAGTTTTCTTCCGCGTACGACCACTCTGTAGAATAGTTTACCACCGGCGATTTTTCTGGGCCGATATGACCTAGAGACCTTCAAGAAAAGAGCTTACTCCTTTCTAAAGGGCCTGTAACGCACCTGCAATTCCCCTGGTGTTGTGGTTGATCATGGGCTTACATGATTATGGCAACTTAACAACAGGTGAGCCGCATGCTCGTTTGCCCCCTTTTCTATAAAAAAAATCGTTTTTAACCGGCTTCAATAAAAGGAGAAGGTTCTCAATTCAACTGTACGCTTTTTTATACACCTCAGCACTTTGTTCTGGGTTTACCAATTTTGACTATTTGATCAAGATTGGATTAGTGGTTTTTAAGTTATCCTTAATAAAACGTATTTAATTGACTTTGACTACATTGTTGATGTACGCATTTTATTTATATTGAAGTTGGTTGTAGATTTTTTTTATTTTATCACTTGTGTTGCCTTTCGATTAATAGCTTGGTAATTATGGTTTCCATAGCACGCCTTAAATTCTGATGTATAAAAGAATAGTAAATGGCATTTTAGCGTTCTTGTTTATATTAAGTCTTCAAATTTGACGAATATTTTATATTCAATCAATATAATCGATGTTGCGTATTCAAAGTTAAGAAAAAAAATTACGCTCTCGCACCACACCAGGCCGTCTATCAACGTATGACGGATGGAACGACGAAATTTATTTTACTGTGAGGAAACTGTATTTACATTAAATTATGAGCTTTATTTTCTAAGAAATAGGGAAGTGGTAGTTTTTTCAATATTAATAAATGTTTTGCTACACGTCGGGTTGTCAAAGCGTCGCGAACGAGCGCCGACGCGGGACAGTCTCGTGCTGAGAGCAATCTCATCCAACTTCGCGGCTAGTGGTGCACATTCAAAAAGTGAAAGGACTGTCGATATTTATTCACTTTTAATTATTTAAAGTTTGATAAACGGTAATTAAACAGTATATAACCATAATGTATTTAAAAATTACTATATTTAAATTTTAAATGAATAACTTTTCTATCAATTTACTGTAACCTCTACAAAATGCTTGGTTTAAGAAATTAGTTTTTATTTATTTATATATAATGTAATAAGAGTAAAAATCGAACACACGGTCCATAAATGATACTCATGGGTTAACAGTTTGCCAACCACATTGCATAAACGAACAAGCTCACTTTTGAGGGGTTTTCGCGGCAACCGCAACAATTAACAAGCACAAGTGCCAAAGTACTCGTACAAAATTATTTATTAAGTACTAACATAGGCGACATTTATGATTCACTGTTGTAGTATAAATAACTATTTTATATCATCCTCAATTAAAGATAAAAATGCCGATGTGTTGTCAACCTTGAGAACTGAGATGGAATGCCTTGTTTCCAGTAAAAAGGGTTGTTCACTTCTCTAAAATTTGTGATACATTATTGCCAGATGTAGTAAACTACATACTTAAATATGAATTTATGTAACTACTTTTTTATGTACCATTACTATTTTACGTACGCTCGATGACGATCGATATCGATATTTAACATTAATCAGACATTGACAACATCATTATTAGCTCTCTACGGGGCGCTTGGGTCAGAGAGTCGAGACAATCTGTCAAATGAAAAGAATCACACACGGTCCACGTCTCATACCGCCGCCCTATTAATCATTTTTCGACTTTTTTTTACAATTTCCGAACGTATGTTCTCTCTGATAATGGCTACTATTCTAACACTGATTTCATGAAGAAAGATTTACTTGATTTTAAAACCTACCTATTTTGGCTTAGGGCTTAAAATAAAATGGAAATTTGATTGGTGTAATATGTGGTAGGTTAAAGAGAGCGGTGGAGCTTTTTAAACAATACTTGTCGTTTGATTCACGATGTCATGTTTCAGAGATAGAATCTTGACGAAAATTTTTCTTTGACGGGTTCAAAGGCGTACAAGATCTTCAATTACATTTGACACAGTTTGTTTGCAACGGAGCTCTTATCTCTCGGTTCTGTGGGATCAAATATGTAGATTATTTGTATCACGTTGATTAATTTGATTGTATTTTGGCTTATAAATAGGATGTTGGTAAATATCAGAAGTTAAAGTTCAATATGGTTCAACGACGATTTTGAAATGATCAATTATATTATAGTATATTTACATTATGCAAAAATAGTCTTATTTCACCAACTTATAGTAATATGTTTAAATGAAAACATAACGCTAGCTTCTAACCGGAGCTTCGTTCGCCTAGAATTGATCCGTGTAATATTAGAATGAAAATAAAATATGAAACTCGTCATTATAATAAATATGTAATATGCCAGGTTATGAGAATTAACATCCCATTTACCTGGGTATTTTAAGAGGTGACAACAGGACATATTGAAAGTCTTCACTTTTAGTGGTGACCTAAGAGATTCCTCTCCCTAGTATCGTACCCCGGGGTCCCGAAAAAAGCGACAGAGGGACACTGAAACAAGAGATCAGCAGCAGCATGTTCCTGAACACAACTTTACAATGATAAAAAATCAGTTGCCAACCAAGGCAGAATGGCAACAATAGCAAATATAAGGTAATATCGTTTGCGTAGCTGAAGACTTTTGATAGACCGCAGTGAATGAATATGTCATATATAAAATAGCTAGTTCCGCGACGGATTACGTAGTCTGGTGATATCCGGCTTGAGATCGCCAGTCTACCTGACGAAAATTGTGATTACGTAATGTTTTCTTTTAACACAGGATCTACATCGAGCAGCTTATAAAGTATAAGTATAAGTAAGTATATAATTAACTTAAGTAAGCGTGTACTGACGCAGTGTAACGGTGATTTAAGAATATCCGCTACTGCATACGGTCGTGTATGTCGCATAAAAGGCGGCAAAGTGAAACTGAAACATGAGATCGTCAGACATATCGTACCGTGATTGTCGTAAAGGACGACACGAGAAACAAACAGAGTGATAGATGGCATTCTTAATTAAATCAAAAAATACAAAACGGTGGCATACCTGGCCGCCAAGCGTGGCAAACCTGGCTGCCAAGCGTGGCAAACTTGGCTTAAATCTCCTTATGAGGCAATCTATGAGTGAATGCCACAGATAGTGAACTTTTATAGGTTGTAATGGATGCATGGAAGCATTTATAATGTATACATGCCATTATAATAACGTAACGTCAAATTGTTAATTTTTAGCAGAACTTTAAAAAGCTTGCATAAGCGATATTGCAAATAATAATTGTAACAGAATTCAAAAGAGAATCGTTAATTGGTTTAAAATGCGAGCAAGATAACAATAGGTTTGAAATTCACTGACAACTTCACTCCCTGATTTTCATAACACCGATCCTGTTACGCCGCTAATTAAAAATTATTATTTTATCAATTAAAATAATATTTATTAAATAAGTACTTAAAAATATATAATTTAGTTCATGCATATTTTTTAAAATAAACTGTCAAGTGAACTTAATAATTTACCTGTTTGTAAGTAGCTATTGCGGATCATATCCTGTAATTTCAGTGACTCTCTATGCCCTTAAAACCGAAACACAGCCGTACAAGCGCTGGTATTTGATGGTAATAATATGTAACAGTGTGGTAACTACCAGACGAACATCCAGGTAGAGGAAGGAGTCCGATCACCTAGTGAAACCTTTTTTTTTATATAGAATAGGGTGACAAACGAGCACACAGTCCACCTGATGGTAAGTGGTTGCTGCGGCCCATAGACATCTACATCTATCTTCCATTACAAATCAAAATGCAGATGCGTTGTCACCCGTGAGGACTGAGATGGAATGCCTCATTTCCAGTAAAAAGGGTCTCCGGTTCTCTACACTCACCATACGAAATACAGCAGCATTAAGCTACTATTTCACGCTGGTATTCTGTGAGAGCGTGGTCCTTCCCCGGTCGAGCCGACCCATTCGTGCTACAACTATACTACTAATATAACTGCAGCATGGCTCTACCACGTAAAAAACATACCACCGTTCTTACCAAGCGCGCATGGATAGATATATTATATTATGCTTTTAAAGCATTAAAATAAATTTCAAATTGAAATGGTAGAGTCATACTGTAGCTATAGTATTGTTATTATATGCATACGTTATGTTATTGTATAGTATTGTAGCACGAATGGATTGGCTGAAACGGGGAAGGACCACGCTCTCACAGAATACCAGCGTAAAATAGCAGTATAACGCTGCTGTGTTCCATATGGTGAATGTAGACAACCGGGGACGTTCGATCTTTGTTCTCACGGGTGACGACGCATTTGCATTTTGATTCGTAATCGAGGTTAGATGTGGATATCTATGGACCACAGCATTCACTTACCATGAGGTGAACTGTGTGCTCGTTTGTCACCCCTCTCCTATAAGAAACAATATTTTATCAAACGCAGTCTTTATACGCCATCTTTTTAAGAGCTGCGACATTGGTCGCAAATACCTATAAAGTAATGCAGTCGATGATAGACATATTTAATGGCATGACGTTCAATTTTTCTACCGTCAGATTCCATTGCTTATTATTCATCATATTAAATAACTATATGCAGTTTAAATTTGCAACAAGTAGTTAATTTCCTTATTCGATTGATATAAGATATATATTTCAATAATACTAATAAGCAACGAATTTCATTGCTATAAAATTGCTTGAGACGTTCTTGACATAGATTTATATTTGTTGTTCTAGCATACCCCAAGGCGATTTATATTACAGAAAAATTTAATTAATAAGTATTCCTATTTGAGTAAAGGCAATGGTAAAACAATATGGTGATAGTTAAACACTGAATATTGTTGTTGTTTCGTGAATGAAACAAAATGTATTCAATTAATTGTATCGTTCATTTATTAGTTAATGAATAATCGATATATCGACTATCTTATCGCCCCGTGGCTGTCGTACGACGCGACAGACGAAAACGAAAAACGGAACATGGGAACATCGTTCTCATAAAAAGTCAAAAAAAAATCTGTTGTTGCCAACCCGTACGCCAAGAGTGACAACTATAGCTAAATCCTCTCTATAAGGCAATCTTCCCATAAACTGGCAGAGGGCAGTGTTTAGCAATAGACTTTTATAAACTTGTGAAATAATCAAATAATTGAATTTATATTTAATTAATTAAATTAACTGAATTTATCGCATATTCTATATTATGAATTGCGAACAACATTTTTTAAAATAACACAATTCGTTTCAACACTTTTCAATTCTGAGTATTTTTGAGCAGGGAAGTCCACCCCGCTGCTCCCATGTTTGATGGTGGATTTCGCGTGAATATTTATATGAAATACTAGATTTCCGCCTCAGCTTCGCACGGTTGATCTAAATCTCGGCAACAGCGACAAATACCGGGTCCAATTGTTAATCTAAACCGTTCGGGGATTCTCTCAAACTAAATTTATATTGAGCTATAGGTAGCCTTATATACAATATTTGTTATATCCCGGTCCTGCAGACTGTTCACAATTTTCCTTCGCCGCTGAGCAGTTTGTAAATTAGCACTTAAAAAAACGATGTCATTCATGTCGTCAAGATACCGCTTGCTCGAGTACTACGTAAACACAGTTTGATATAATTAATGGAGCGGCACAAATAATATCGACATAGAAAACAATTTCTGGTATTGAATTTATTATAACACGCTAGCTATAGCAAGCTATAATAGTAGTTAGTTATAAAATATATTTGATAAAGCGGTGGTTTACGAATATCCACTACCCCATATTATCGTACCGTGGGTGTAGGGTTGTCACCCTTACTAAAATATATAGTATCTTATATTTCAATCAATTGTCATTACTACATTATACAAAAATATTATAGTACGAAAAATACAATATTTTTATCCCTAATTCTACTGTCGCGCTATTTTATATTGACTGTGATTGGAAGTCTGAAACAAGTATGTTTTACGGAAAGAATTTTTCCATTATGAATGTAAAATTTAAAGAAGAAAAGGAGCGTGTATTAGTTTAGTTAAAATTTAATTGTTAATTTATTTTTATATGAATCTAAATTGCTTAGCCTCCTATAATTATTTTAATAGTAAGGTAGAAGCTAAGGTGGTTAGATCATTGATTGCCAAAGCAAAGAGCTGTGACAAATATATATGAAAAAAATACATAAAGATTAAAAATTTATGTGTACTTTTTTGCTCCTGAATTTCTCAAAAGTACTATTTTTTGGGAAAAAACTATATTGTTCAAAAAAGGTGGCAACCCTACGTGGGTGTCGTAAGAGGCGACGGAGGGAATCCAACGAGGATATAGGCAAAAGCGTCTTCTTATTACCAGCAAAAAATAAAAACCTGTGAATGCCAACCCAATCAATAGGAGAGGTAACAATGGCAATTATCCCCCTTCTAAGGCAGCCTAAGGGAAAACCTATGTTCAGGTGTGGACTTTGATAAACTGTCACGACAGAAAAAAAATTTATATAATTTTGGAACTAAGTGTTTTATACAATTCTAAGCCAGCGCTAAACTACAATCCCACCTGATGCTAAGTGGTGATATAGCCTAAGATGGTGAAGCTTACTGACTTAACAAAACCCTGTTCACTCTTGCCTTGAAGACACCCACATTGATATTGGATGGAAAGACAGATGCTGGCAACTTATACCACTCCTTTGCTGTACGTATGATGAACGACCCGTTTGGTTCAATGCGTGGTAAGTCATCAACGAAAGGGTGGAGACTGGCAGAGGAATTAAATTATGCAATTCCTGCGCACTTTCTCTGAAATGTATCCTGTGGAAAACCGAAAGGCTGGCTACTTTGCACCTGCGTTCGAGTAGACTAAGCGATGATCTGCGCAAGTTTAAGTAAACATTTGGGTTAATAAAGTAAAATATTAAAAACACGAACCACACTTTTGACCTGCCTAAAGAGGAGTTTTTTTCTAATGTAAAATTCTGAAAGAAACCGACTACCAGCGTCAAATAGCACCTTATTGCTGTTGTGTTTAGTGTAGTGAGTGTCAAGAACCAGTGACCCTGTAATTGGTTACGAGACATTTTACCTCAAGTGTGGCAACGCATCACCATTTTGATTCCTAATCCGGGATTGATGTAGGTGTCTATAGGCCACAACATTTACTTACCATCAGGCGGAATGTGTTTTAGTTTGTGACTTTATTCTATAAAATAAAAACGCCTTATAGACCGGACCGGGGCTTTCGTTTGGAAATTGATAAGAACATATATTCTAAATTGGGGAAATGGTCAGAAAAAAATAAATATATAGTTGATATAGGTATTTAAAACAAAGCAACACAGAATGCTCAAAATATTTAAAGAAGTAACTTTACTTTTGTCACTTGTTATTTGTTGCCAAGCTTTGATTGCGGTAATCACTCCAAAATTACGATAACAGTCTTCCCACCGGGATCACTCTGTAAATTCCCCCTTTTTTTGACGTTGGACTTGAACCTCTTCCGTTGCAAAGAGAATGATGTTCGCAGTAAAAGATGTCTCGCACGTTTGTCGCCTGTGCCTGTTGCTGGAACGGATATTTTAAAGTGTTAGCGTAATTAATTAGTTGGTTTGACTGCAAAACTAAATCACAGAGTGCTATAAACCTAGACATGACTCTTTGGAGTAAATGTATCTTATCGATATGCAGTTGAATTCTTTGAAAGACATGTAATTCAATACATTTGTGATTAATATTTGTCAAGTGTTTGGTAATATCTTTATTTATTACGAAGGTAAAACAGTTAAAATTACATAAAAGTCGGTTGTGGAACTTAATTCTAAGATTCTTATCAGAATAGATATCTTATACTTTTCGACCTGAGTACTAAGTTCACGCCAGCCAGTTCAACTCATCTGTTCCCACTGATAACATCTGAAATGTCTGTCATTGCACACTGACAGTTTCTATAAAACCCCATTCGTCTAATTGTGACATCATTGTTTTAATTCATCAGTCAATTTTTGACGCAACCTTCGTGCGTCGTGCTATTCGACAAAGTAGAGTTATTAAGTAAATACACAGGCCCGTATGTTGATTTTCATTGAATCCATAGAGCTTAGATATTAAAAGACAGTTACAGCACATATGGTCATATTTGATAGGGGTATGGAGTAATTAGTACGCAGTCCGGCTTCAGTACAAGTGGATTCCAGGACTTTATATGTTTTCTTTTATAGAATATAGGTGGCAAACGACCACATAGTGTTACACAGTTTATACCTAGTAGAGCCATGCTGCACCTATATTAGTAGTCTAAGTAGTTATAGCACGAATGGGCCGTCTCGACCGGGGAAACACCACGCTCTCAAAGAATACCAGCGTAAAATAGCGGCTCCATGCTACTGTGTTTCGTATAGTGAGTGTAGAGAACCGAAGAGCTTTTTCTCTGGAAACGAGGCCTTCCATCTTAGTCCTCATGGGTGACAACGCATTAGCGTTTTGATTCGTATTTAAGGATAGATGTCAGTCTATGGACCACCGGCAACCGCTTACCGTCAGGTGGACTGTGTGCTTGTTTGTCACCCTATACTATATTTGAAAAAAAAACTCTATATTGGCCATTCAAACTTATTACAAAAACTTTATAATGAGAAGTTACTAATGTCTAGTACCAGTCTCTACATTCTTATAATTATAAAAAACGATTTGTACCCGTTTATAATTTGTTACTTTAAACATTTTCCGGCAGCTTTAATGTTTCCATTATGCAACAATAAATATATTAAATGTTATATGTTAAAATTACTAAAAACATTTCAATCAGGGTCATCGGGGTGATCAAGGTCGTAATAACAAAATGGCATGTCTAATATTAATAAATGCTTTATCAATGCGTCTCCTTGTCACTGCCAAAACTTTGTATGAGAAACCTATAATGGATTTCCTACTTATATTATTTAATATAGTTTTTGCCTGGCAATGATCGTTGAATTCTAAGTAGTTGCTTAATTTGTTTTCCTACACCTTATAAGTTGACTATTTCCAGTTATTATTGAGCCTGTATTTTATGTGCCGCCCAGAGCCAGTGTAAAATTCATTATCCTATTTTTTTTGGCAAACGCATCAGTCTACTATAATAAGCAGTGATCGGAATTAGGTCAGTAATGTAAGGTTCGTGTAATGTTTGTGACAAAAGAGTTTTATAATGTGTCTTGTTCACTTCGAAAATATTATCTACGAGTAGAAAAAAAATTCTTAAATCATTCCATATTCGTCAGGGTTATATCGAAACCTGCAAAAAATAACATAAATAGAACTAATTAAATATATGCGTTCTTATGATGCTTTTATTTATGCATATTACTCTTTACAAGCATGAAACACTAGACGAGCTCTTTTGGCATAATTAATAGAATCATGCTTTAATACTGACTGACTGATTTAGCGGTTACCCATCGCAGTCTTTTTCTACTGATGATGTCTCGTTTGGAGGCTAAGCATCCGTCGTATTATCGATGACGACGATAGTAGTGCTGGGGGTAGTAGGGTTGGGATTTGTGGCAGAAATAGTGCACGCAATTGGAAGAGGGAGGAAGTTTCTCTTCAAACTAGATTTTTTTTCACGCCAATCTTAGCTTATTAATTTAGTACTTACATCCTTAAAATAATTGGAAATATTTTTTATGTTTCTTTAAAACGTTTTACCAGGTTACGTTACGTTAAGTTACGCTATCCTGAAGATATTTGCCACATAACATTAAATGCTATTAACATACACCGTTCGGATAAATTTGACATTCGTATTCGTAAATTGTGACCGCGAAAACTCGAGAAATCACAATTAAAAGAGATAAATAAGTTTTTTAAGTATAAGGTAGGTAACACAAATTACAATCATCTATAGGACGTATTTCTTCTATATGATCATTTCAATATTTGCACTTAACGAACCTTCTTCTGAAGCTCGAATCATTGTGAATAGCCTGGCAGGTTAAATTGTTATTCGGTATATATATATATATATATATATATATATATATATATATATATATATATATATATATATATAAATATATATATATATATATATATATATATATATATATATACAACATATATGTATATATCTACATATAACTCTATGAATATCTACGTTGTGTAATTATGATAAAAACCGAGTTAAAAACCAACTTTTTTAAACCTTCTTAATTTATATTCACTACTGCGTAGCTACGTGCACTTTTTTAATTCTTTATGCATAATAGAAGATCTGTACTTTCAAATGACACATATTTCGTCTCCGTACTCTCTGGGGTACAGGCTCAAACAATTCTTGGCCATCTCCTTTTTCTTTTTTTTATCACTTTCGGTGTTAAGGTTATTTTTACTTTTAACGATGCATTCTATATGAGACCTACCTAAGGATTGATAAACGCATTTTACACTACAATCATTAATGAATAATAAAAATGTAGTTATGCCTCTGCATTTGTTTACCATCAGGTGAATACGTAATCTCATATGCAACTTAATTCGAACTTCTAATTTGCACGATCTTGACAAGAGAGATGTCTGTACATGTTCGTCGGATCGGCAGTTTGGTCGATGAAATTCCGGCCCTTGAAGACTCTGCCTCCCTTTGCTCATTCATTTTATAAGTCGAATCCATTGTTGGCCTTACTTCTATAGGTGCATAAATTAACAAAAATAATTATTTCTACAATTATATACCTGTTACAGGCTTTTAAAAGTCCACTACTAAACATTGGCTTTCCCGGATCTTATAGGGGAGTGGTATTTAGAAGACGGGTTGGCAACGGTAGTTTGTTTTTGTCTGACCATTTCTTGGTATGTTTCGCTCTGTTTCCTTTTACGATACCTTCGCGACGTTTATACATGGTAGAGCCATGCTGCAGCTATATTATGGTTGTAGCACGAATGGGTTACCTCGACCGGGAAAGGACCACGCTCTCACAGAATGTCACCCTAAAATAGCTGCTTAATGCTACTGTGTTTCGTATGGTGAGTGTAGAGATCCGAAGACCCTTAAAAAATCAGTAAAAACTGAAAAAAAGGTATTCCATCTAAGTCCTCAGGGATTACAAGGCATCTGCATTTTGTTTCTTAATCGAGGATAAATGTAGATGTCTATGGGGCACATCATCAACTTACCATCAGGTTTTGTTTTT
Organism: Parnassius smintheus behrii; assembly: GCA_036936625.1. Lineage (NCBI taxonomy): Eukaryota > Metazoa > Arthropoda > Insecta > Lepidoptera > Papilionidae > Parnassius > Parnassius smintheus. The sequence continues at coordinate 21,288,679 of JAUPFT010000009.1, read as the reverse complement.
TATTGTTTACACCAATCATAGACTTAGTCTTATAAAGAAAAACTTTTAAGTGTTTTGTTTGCGTTTTATTTACTATTTGTTTAAAAATTACTTCCGCAAAGGATGCATAAAACAAATACCGACAAAATGACTTAATTTGCATAACAAATAATTCTCATCTTAAATTGAAACAATGCAACATTTTAAGACTGGTACAAAACCCTTTCTTATTTCACCTCACTCGACATCCACGAAATCTAAAATGTCGCAATTTGAAGGCCGTGTGAATTTGTCTTATTGCCTCACGGATAAAGAAAAAAAAATTCTCTCCGCTCGTATTAGCTGATGGTCTGTCCATTTACAAAATTGTCCGGCTTGCTGCAATTTCAGGACAGTTGTGAAATGACCGGTTACATCATCTTACCACTATTAAATCTACTTTGATATGTTGCGGTTTGTCGTTTGGGAAGGCAAATTTTGTAGCAGTACATGAACTTTTGAGATTGGGATTATTGTTCATTATTGATTTGACATCGTCATCAAAAATACTTCGTTATATAATTTATTTTTCAGGTGGTCAGTACATTGTGGCATCCCTTGAGGGAGCAAGTGGTTATTAGAGCACATGGACACCTGGAAACAACTTCACAAACTGTAGGCTAAGTATAGCTGCTTTGTCAACTTTGTGGACGGAACAACCTGTAATTGTAAATACGTGCTAGTATTTATACGTGCTAGTATTTATACGTGCTAGTATTTATACGTGCTAGTATTTATACGTGCTAGTATTTATACGTGCTAGTATTTATACGTGCTAGTATTTATACGTGCTAGTATTTATACGTACTAGTATTTATACGTGCTAGTATTTATACGTGCTAGTATTTATACGTGCTAGTATTTATACGTGCTAGTATTTATACGTGCTAGTATTTATACGTGGTAGTATTTATAAGTGGTAGAGCAACGCTGCAGCTATATTATGGTTGTAGTACGAATGGGTTGGCTCGACCGGGAAAGGACCACGCTCTCACAGAATATCAACCTAAAATATCAGCTTAATGCTACTGTGTTTCGTATGGTAAGTTAAGAGATCCAGAGACCTTTTTTACTCGAAACGAGGCATTCCATCTCAGTCTTCAGGGGTGCCAACGCATCTGCGTTTTAATTTGTATTTGAGGATAAATGTAGATATCTTCTATGGGCCACAGCATCCACTTACCATCAGGTGGAATGTATGCTCGTTTGTCACGCTTATTCTATAAAAAATACTGATAATCTAAACCCTTTAGACCAGGACACAGCAGTTCAGGTACTACTGTTTGGCAACAGGAGAAGGTTAGAGGGTGATAACTATTAAATAAAACTAATTTTATGGATTTTATCACATTTAATTTTAACTTTTTAACCCACGAAGTTTCGAGTGCTTCACAATATTTTACAGCACCGTTCATAGGAACAGCTGTTTCGACCATAATTGTATATGATAATGTTGTAAGTATTAACATCAATGCGGCAATTAATTTCTCAATAGCTTGTATATTACATAGCATCCGATTAAACTAAATAAGGCATGCGATAAAACCATAGGAAAAAGTATAAATACCTGCGCCGGTGAGCAGCATCTAATGTGGGAGATATAACACTAAGTTTGCCATCTGTTTGCCAAGAGAGCAGGTTTATAGTAAATTAGGCCTGCAATTAAAGGGACCTGTAACCAGCAGATGTAAGAAACTCGACATTAACATCAACCGAAATCGAACCTTACCTGTGACCTATGATATAAAAAATCGCTGCGCTTCTTACATAATAATATCAATTTCAAAAATAAGTTAAAATTTACATTTTGATATAATCTTACAAATATAGGATTGTCTATGACAAATTACATTGCAGAATAGTTGTAATATGGTCCTCGACATTTGTGATTATAAATTCCATAATTATATTCGTCTAGACATAAAAGTTATGTCATCATCCAGTAGCCACTCCATGTCGACCGGTCAGATTAAATTAAAATTGACAGTTTTCTTTTATTAGAATACTGTAGCGAGAACGGCAATGTTCTTTTTTATAACAAAACGCATAAAAACTTTACCATCCATATTTGTATATATATAATATTATATTTTATTACATAATATATAATATTATATATACATACAAATATTATTAATAATTTATTATTTATTTTGTTACGGCGGGCGCGGTACGGAAAAGGTTAATAAGGTTTAATAGGTTGAACATTATATTGATATTTAAAAATTAATAAATTATAAAATGAATAACCCCATCAAAGTTTGCTATGGCGGAAGAACGACTCTGGACACAAGAACATTGTCTCAGTGCCAATCTTGTGGCGGCGGTCCGACAAAAGAGTCCAGTGTTTATTTGCTGCCTATACCTTACTTGCGGTTTATGAAAATTGCTTTGGCATGTAAGTAATTTTCTAACTTGGACCGACGACCATTTCCTAAAGGATACTCGATATGGCATACTATTGGTGCTGGAAGAGACATATGCGAAGTTGTAACAATTAGTTATCTGATGCAATATACACTAAAAAGAAAGTGAATTATAATTTTATTAAATATTTAGATTTTATTTTGAACGAACCATTCAATGATAGAGGGTTTTAATGAAGGAAAGTTTCCAGGATTGCTTTATTATTTTAAGAAATTTGTATCAATATTTGAGCAGATACATAATTGTAGTTAAAGTATTATGAAAAATACTTTAACTATATATTTAAATAGTATTTTGAATAATGAATTCACTGAATGGAGCTTCATGAGCCATTCTCGATTTAAAACGTGATCTAAAAAATACTTCACATTTTTTGTAAAGGGGAAATTATGCTTAACATTCGCGAAAAAATATATGTCATTTTTTTATTTTCGTACCCATGCACTTAATATTATAGTCATATTATTATTAAGTTGCTACATCCATTCAAGCAACATCCGTCGTATTCCCACTGCACCCATAACTCGGCTAAATTGAATTCTCGCTTCAAAATAAAGAAGACTTAAAGTAAAAGATAGCTTCATGACTGGTCAGAGATTACGCGGGAAAGTTCCTTTTCATGCACGCAGCTGATTATTTCCAAAGATGCTTTCAAGGAAAGCGCGTTGAGGTTACATTAGGGGTTTTGTAATTCTATTACTGGTATTTCTCTTTGGACGCGTCATGCCTTACCGTGGTCATGTCGGACACATCCAATTTTATGATACACATACTGAATAACTTCGAAGATTATTTGTCGGTATTATTTATTAATATTGTTAGTGTTTTATAAATAATATTAATTCAATTATTCATATATATTATAAATAAATTATTTTTATTACATTACTATAGGCAGGTTACTATACTATGGATGCGATTGTGAAAAATATTTATTCGAAAAATCCTTAGATTATAAAGAATACGTAGAAATAAAGGTTTAAAAAATAAAATAACAAACGATTTCACAGTCTACCTGATCATAAGTGGTCGATAAAACGTATGGACACTTTCAACAAACAAACAAACAAGGTTTCAGATATGTTGTCAACTCTCAGTACTAAGATAAAATTCCTTACTGTGTTATATATTTAACTACGTATTTAAGATTTTTGGGTTGATTTTTCGTAGATCAGTTAGTTGTCTATCAGTGTAAAAGTGAAACAATGGGACTATTTCATTCTTACATTGTATTTTATCATATGAATAACTTTTGCCATTGAAAAATCAACCCCTAAAACTTGTACAAGAGAGTGATGTTTTTGTGTAGAGATAGGTACGAGAATGGCAACTACCCAGATGAAATCGTAGGCAGAAAATGCCTTCGGCAATTTAAATGTTAGTACCTGGGTGACCGAGCCTTCCTCGGTATATTTTTTTTGGAAATTATATTTAGATACAAATTACATACTGACGAAAAATGAATAATATTTTTTGATTTTATTGACGTAATAGAAAAAACTGAACTGGTTATATGAATAAAAAATCATGAGTGCAATTAGTTTAATTTAAATTTTCGTATTTTTAAAAAAATACAAAAAAAAGGGCTTGAAATAATAGATTTTCTCACAAAAGAAGGAACTTGAAAAAAAAAGGAAGAAAGTCTGACCGAACACAGGACGCGAACCAGGCCACTACGATTTCGCGACGACCCGATATCCACTTGAGCTATTACGAACACTCATACTGTGTCAAAATTTACCTTCTTATATTGTAGCTGTTTTTCATTGCCTAAAAACACGGACAAAACGACATTTTCCAAAAATAAATCCTAGCTAGATCGATTTATTGCCCCCAAAACCCCCTGCACACTAAATTTTATGAAAATCGTTCGAGCCGTTTCCGAGATTCCGATTATAAATATATATACAAGAATTGCTCGTTTGAAGGTATAGGATAAAAATATATCCGTGTTAAAAATCGGTCAGATCATCCACACCAAAGTTTGTGAGATGGAGTGAACAAATTTGGAAGTAGGTTTGTCATCACTAAAAATAATTAAGTTGCAATACAAATATTTACATGTCATCGTTCATATTTTAATAACTCTCGTATTATATAGCTTATCTGGATTATATCGTTGTCGGCAAGCATTTGTCATTTAATATTGTCTATGATAATGATAAAGTATCACTTTAATCACGGCTCTTGAGTGGACGACGCGGGTTGTGTGCATTCTCACCAGAACCAGATTTATTATTATTTTTATTTACCATAGTATGGATTGAAAAAATATTCATATAAAAAATTGTGCAGATCTTATAGTTTAGTGATTTATTTGTTTGATGCTTACTTAGCAAACAACTTATTTCAAATTCAAGCCGAAAAATATATATTATTGGTGTTAGGAAAGTTATCAGAATTTCTGTGAGCTACTAGGTGAAGCCAACATTTATAAAGTTGAAAATTAAATCGTAAAGCTAATTTGCAAGTTATCCGATGATAAAAGAAATGTCGTGAACAACTTTCCACTTAAATTATTATATTATTTTGACGACATTCCAAGTACCTACGTCAAGTGAAAAATGTGTAGTTGTGACTTTAATTTCCATATTTTTTTCTTCTGATAATTCTTTAAAAATTATAGAAGAAGTATAAACTTCTCTTAATATTTCAATGATTGTTTGAGTCACTATTAAAATATTTTTTTTGTCGTCCATCATTTGCGAGAGCGCAGTATGACATTCTGTGAGAGTATGTGCGAATGGCTATGCACATGTGAATATTAGGTGTGAGATCGCTACATTTCATACACCAAGTTTGCGCATACATGTGTACTAACCTTTATACTTAAATGAGAGAACTGCGTCCCAACCCAAGCGCACAACTGCAATACTTCAAGATAGTACTATAAGTTCATACTGCGTAGATCGAAACAAAAATTAATAATTTTAATCTGCAGGTAGCCGTGGTTAACTATGACATTGGGACGTTAAACACCTCAGTCCTTCCCGTGACCATGGGTGCTGTAAAGTGTTCGAAACATCGAGAATATAAAATAAGTTAATATACGCGATATAATCCTTAAAAACAAGTTTTATTTAAATGAGAGAACTGCATTTTGTCCCGTTTGAGATTTTCTACGCTTATATCTAACTACATAATTGAAACAAGATTAAATCAGTTTAGTGTCATTTATAGGTATCTGCATAATGTGGCCGATTAATGTCCTGTTTCTTCCACGAATCTCAAGTTTCGGTTGTAGTGTAATTTGAATATTTATTTACATACTTCCAGAGTACTAGACACTTAGTTCATATTTACAATAACACCAAAGAATGTGATTGATCAGCTGCTCGCGAGTAGCAGACGACAGTTAATAATCGCACCCCAATAAGGTTGCACCGTCTGGGCGCAATTCAAAGGCGTTAAGCGTAGAGATAGAGAGAGAGAAGATTTTTTGTTGATGCATTCTATATTACACTGAAACACTACGAGCGACGTTGACATCGCACCGCAATTGCATAAATTGAACGAAGCTTAAATTACGTGAGGGCGTAAAAAGTAAAATGCGAGAAAGTTGGCCGCTTCTGACTGTTCGTAAGTAATACAGAATACGAGCTCATCACTAACTACGACAAGTAAATAGCCCCGTAATGGAATTCAGAAGCAGCCGCTTAGAGTCGTCAAAAATTCTATTTTATGAAATGTAGAGCCGTGGTATCCAGGATTCATTTAAAACACTTTTTGAAAATGGGTGTAATACCCTATTGTAATTATATTATATTAGGCGTGTAGTGGAGGCGTAAGAAAATTTCATAGAATACTATAATACATACATAATAGAACGGGGGAGTGTGCGGAGCCCGTGTAGCCACTAAAATATCACTAACACGTCAATTCACACGTATCTGTCAACACGAGATGTGTTTTGATGTTACGATCGTTTCCAAATTTCGCATGCAAATTATTTAGAAAATGCCAAATTGCATCCTATTTACAAATAAATATGTATTAAAATCCGTCTGTCAACACAGCGAATCGGGTTTTTAGTAGTGATTAACTTATAATACGACGTGATTGCTTGTATGTGTAGAGCCATGCTGCAGTTATATTAATTAGTATCTAGTATAGTTGTAGCATGAATGGGTCGGCTCGACCGGGGAAGGACCACGCTCTCACAGAATACCAGCGTGAAATAGTAGCATAATGCTGCTGTATTTCATATGGTGAGTGTAGAGAACCGGAGACCCTTTTTACTGGAAACGAGGCATTCCATCTTAGTCCTCAAGGGTGACAACGCATCTGCATTTTGATTTGTAATCGAAGATAGATGTAGATGTCTATGGGCCGCAGCAACCACTTACCATCAGGTGAACTGTGTGCTCGTTTGTCACCCAATCCTATAAAAAAAAGAATGTGTCCTCCCGGCGACACCAACCCTTCTACAAAATAAGGTTGACAGTCATTGTATTGTGTATTATAGCATTCTATGGAAAATCCTTTACCCTATATCATCCCGTGGGTGTTGTAAGAGGCGGCTGAAGGATAGGAAAAGGAATTACGGGCCAATACCCTCGCACTGGTAATGTTGATCTTTAAAATCAGTCTGTGAAATTTCACTTTAATGGTTTGGTTGGCCAAAACTCGGTCGCAAATGCATTGTCTGTCAATACGCAGAGATAAACGTTAGCGTATACAATAGTCTTCCTTCTTTCTCGAATTTTTTTAATTACTTATTTAGCTCAGATGATTAGCACTCGCTGTAAATTTAACAGTACGCGAACAAACCGGGTTTGATCCCCACCGATACCATTGGGATTGTTAATTACATTTTAGGTGCTGATTGACTACGTGCTTGGTGATAAAGGAAAACATCATGAGGAAACCTACATATCTGAGAAATAAAAAAATATTTCGAAGGCATGTAAAGTTCGTCAACACGCTATGGGGCAGCGCGGCGAACACTTCCTTACCCTGTCAGTAATGATGGGAGGCCTGTGCCCATCAGTCGGACGTATATAGGCTGTAATCCAACTTCTTTCCTTTATCTACATTTCTAATGTTTACTATTTTTATATTAAAAAGTTACATTTTAGTAAAATAATGACCGTATTAAGATAAAAAATGTTAGAATTACTAATGAATGTACGTTTAATAAGATACGGGCTGTATTATAATTATTATCTTTATAGTAAAAACTATATCTGTTGATCTTCTTTTAACTTGCACCACTCACTTACCTCAACATCAGTCTAGGAACAGTTTCTGTTGACACGTGAAATTAATATTGTGAATGAAACAAGGGGACTGCTATTTATACAAAATTCACTTCTTTTATTGTCAACTCAACTAAAACTTACACTAATTCCGTAATGTGTAGGTGATCCATCGTGTGCATAACACGACAGAGCTAATTTATGGCGTACAAAACATGGTTCAATATTTTATTAACTTTATTTTCTACATTGACTTTGTACTGGCTATGTAAGCATGTCTAATACCACATATCATCTCGTGGAATGTCATAAGAGATGACAGAGGGAAATAAAACGGAAACTAACAGATGGCAACTGCGTCTTTCATGTAAAAACTAAAAATAAAATGCCTATTAGCCTGCAAAACGTAGCAACTCTATATAACATCCTCCTATGAGACAATCTATGGGGAGGGGGTTATGTTTATCAGTAGACTCTCGATAGACTGTAACTGATTTTCTACATAGGTCCGTCAATAGGACGGTCTAAGAAGTAATCATTAAGTTTACGCAGACCTTACTCAACTTACGTAGCTTTTGACTAACAAGCACGCAAGCAAGTTTTAGCAAAGTCTGTTATCATTTTCTTTAAAAAAATGTAACGAAAAATGAACTTGCAATCCACCTGATGGTAAGTAGCTACTGTCATGGACACCGACAGTCAGCTTCAAGCAAAGAAGGCAACAGACACATTGTCACCTCTGAGAACTTAGATGGAATGCCTCACGGTCTGTAAACTCTATAAGCTGTGTCTGTGTTCTCTATAAACGTCAGACCAGGACACAGTTTTGCACAACCGTGTTTCCGTCTAATTTTTATATTGCTATTTGACGGTTTAAATGGGCAAGAGGATGGAGCCTACTCGGACCAACTCCGATACAGAAAAAGAGTCCTACCACTTTGTTAGAAAAAGAGTCCTACCACTTAGTTAGAAAAAGAGTCCTACCACTTAGTTAGAAAAATACTCCTTACCACTTAGTAAAACAGTCCTACCATTTAGAAAAAGAGTCCTACCTAATATCATTAACAATATATTCTAATATTATTTAAGTACCTACTAATAGAGAATTTGCTAATAACATTAGTAATAATGGGTACGCTGGAGATACTTATATTAGGTACTAATATAAGGCTTTATCTATGAAACTGCTGTTTATTATTAAATAAGTTAATGAATTTTTTTTTCTATATTTTATAATAATTTTAAAAACAATCACCTCTGTAAGCGATGCATCTTTGCCAATGCACTGGCAGTTAATTGATGCCTTTCTTGAAGAAAACATCTTGAGGCAAAAAATTCATCAAAGGCATTTTGTACTGCCGCTTTGAGTTCGTAGGGCACCCATTTGTCATATATTTTCACCTTTCCAATTAGACGCAAATGACCAAATATTATTTTGATGCTAACGTCGAAAGTTGCTAATTCACCCTTTAATTCGTCATTGTCAACCAAAGTTTGCTACGACCACGGGATTCATTTTCCAAAAGAAACTCGAATTCCCCTCCCCCCAGCACCACTCATATTATTGTTAAATGTAATTTTGTTTATGTGCTCATTAAATAAATCCTTATCGGCATGGTTAAAACATCTTTAGTGAAACTGCATGGATAAAAAATAAAATGTTTCGACGAGCAGTGCGACAAACAAACTCAGTCCATCTTAAAGTCCTCATATGAACGAGAGGACGCCTGTTCTCAACAGTGGAACGTATTGTTTTTTTTTTTACAAAATTGAAGCGACTAACGAACATACACTCGACTTGATGGTAAGTGGTTACTACGGCCAATGGACGTCTGCAACCACAACTTTAAACAAAGAGGTTAGACTAACAGTAGTTTCTTAATCCTTCAATTCCCATGAAATTCCCATGTAGGCATTTCCCGAGCGGTTGCATGTGACCGCACACACCAAGTATTTATGAATTAAAGTGCTGTGGGTGTGTGCGGTCAAATTTGACCTCGAATTTTGACGGAATATCGAAGCGGTCAAATTTGAACGCTTGGCGTTTGGGAGGTTAAATATTACAATTAATTTATCAAATTACATTTTTCATGTCAATAGAATGAAGGTTCATGTACTGTCGCTCAATGTAACATCGTTAATTAATATTAACCTAAAGTTAATCTCAAAGATATGTCTTGAGAATTTCTAGTTGTCGACGATGAAAAGGACAAGGTCGGACGCGAGCTCGCTCGAGGTCACCTCAAGTAGAGAAGTTAACGGTAAAGGGTTTAACCATGAAATATATGTTGCTAAGTTATTTAGTTTTGAATTATTAACTTTTGAATTTAATTTATGTTTTCTTCAATTTTTATTTACAATTTTAAATCACAAAGAAACAAAGGCGTAATAAAAGCAAATAGCTTAACGGTTAGGCCTACGAAAGTAAGAAGTCATAAATTCGAATCCGTTATTCGATTTTTGCACTAATACCGACTCTAGCACAATTAATATTACTTATATGCGTTTTCAGTTAAATTAAAGTTGAGTACAGTTACGATCAAAATATTATAAAAATGAAAAAGTGATTTAACAGACTTTGGATACGTAATATAATTACTATTAGGTACGAGAAATATTTAGTTATGCCACTTCTCCTCGATCACTTCACCCCACGTACCGCAATCAATGTCCACATTGAGTGGCACGTGACACATGAAGCTGGATCCGAGTAATTAGACAAGTGAGTGTAGGTACGTACGTACAGTCGGACCGCCGAATTCACCAAAGTATAATGTAATATATTTGTATTTGTCACTTAATGCTTCTCTAGAATAAAATGGCGAGTTAAATATTTGACTCAATTCAGTCCTAACGAATAAAATAAGCTTTATGGATTTATAGCGTTCAATTTAACTTATCTGGGGGCACGGCAGTGCCCCCGCCAAGTCGAGCAAAAAAGCGGCACGGCCGTACCATCTTTTCTCAAAGCAATTCAGGCCATTTTAGACCCCTTATAACTTCGTGGTCAATAAAACTAGAAGCCTGAATTTTCAGCAACCGAGTAAGCATAGTATAGACATGGTATATTTCAAATTTCATTCAATTTGAACCAGGAGTTTAAGTATTGTAACCAGTCAAAGTTTCTTAATTTTGTCACTCACTGACTGACCGATCATCAAAACTCTAAGGCACTTCTAGCAAACATAGAAGCTTCAAATTTAGAATACAATGAGTGTTTAGTGTATAAATCAAGGAAAAACTAAAACATTTGTTAATTTCTGTCCAGTTTTTTAGATACACTAATTGCATAAACAACTTTGTAATCCCATATAAATATATAGAATTACAAAGTTACATTTGCAGTGAATGAATCAGTGTACTAGTATATGTATTACAGGTGTACATAGGTACGTTGTTGGTACTCAAGAAGTAGAAGGTACCGGAAAGGTAAAAAATTAGTACTATCTTTTATACAAAAAGAAATGAGATACCATTAAAAACATAACTTGTAAAAAAACCAAGTCTCGCAACTCAGTTCTTCTACCGTAAAAAATTGTGAGATCCATGTAATACCAAGTCGGTTAATTTATTCAGTTCCTACTTAAGGGTCCTTCTGTTTTAAGTTATTACGTAATTAGCTAACCTAACAACATTTTATAGTGACCATATCAATGTTAAAAGTCTTTTATGTTTTAAATATATAGATTGACTTGGCCATCGCATGAAACCACAATGTATCGCACATTAATGCGATTGCCAAGTCAATCTACATATTTAAAACATAAAAGAATTTTAAAATTGATATGGTCACTATAAAATGTTGTTAGGTTAGCTAATTACGTAATAACTTAAAACAGAAGGACCCTTAAGTAGGAACTGAATAAATTAACCGACTTGGTATTACATGGATCTCACAACTTTTTACGGTAGAAGAACTGAGTTGCGAGACTTGCTTTTTTTACAAGTTATGTTTTTAATGGTATTTTTATATATCCCGAGCTTACGGGTACTTTGCGGGACTTGGGTGTTAGACGTCCAGATGTCAACTTAGCTATTTAGTTTTTGAATTTTAAGTTTTGGTCAGATCTACGTAGAACGAACTTACAGTATTATGTAGTCTTGAAATTGTAGGATTGGATTTGGATGTACTAATATTAAGACATATATATATATATATATATATATATATATATATATATATATATATATATATATATATATATATATGTATATATATATATATTTATATATATATATATATATATATATATATGTATATATATATATATATATATATATTATACATTATAATGGTATATATATATATATACCATTTAAATATATACAAGCCTCTTGCTAATACTGTTCTAAATAGCACAAACTATATCTTTAATCGCGCATAAACAAAGAAAGTTTATCTACGACTGTCACTGTCATTGATTGGCAGTGGCATTACCACGTGTTACACGTATAAGCTTTCTGTGCCCCCAAACCCGCATTATTCCGGATCGTTTCAGTCACCTCACCCTAAGAAGGCCAAGAGTGCGTTAATACTATTTAATTATCCTTATTACTTGTTCATTTTGGAGTTGCTAGTGTATTTTTCATTAGCTCTTATATACAGAATTCAAAGTGCACATCGTGGTAAGTAGTTACTGTGGACCATAGAAATAGACTTATTGTACTACTGCGTACATAGATATCTTTTATTGACTTGGATTGCCTCGTTATTAGTAAAAAAGGTATCTCTATGGATAAGGTTTACAATTCAGTCGCCTGAATTGTAAACCTTAGTTTTTAAGTAAAGCTTAGTTTTTTTATAAATTTTTAAAAGTCTCATTTTGAGGTTATGTTTCGTAATTTTTATAACAATTTTAACCTGATTTATGGGAAGAGAGAGATGGGACACGGAAGCCCCACGCCAATCAACGTGACGCAGTCGAGGGAAGCCCGGTCGACGACGGCTCCTACTTCTGAGTGGTTTGTAAAAAAATAACTACGAAGGGGATGGCGGGGTCTATTCACTCGCTTCGCTCACTTACTCAACCACGTCATCCCCTTCTAACCTAACCTGTCCGAGTCGGGGTGCCCCAAGTCCCAGGCTCGCTTCGCTCGCTATTGTACTCAATATAACACCAACGTTTTTATATGGTAGAGCCATGCTGCAGTTATATTAGTGGTATAGTTATAGCACGAATGAGTCAGCTCGACCGGGGAAGGACCACGCTCTCACAGAATACCAGCGTCAGATAGTAGCTTAATGCTGCTGTGTTTCGTATGGTGAGTGTAGAGAACCGGAGACCCTTTTTACTTTTCTTACTTAGTCCTCACAGGTGACAACGCATCTGCATTTTAATTCGTAATCGAATATGGATGTAGATGTCTATAGCTCACAGCAATCACTTACCATCAGGTGGACTGTGGGCTCGTTTGGTCACCCTATCCTATAAAAAAATAACTGTCATAATTACTTTAATTTATAAACATAGTTTATGGCTGCCACCATTTGTCAGAAAGGATCTTTGCGATATTTAGCAGTATTCCGTCGCCACAAATATTCCACAATTTACCAAAATTCTGGAGCTTGGAAGCAACAGAATGACGTAAAGTAAGTATGTCACTGTCACAAAAATGGCCGGCCATTTTGTTGACAGTGACAGAGTTACTAGCGATTTATTTTACACATTTTTAAATCGAAATTGGATAAATCGATTCACAAAAAATCGAAGTCTTAAAGACCGATTTCGCAAAAATCGATCTGTTTTTTGATTTGCGTTAAGAGTTTATATTTACAATATCAAAAGATACAATAAAGTACGGATAACATTGAATGATTGAATTGAAAAACTGTCATTCTTTACGAGTTGGGATACATTCAACTGATTGTAAATAATTTTATAGTTCTTAATAAAACAGAAAAAGATTCGATCTCGATTCTCTAGGGTGAAATATCGATTCACTAGATCGATTCAATACTATATATCGATATGACATTGACAGATGCAACGTCAAAACGTGAGAATATTTAATTACATATAGTCATTTACCAATTTGTAAAAAAAAACAATTAAAAATACTTCGACGCTGCTCTAGCAGCAAAAATCGTGTGGGATAAACCAACCTTCAATTAAACCCCCTAGACCTCCCCCCCCCCACAGTGATAGAATCATTAAATTCAGGCGACTTAATTGTAAAACACCGCTCTTTCACTCTGTATCTAAGCTCACCATACGAAACATAGCAGCATTAATAAAAAGCCCTGCTGGGTTTCTTGCCGGTTCGTCCAAAGATAGAGATTTTTTTTATCAAACAGTCATCATCATCATCATCATTACAGCCCTTCACAAGTCCACTGCTGAACATAGGCCTCCCCCAAGTAATGTCACAAAGCACGGTCCTGAGCCACCTGCATCCATCGACTTCCTGCGGGTCTTACTAGGTCGTTACTCCATCTAGTGGGGGGTCACCCTACACTACGCCTACCGGTACGAGGCTGCCACTCGAGAACCTTTCCTCCCCATCGGTTATCGGTTCTTCGAGCTATATGGCCGGCCCATTGCCACTTCAGCTTACTAATCCGTTGGGCTATGTCGGTCACTCTGGTTTTACTGCGGATATCCTTATTTCTGAGTCTATCACGCAGAAAAACTGCGAGCATAGCCCTCCCCATAGCTCGCTGAGCGACCTTGAGCGTCCCCATACGGCCAGCAGTGAAGGACCACGTCTTAGATCCGTAAGTCATCACTGGCAATACGCACTGGTTGTACAATCTAGTTTTCAGAGATTGAGGTATACATGAAGAGAAGATGTGTCGTAATTTCCCGAACGCTGCCCAGCCGAGTTGAATCCGTCAATTGACCTCTCGGTCGAAGTTGGACTTACCTAGTCCGACTATTTGTCCCAGGTAAACGTACTCGTCAACAACTTCGAGCATAGTACTCCCAGCAACTACCGGCATAGGTGTGACATGGACATTAAAGATGATCTTTTATTTTGTCCATGTTAATCTTAAGACCTATCCGTTGGGAGACACCATTGAGGTCATTAAGCATAGTAGGTCCTCTAGCGATTCTGACTGTATAGACTGTATAAGGACTATATTGTCAGCAAATCGAAGGTGAGTGATGTACTAGCCATTGATGTCAATGCCGTATCCTTTCCAGTCCAGTGGTGAAACCAAAATAACTTACAATAAGTATCTTTGTATCCATATTGAGTAAAGTGATTCTATTCTATTGTATTCATCATGCGGTTATTTTATGCTGGTATGAAACTGCGTGACTGTACCACGTCTAAAACATTTAAACATCCCACTTTTAAAAAAAATGGTCAGTAACTACCACACGACCTATCTAATAATATCGTTTACTATTCTTCTTAAAATAATAGCTTAGCACGCGACATATTTAAAATTTTTGAATGGTGTTCAACTTGATGTTCTTAATTCCTGATCCAACTACAAATGGGTCCGAATTTTTCTTGAGAGCTATGAGTAGACGTTTTCCTATACTTAAAATACTAAAACTATGTATTATCTTATCTTAATATGACCAATTCATTTATTTTCGGAGACACACGAATCGTACCACCTGCACTTGAAACCGTGGATGAAGCTTTTAAAGAATGAGTCGAGTATATTGGTGGTGGCACTTCAGAGTAACATATGTGCTTGAAAAACAATTCTACACCGAAGTAAATTGAGATAAAACTCGAATGGAACTCTGGTGTGCTGACGAACTCTATAGTAATAAAGTTTTGAGAGTATTTTTCGAAATTGTTTCGTATCTTTAAAATGTTTTGGTTGAATTTAATTTATCAAATATTGTGCCTAAATCAACTTATATATCATTCGAAAGTCAACTTAAATACCGGTACGAAATGATTCATATTCCAAAATAAGCTGCGATGTTTTCCTGGCGCCACGCTTTGTCATGCCGATACAATCAGCATCCGGTGCAGTTTCGGGATGAAAATGTTTTTACTTATCTTAAGTGGTTGTATCTGCTTATTAATTAGCTTTTGAGGGAACACATCGAGCTGTCAAATCAAACACTTTGTCAGCAGTGAGCACTTTCGATGTGTTCACTAATAGGCGATGATTCTTTAGAATATGAACAGAAATATTACTCAAACGTAAAAGCGAAAATATTTTTGTCAGCATCAGGCATTCGTCATAGATTTATATCTCTATTTTAAATTTTAATATTCATGGAGAATACACGATTTTTATCGTTAAAATGTGCTTACCTAAATACGAGAATAATAATAAAGATATATTTTTTGCACGAATAGTATTAACACATTAAATGTTTTAAGAGGTTTTTTTTCTTCATTTATTCGTAGTCATTATAGTCGCGTTAAGTTGTTTCGTTATAATTGAGTTCAGTAGTTATAACTATGTAGACAGAAGGAAACAGGGTACAAAAATCTTGTAATCATTACGCCAAGCACTGAATAATTAAATTTTTAAATGAAGAAGACACAAAAAGTAGCACGGCGCAATTATTTGATATCACCGAATCTACGGAGCGACGAGTCGGGTGACCGTTAAGACAATCATCAAGTGCTCCCACTTCCTGCATTACATGAGGAGATAATACATAGAAATTGTATATTAAAGTCACCTCATAAATATGTATATGTCTCGGTCTGTGGTCACACAAAACGCTTGCACAATCTTCTGTACGGATAGCCCCAGCCAAGAACAGTCACTTACGTAGAATATCCTTGTCAAATTATAATTTCAACATTTTGCAACATTTTAAATGCCAAGAAGCTACATAGATATAAACTTTTTAAAAATTTAAATTTAAATTAATATTTTTCTTATTTTTAAAATTTTCATGTAGCGATTTTGTGAGTATTTTGACATTGGTATTACTATTCTGAATAGTTTTTTTTTTTTTAAGAAATACTGCACAAGTCATTTTACTCTTAAAACTATCGGGATATCACTATAGTGGTGAAAATTATCGAAAATACGCGAACGCACTCATCACATTTTTTGTTCATGTTATTGGCGTTTGTGTAGCAGCTATGTGTAGATGAGCTAGCTCGCAGTGCAGTGGTGGCGTAACAGCGTTCACTACCCAATATCATCTTGAGGGTGTCGTAAATGGCGACGTAAGCAAATGAAAAGCAGCAGCATCTTTCTGGTAACAACTTGAAAGAGGCAAAAAAATAGCCGTAGCCGACACGAATATACGTTAGTGGATTTTTTACAAAAAGTGGAGAATAGTTTCCGCGTCACTTAAATGTACGTGAGCTTCTGGTTTCTTTATTGATCTTATTTCACGATTCGAATCTAAAAAAAACCGAACATATACAGAACCGTTAACCCCATTTCTTCTCATCGATGAGTCCGAAAAATCTCGTGGCACTCAATTAAAGATAGAATAAACGATCC
The DNA here is from genome assembly GCA_036936625.1 of Parnassius smintheus behrii. Taxonomy (NCBI): domain Eukaryota; kingdom Metazoa; phylum Arthropoda; class Insecta; order Lepidoptera; family Papilionidae; genus Parnassius; species Parnassius smintheus. Next base: position 21,271,648 of record JAUPFT010000009.1, on the reverse strand, counting down.
GAGCCGATCTATTATTCCATCCTTAGGTACAAACAGGCTGGTGATAAGGGTTGAAGTTTGCCTCTAGTAATAAATACAGTTTATACGTTTGCCGTAAGCGTTGTGCTTAAAGCGGCACAATCATTTTTGAATAGCCTACGTCTGGCAGTATACTGTTGCAAGTTGTTAGGACTGCATTTACAACAGATAAAAAGTTTGATCAAAAATGGTTACAGATTTTTAACTGAATAAATATTAGAAAACGTAGGTAAAAAATAGGTAGTAGGTTTCAACAAGAATGGCTCTCTCATTTTCAGTTCTTCATCTCAGTTTCATACAATCCGCTTTCAATGCTACTAAACTACTCTATGCCATATTTTGTTCCATAGCGGATTGACGCAGCGATCACAGGCGGGACATGGCGTGTAATAGAAAAAGTGATACGCGGCACACCGCACAAATACATTCTTATCACAGTTTGTTTCATCGTTCCGTCGAACGTGAATAAAGAAATGTCGGCACTGTGTGTGGTGGCCTTTACGACTTCGTTTTTTCACCGCATTATAAGAAATTACCGCAAAGTCTTTACAATGAAGGACTGAACGCTGTTGTTAACTTAAACACATTATAATCAAAACTGTTCATAATTGCTTCTAGTATTCTTTATTTTCTATTACCTTTATTACCTTCTTAAATTTGCGTTAGTTTGACTATGAGACATGTCAGGAAGATTTTGTGGCCCCCGAGAGATGGTAAAATTAGGGTGCTTAAATTCGTTAAGCCCAGTGATCGACAAACTGTCAAAAAGTAATTAACCGAACATTCATTACATTTTCTCGTATGAACCTAAGCTTAAAATGATATGAATACCTTATTGAAATCAATTGAAATTAGAAAGGAATATTACCTGCGTATTACCTTATTAATTAATAAAATAAATTACAATTAAATATAAAAAAGTTTTAAGTGTTGAAGGACCATGCTGCAGCTGTACTATGGTTGTGACACGAATGAGTCGGCTCTACAAGGGACGGTGAAGAAAACATTCAGCTCATCTTAGAAACAAAATATTTAGAGAACATGTGAATTCTAACATAAGCTTCTCAACAATAAATGGTCTACAGTCAAAATCAAACGTATGGGCTGTATCTTTAAATTTTTTCTGTATATTGTATAAAGCTATTTGTCATAAATTTTACTTTTTATTTAAACACGCAGTACGTAAAATTATTTATGTTTAATATTTTAATTTTTCTTTTTCATTTATCTTCATATCAAAATTAATATATGTTTTCGTTTGCAGGACGTACCAAAATAACGTCTTACTTAATGTCATTATTAGCTCCACGTATATTTATTTCAATGAGCATTAATTAACAAGCTTTATAGCGAGCAAAAGTGACAGGTTAATGTCGTAATTAATTCAGTTTTTTTAATTAAATAATTAACATATTTTTTCTTTAATTATGCATGATAATTTGTTAGTAAGTTAATACTATGTCTTTGTTTCAAACACTTCTAAAACGTGAGAATTTCATAAAACGTCAATAAGTCATAATATTTGTTTATATTAATGTTTAAATCAATATTCATTAAAATTTCTGTTTGTCAATTACATATTACATATTATACCTATACTAAATTACCTACTTTATAAGAGAAAACAAAATAAACATTTTTTGTCGCTACTTCCAATTTCACGCGGTAAATAAGTAAATAAGTAGAGGGCTGTGACAAGCGACCGATGGCAATTTTTAAAAAATAACATATATATTTGACATTCCCATTGGCGACATCTATCGTCGATTAGGAATCAAAACGTAGATGTGTAGTCAACCCTAAAGACTAAGATGAAATACCTCGTTAAGAGTAAGAAGGTTTTCTGCTTATCTATACTCGTCATACGAAACACAGCAGCATTATTCAGCTATTTCACGCTGGTGTTCTGTGAGAACGTGGTCCTGCCACCAATCGATTCGACCATTTTGTGCTGCAGCGATGTATAGCTAAAACTGAGAATAAATTCAACCACTATTAAATTCACTTGGCAACTCTATTAATGTTGGCGTGACGAACCGATTGGGTAACTTCGTAGCCAGTTTCCTTCCGTAGCTCCAACCACGTGTTACGATACCTACATCCTTCCTCGTTGCGAAATTTTTCTAGCGTGACCCTATTTCATTACATACTAAGGTCGTTCTACATTTCAGTATCTTTTAAAATGTTAGCAACAATTCATCACAACCGAAAAATAAATAGAATTTTATAGTAATTGATTATTTAATTATTAAAGAACATTGCAAGACCTGTGAATTATCAGTCTCGTGAACATTTACCGCGATTTTTTTATGGAATAAGTTTGACAAACGAGCACATAGTCCACCTGATGGTAAGTGGGTCCTGTGGCCCACAGACATCTACATTTATCCTGGATTAAAATTCAAAATCCATATGAGTTTTCAGCCCTGATGACTAAGATGGAATGCCTTTTCAGTAAAAAGGGTCTCCGATTCTCTACCCTCATCTTACGAAATACAGTAGTATTAAGCTGCTATTTTATACTGGTTTTTCTGTGAGAGCCTAGTCCTACCCTAGTCGAACCGACCAGCTGTAACATACCTGCAGCATAGCTATACCACGATTTAGATCATATTAGTTTCAAAGCTATAGTTTGTAACTATACCAGTTATATAAATGGCAATATAGTGACCATGTCTGAGATTAATGTCATGACATTAATGCTGTAAGTCTTTTAACTGTTATGGATCATTAGGTCTCAGAGCCAGCGAACTAAAAGGCCGCGGGCTGTAAAAGGGTGAATTTATGTCATTACGCATTGTTACTTGCGTACGATGACTCCTATTACAGTGTACAGTGCACGTGGATGAGTTATCTATCGACCGTCCGATCAGGGGTTGTCGGGCCCCGGCTCTGACGGCTAATTCGTATCGTTCGATGTTCTGGGCAGTGAGAACCGCCCAGGGACGCGAGTTTACGATGTGTATGGTTGTGTGGCGCGCCCGTCTGCGAACTCGCTGCGTCCCTTACGTTACAGTGTTCTTGGCACTATGTGAACATGTAGTGTCGTGTTGTGTGAATTTGATTGATCAAATCAAATTTGTATGTGTCGGAATCTAGCAGAACTGGTGGTTCAATTAAAACATTACGGAGCTTCCAGAGACTTTGCTTAACGTTTGTAATCGGAGCGTAGGTGGCTGCATGTACCACTAGCGGGATGTGTCTCGGCGCTCTCAAAGTAGCGCTGAGACATTTCCTTGAAATATTCAGAGATCGTCGGAAGTTGATATGCATACAGTTTGTAAATCAAGCCGTCGTGCCAGACTTTGTAGAACGCTTTTGCGATATCGAAGAAGGGTGCACTGGTGTTACGGATTTAACCATTACTCCTTGAGTAGGAGAAGCCCTTCAGGATGTATTCCGTAAGGCGATGGATCCGATTGGTGCTCGAGTGTTGGTGTCTGAAGCCGAAATGTTCGTCAGGAAGAAGTTTGTTAGCAAGGACGTGTTTATGGAGGCAATTCAATTTTATTCATTCGTAAACTTTCCGCAGTGTGCTAAGGAGACTAATGGGTCCGTAGTTAGAGGCTAAGTTGTGCGGTTTCCCTGGTTTTGTGATTCCTATGACTTCTGCTTCTTTCCATGCGTCTGAGAAAAAGCAGCTGGAGAGATGAGAGTTGAAAATGTCTACTAGGAGGCAGACAAGTGGCGCTAGAAGATTTTAGCACCCTGTTGCTAATGCCGTCGGGGCCGGATGCTGATTTCTTTTTAAGGTTTTTGATAGTTTCTGTAACTTTGTCAACAGTCACATGATCTAAGGTGAAGCCTGCAGATGGTAAGGCAGACTTACGCTCGACCTCCGGAATATGAGCGAGATCAGTGGGTTCGCTAGAGTGAGTGCATTGGCTCTCTAAACTGTCCGTGAGGTATTCAGCCTTTTCAGAATCGTCAATGGCGAGAATGGGCTTTCTTAATAAGAGGCGGCATGAGTGAGGACTGTTCTGCTTTCAGAGATCGGGTTAACTGCCAGAAGGCAGTTTGAGGTTCGATATCCTCCAGCATATTATCCCACTTGTCATGTCTAAATTCGGCAATGCGCTGTTTCACCTCGTGTTGGAGGTTACGCCGTTGAAACTTATTATCTATTGTACGATAGTGACCATATTGTCTTAGAGTCGTGTTCTTCGCTCTAATCAGCTGTGATATCACTCGGAAGCTTCAACTGTCAATTGCTCGACACACAAACCTTGCGAGAGTATTTTTCGACCGCTGAAGTGAGGTGGGCCGATAGGGTGCTAATCACCTTATTGGCTTCCTTTAGCGAATCTATTTTATCGCGAATCGTGTCTACATGCTGGGAGGTCGTAAACTCGAGTTTAAGGTTACGCCAGTTACTAATTGTTTTGGTCTGAAGGACATCACCAACGGCCTGGCTTAGTTGCATCAGGACTGGTCTTTAGTCCGCATTTAGTTCTAAGATCGTTTCGATGGAAGTTATCGTCAAACGGACATACTTGAGTGTTGCTAAGTCAAGGATGTCTGATACTGAATGGGTAATGGGTTGAAAATCGAAATTTAGTTGCTCCGTGAGCTCAAACAATGCATTACCATTAGTATTGTTTGTAGCGAGTTCCGAGAGGAATGCTTACTGTTGAGGTCTTCAGCTGTTATGACACTGGGCCAAGATTAATTCTAAAAAATCTGACTCTATTATACGCTTTGACGGCGGTTGATACGCCGAAACGATGGTAAGTGGCGGATGGCCACATAGAGCAACCTTACATATAGAAACTTCTATGTTAGTACGAAGGAGCGTCTATCGGTACGCAGTACAAGGACCTTTTGTAGTAGGTCAAGGTGCCGTCCCATCGGTTGGACAACCTATCATAAGGTGTAGTTTGAGATCTCTGAGGTCTAAGGTCATAGCTTTCTACTAAGTTGCCAGGGACAAAGAATGTTATTGTTATATTTTCTCTTATAAAGTATACTATTTAATGTTTAATTGACGATAAGAGTTTAATTAATCCTGATAGTGACAAAATTTTAATGAATATTTTTTTTTATAGATTGGGGGTGACAAACGAGTACACGTCCATCATGGTGAGAGGACGCTGTGGCCCATCACAGACATCTATTATTAATAATTAAGAATCAAAATCACCACACCACATCTAATACTATCACATCTAATAATACCACATCTAAAACATGAGTTCCGATTTAAATATTATAATTTAATTTTTTTTGTATATATTTATTTAACATAAAAAAATTATTGAATAAAACTATTATTTACGGATTTTATCGCGTTTAATTACTTTTAATTTATTTTTATTATTATCCCGACGTTTCGGGTGCTTTACAGCGCCCATGGTCACGGGGGGGACTGAGATGTTTGACGTCCCAATGTCATAGTTAGTCCGGCTACCTTCAGTTTTTTAATATTAATTTTTGGTCCGATTTACGCAAAACGAGCTTATAGTATCATGAAGTCTTGCAGTGGTATGCTTGGGTTTGGGTTTAATTTTGTTAATTATAGGATCCCAAGCAGATGGTAGCACCCAACCATCTTCTCTATTGAAATTTGGATGTTTTTTAATTTCAATAGCCTCGCGTATCATCCTTGGTAGGAATCGGTGTTCTTTTGCGAGAATTTGTGGTTTATCAAATCTAATGTAATGGTGGGGACGATCTTGAACATGTTCGCAGACTGCAGACTTCCCAGAGCGTCGGTGCTTCACATCAGCTATATGTTCCTTCACGCGGGTTTTTATAGATCTCTTTGTTTGACCTATGTAAGAGAGACCACATTCACAATCTAGCTTATACACACCTGCATCTTGTAGAGGAATATTACATTTGATGGATGGTAAAAATTGACTAATCTTCTTCAGCGGCTTGTAGTATGTCTTAATGGACGCTCGCTTCAAGATGTAGCCAATCTTGTCCGTGACTCCTCTAACATATGGTAGTAGAGCAGGCGCGCGCTCGACTGTGGCCGGCTTCACTCGTTCACTGTGACGTAGGCGCGGGACCCGAAGCTTGTTGTCTTGCAATACTTGCTCGACGTCCTGAAGCTCCGCGGCCAGATGTTTTCTGTCACAGATCCCTCGTGCTCTCTGAAACAAAAATTAAAAAACATCCAAATTTCAATAGAGAAGATGGTTGGGTGCTACCATCTGCTTGGGATCCTATAATTAACAAAATTAAACCCAAACCCAAGCATACCACTGCAAGACTTCATGATACTATAAGCTCGTTTTGCGTAAATCGGACCAAAAATTAATATTAAAAAACTGAAGGTAGCCGGACTAACTATGACATTGGGACGTCAAACATCTCAGTCCCCCCCGTGACCATGGGCGCTGTAAAGCACCCGAAACGTCGGGATAATAATAAAAATAAATTAAAAGTAATTAAACGCGATAAAATCCGTAAATAATAGTTTTATTCAATGTGTAATGTTCGCGTAAATTTAAGAAATCATTATAAAAAAATTACACAATTAGTTATTTTTACAGTCTGCCAAACTGCTCAGCAGTTTGTTGGCAGAAAAATGCTCTCTTACTTTCTAACATGCAAAAATAAGAAGAAAAAAAAGAACTAGCTTAATACAATTATACTACCACTAATATCACAAACCAATACTCCAAATTCGTTCAGAAGTTACACGATCACTGATAGACGCACCCAAAGACTAAAGATTGCTTATTATTATTGAAAAATTTTGAAATTAATATGTTAATCACTTACCAAATGCGTGAATTTAAAAGTATAATAATATACAAATTACAATTTCACCTTTAAGAAGTGACAAACTGCAAAATCTAAATTTAAATTGACAAATGGCAAAACGAACTGTTTTGGCATCTGTGTTAAGAAAGTAACGTTGCTGGTTTTCATATTCTAGACGCCTCTTAACGTGAATTCTCACCAAACCGGATCCATTCGATGATTTAACACATTGGACGATGATTGATTATAAATATAAAACAACGGTCGCTTAGTAAACGCTCTCTATAATTTATTTATTGCCGGTACATATTCTTGTAATTTTATTTTATATGCTTATTTATAAATTATGTCTTGTGTGAATGGCATTTCTTTTGTAAATTTATGTCATAAAGTATAACTAAATTAATAAGAAATATTTAAAGAATTAAAATAAAGTCAATTCACAGCCTATATCATGTATTATATAAACTGTAACTTTACTTTCTTATAGTTTTAATATTCATAGTTACCGTCCGAACCAAGAATTTAGGACAAACTAGATTTACGTCGGCTTAACTAGGTTTTGTTTAAGCAAAACAGGATCATTTAGAACGATAACTCTGTGGCGCTGTGACTTAGCAATGAGTTACGGCACTGAAGGCCGCGGGTTCGACACTCGCACCGAACAAGTATTTGTATGGCCTACACATAATTGATTCTGGTCTGAATGTTTGTCGTTGTAACTGTTTGTGAATGTAAACTGCCTCCACGATACGGGAGAAAATCCTACGAAAATCTTAACTAAAAAAAACAACTAGATGTCCGCGGCTTTGGTATAGCACACATAATTGCTATCAGTAAGTGACAAAATGAAACTTTGACTAGTTATACTTCTTAAACTACTGGTTTAAATTGAATGAAATTTGAAATATACCACGTTTATACAATGTGTACTCGGTTATTGAAAATTAAGGCTTCTAGTTTTATCCCCTACGAAGTTATAGGGGGTCGAAAATGGTCTGAATTGCTTCGAGAAAAGTATGGTACGGCCGTACCGCTTTTTTGCTCGATTTGGCGGGGGCACTGCCGCGCTCCCAGAAAAATAATCCAACCCTAACAGTGAAAAAATAGGGGATGAAGATTTTAAGTATAATTATTTTGAAGACATCCTAGGTACTTATTGCCTTGTTCGTATTGTCATTCTTTACAACAGTTCAGAAGTTGAAAAAAATTAAAATACTTCCACATTATAGCTTCTGAAGTCAGATCTTGAACTTGAGTTTTTTCAACATACTTATGTCCCAACATTGACTACAGAAGTTTTTATGTGGAAATTTATTTTAATCTTTTCAATTTTTAAGGTCAGTTTACACTTTTCATATTAAGTTACATTATTAAATACCTATAACAGAACGAACGTTTCCACGTACCTACGTCTTTGTTCACCAATATGCGTGAGTGTTTAATGTTCGATTTTCTTTACCAGAATTTTAATATATCTTTAAATAAAATCAATTGATCTTCATTAGTCTCGCAAAAACTCGAAAATGGCTCGACCGATTTTAATGAAATTTTTGTATGTATTTGAGTCGAGAGACATGGATGGTCTTAAAATCCAATTGGACCCGGTGGTGTTGTTTTCAGAATCCAGAATCTAGAATTAACCCGTGCAAGGCCACGCCCTATCGCTAGCCATGTATAATGTATTTATACAAAAGTACAAATATAAATATATACTATCACCAATATTCAATTTATTTTATAGATTGTAATACTAAAGTATATAGCTTTTATTAAAGAAATATAGCATATAGCTTTTATTAAAGAAACTTAACTTTATATAAATTATATTCTTAATTATTAATCGTGATAGAATACATATCGCTTTTGCCATAGAAAAAACTTATAGCGGCTATAAAACGTTTACCGAAAGCTCGTTTAGTTGAGCTTACGAAAGTTCATATCATAAAATTGACGACACTCGCTAACGAGACGCACTGGTGAGGGGCACTAAAAATTGCATATAAACTCTGTTAAATAAAACCGCGTGCACACAAGCGATCTTCTAGTAAATAAGTATCTTATCTGCTTCATCATCACCGGTTCATACAAATCCATTGCTGAATTTTCAGCTTTCATTTCAACTTCAGCTTTACCACTACTCTCCGTCACCTGTCTCAGTATTTTGCGTCTGGCAAAAATGGGATAATTATACCACTACATATTATCGTAAGCCATGAGATTTCTTTCCAGGTCTTCGCATAGTTGCCTGTTATGACACCCACGGGACGAAAGGAAGTAATGATTTGTATCGTTAATAGTGCAATAAAATACTTAAGTAAAGCTATTCTTTCAAAAAAAGACCCGCTGTTTTTGTAAATTAAAACAAAATTGTATTTGTGTTTATATTTGTACGACGTAAGATGCCCACCATATAAAAACAGTTGATCTGGTAGGTCGTAGGTGGAAGGTCATAAAAATTCCAATTTTTCGACAACGATTTCTCTTGAACGAATGGACCGATTTTGATGTTGTTTTTTGAAGTTAAGAACAGATTAGATTTTGGAGTCGATGGATACATTAGTTTTAAAGTTATATAAAAACATTTTATTTTAAAATTTAATTTTTAAAAAATTTAAAATCTACCGAGCCGAATTGATTTCAATTCACATAAAATCTAATGGCAACAGAACTTTTTTGAATGCCATAAACCGCTTTTCGATCGGTCAAGTTATATGAAGTTTAGACACACACATACACATACACACGCACACACGCATACGCGCACACACGCGCACAGACAAATAGCTAACTTCTTCTTTAATTGTAACGAACCACGTCACCTTAGTCGCGTTTCTGTTTCGTTTCTTATTCAAAGAGGTGATTTAGATTCTTACTCAAGGTTGTAAATGGCCATAACATCCACTACCCAATAAGTGAACTGCGTGCTCGTTTGCTATTCTTACTTCATTCAGTCCTCAGTGCTCAATATAGTTCAAAATTAATCCAATACTTCTTCAAATGCCAACCAACACCATTTTTTTTATAAAAATTAAGTAACAAACAAACTTATAGTCCACCAGATGATAAGTGGCTACTGCAGCCAACTTCAAACAAAAAAGGCTGCAGGCGTATTGTTACCACTCAGGGTTAACATGGAATGACTCAAAGCCTATAATTATACTGGCTACCTGTAACCTTTAAACTTCCGGCAATGTAAGCGCTGTCATTTGGCGGCAGAAATAAGCAAGAGTGTGATCCAGATGGTTTTATACGTGGTAGAGCCAAGCTGCAGCTATATTATGGTTGTAGCACGAATGGGTCAGCTTGACCGGGGAAGGATCACGCTCTCACAGAATACCAGCGTAAAATAGCAACCTATTGGTGAGTGTAGAGATCCGTCGACCCTTTTTTACTGGAAACGAGGCGTTCCATCTTAATCCTCAGGGGTGACAACGCATCTGCATTTGATTTTTAATCGAGGATAAATGTAGATATCCACTTACCATCAGGTGGACTATTTGCTCGCTTGTCAGCCTTATACTATAAAAAAAACTCCTAGGCAGTTCTCGCACCTGATGCCTCACCTCACCAGTAGTGCTATACTAACGGACAAAGATCTGGCGGCCACAATGTAGCTTAACAATCATCATAATCATCCCTACAGCCACTCACAAGTCCTATGCTAGGTCTAGGTCTATATACCACAATAAGTAAAAAATATATGCAAGTGCCTTAAATAACTTAAAAATATACGGAAAACCTAAATCCTACAGTATAATTAATAGAAAATCGCATTACTAAAGGGCGAATATCGGCTCTCTACCGAACCACTTGAATTGCGTCGTGAGCAACTAACTCGTGGGCAAGTCTCATGCACGCAAAGCTTGTATGTCAGTTGGCACATTCTTAATGGCCTGTATTAAAAAGCTAGAAAACGGCTGAGGCCTAATTTGCAACCCTTAGCTTATAAAAAGAGCAAAAAAGTAATCTCAAATAAAGAAATATAAGCACAAAATTTGGAAGGAAAAAGGTCTTTTAAATTTCGGATTTATATGTAATCGAAAAAATTACATACAAACTATGTATATAACATAAATAAATAAAAAAGAAATGTTGTCTGTTTAGTTTAACTATTTATGTTTTAACAGTGCACATTCTGCTTTCACGGCTCCATCGTAAATCCACAGAACGCATCCCTACATTGTTGGCCCTTTGCCCGGCCCGCTTTAATACTGGAGCAATGTAATGAACCTGCGAAGTAATTATCATCGTGCTATTAAAATTGCCATTATAACAACAGCTTTCTCATTGGTCGTGTTGGAATTAGATAATGTTTGCGTGCAAGCGTGATCGTGGTGTGTGTGTAATTATCGCACACATAATAATCAAAACGCGTAGGACAAGTAATTCGTATGTCGGTGATTGTATGTGTGTGCTTCTAACTATAGAACTACTATTACTATCAATCATTAATAGACGTTCTTTAGCATAAGATCATCCCCACCATTACATTAGATTTGACAGACCAAATATCCTAGCAAAAGAACACCGATTCCTACCAAGGATGACTCGTGAGGCTATTGAAATTGCAAAACATCCTGATTTCAATAGAAAAGATGTATAGATACTTGGGATTCTATAAGTACTCATATTAACCCAAGCATACCATCACAAGACTTCAGGATACTGTAAGCACGATCCGCGTAAATCGGACCAAAAATTAATATTCTAAAACTGAAGGTAGCCGTGGCTAACTACGGCATCGGGACGTTAAACACCTCAGCTTCCCCCCCCCCTTCCCCCCTCTTTCCCCGTGACCATGGGTGCTGTAAAGCACCCGAAACGTCGAGAACTAAAAAGTCATGTGTAGTATTTGCCAAAATATAAGAAGTCATTAAAGAAGGTCTGTTGTAAATTCTAAATATAAATATGACACAACGTCTGATTTCTGAGATCAAAGACAATTACGTACCTATATCAAGAGAAGTCATAATGTAAAAGAAGAAGAAGACAATAATATCGTAAAACACTCACTGACTTGAAGTTGCGTAGATTATTTTAAATTCGATGTTAATAAGTTGTTACATTATATCATGATAAATGAGTACACAATATTCACCTGATGGTAAGCGGATACTATAGCTTATAGATATTTATTTTTATAGTCAGGTAAAAAGGGTAGTAGATGCAACTTGTATAAATATAATGACACTGTAAGTATTAAAAAGATGAGTCAGAAGGTTACTATAGAACGTATCTTTGTATGCAAAACTTCTATACTAGTATGATACCTCTGTACGAGATATATTTGTTATCATATTAGGAACAAAAGTGGCCAAGAGCGTGTCGGGCCACGCTCAGTGTAAGGTTCCGTAGTTTCCCGTCCGTCACAGTAAGTGTTCCCACTTATGAGTTTGTACAAAAACTGTTGTTTCCATCCAAGTTCAAAATAATTTTCCTAGAAAGTCCTTATAAAGTTCTACTTTCCAGATTTTTTTCATATTTTCTAAACTTATGGTTCAAAAGTTAGAGGGGGGGGGGACACATTGTTTTTTACTTTTGGAGCGATTATTTCCGAAATTATTGACATTATCAAAAAATGATTTTAGTAAACCCCTATTCATTTTTAAATACCTTTCCAACAATATATCACACGTTAGGGTTGAAATTAAAAACAATCACTTCCCACTTTACATATAGGGGGGCTACCCTAATAAAACATTTTTTTCCAATTTTTATTTTACCACTTTGTCGGCGTGATTGATACACATATTGGTACCAAATTTCAGCTTTCTAGTGCTAACGGTCACAGAGATTAAACGAGGACGGACAGACGGACAGACAGACATGGCGAAACTATAAGGGTTCCTAGTTGACTACGGAGCCCTAAAAAGCCGTTTAGAACACAATCATAAATATTTTTATGAAGTAATTATGACTAACGAGCACACTACGCACCTAACGGTACGATGAATGCTTTTTTAAAAAAATATGTCTATCGATTAGGAATCAAAACAGATCGACAAAAAAGAACGTGTTTATACGTTCATCTAGACTTGAAAGTGTTACCCGTCACCAGTATACATATTTTACATATGACGTAAATGGGATTACAATAACAGTCTATCAAAAGTTTATTGCTAAACTTAAGCCTCCCCTAAATAGCTAATAGGGTATTACAGTGTATTACACTTGGCTGGCATGTGAGCAAACCGTAGCTTTTTTATTTTTTAAGACCTTGCTGCCAATATCTAAGTTTGTTTCCATCTGTAGTGGATTCTTCGATAGTCGATAAGAATATCGCCACTACGCGGTCACTTCTACACCCTACCAAAGGGGATTGTCATACAGACATTTGTCAAAAGTCATAAGATCCTGATATTATGCATAGTCGCCTCACCATGTACTAGTACTACACTCACGTGACGAAATGGTGTGACGGATAATCTTACGTCGTTACCACATGGCACTATGGATTGACGTATTATGTATCTTCTTATACGTGGTAGAGCCACGCCGCGGCTGTATAATGGTTCGGCTCGACCGGGGAAGGACCACGCTCTCACAGAATTCCAGCGTAAAATAGCAGCTTCATACTGCTGTATTTCATATGGTGAGTGTAGAGATCCGGAGATCCTTAGTGAAAACTAAGCATTCCATCTTAGTCCTCAGGGCTGACAACGCATCTGCATTTTGATTCTTAATCGAGCATGGATGGATACTGGGACCCATAGACAAATGTAGATGTCTATGGGTCACAGTATCCACTTACCATCAGGTGGACTGTGTCTTACTCTATAAAAAAATGTCTAAAAATAATATTCAGAAATCTCACAATTTACAATTATTTTATTCAAAAAAACATTGTAAATAAATTAACGTACGAAACAGAAACAAGGTAAATAAGTAACATAACAACAACAAGTATGAATTCTTAAAATATTTCATTAGCAAAAAATGTTTAAATAAAAGTTTATTAACAAGGTCTGCCGAGCAAAATATTTACATTAGGTCTATCCTACTTTTCAATTCGACTCCTTCCATTATAACGCGTTGTTATTAACATCTAGTCATATAGCTGTTCTATAGTCAATGGCGAATACATAATTCACCTTTGATTTAACGACAATATAGTCAACATAGCAGAATCGCTTGAGAACTTTAGCACGATGTCTCAACAGTGTATCCAGCAAATATGTCTTAAAATGAACATGGACAAGACAAAGGGTATGTGTAACGTCCTTGTCACACTATGCCGATAGTTGTTCGCAACACTACGTTTGAAGTTATTGAAATATACCCGATATTTAACTAGAAGAAATATTCCGACTATATACGTTGTTGTTACTTCTGATAAATAAGATGGGAATGCCTTATTACAGTAAAAAGGGTCTAAAAAGAGTATGCAGTATTGAATATGTTAACCATAACTACATGGAGTAACGTCAGGATGTTACTGAAGCATCCAGCCTGTCAACGGAAGCAATTCCCTTAAAACCGTGCTTTTTAGTAATTTATAGAGTAGCTCTAGTAGATCTGCGCTGAGCTGTTATGGTGTTAATGATGATAAAGACAATCGAATAAGAAATAACCTAAAATTTACCACGAGATTAAGTGCAAGTTATAACGAGATAAAGTAATAATGTGTAGAACGACAGGAAAGACCGTCCGTCCACTGGTTACATTAGCATTAAAACGGTCGCACAATTACATTGTGATTAGTGTGTCGCCGACGACTGAATTCATTAGTTCAGCTCACCTGATTTTATTTAATTAAACTTACGTACTCGGGCCAGAACAATATTTCGTTAAACTCAGTTTAAATTGCGGTCTGTTGTTTAAATACAACGCATTTCTTTGTTTTCATGCAGGATCTTTGTTAATATGAAGGTGTAGTAATGGCGACGATTTGGAATAGCATGTTTGTTTTTATAAATTTAAACTAGGTAAGAAGAAAAAATTACTTTATTATTTTTAAATTTTATTTGCTAAGTCATATAGAAACATTATTTGTTATTAAATCAAATTACCTCGTCAAAATTTATGTCGATATTACTTGCACAAACTTAGAACAATTTAATGTTCCTTATTTATGATTGTTCAGACATACTTTGTATAGTTTTCATCATCATCAACGCAATGAAATTTAATCACACACTTCTTCATTTTCCTGTATTCGATGCAAGGTCAACGATACGTTGTAAGCCAGAATTTAGCTAGACTCGTAAACCAGTAATTTATATTTTCCACGCAAAACTTTATATATTATGATTTATACCTAGGACTCACAGTTCAGTATAAGTATACGGTATACTGTATCACAGACTAAGTATACGGTCGTGCTACATCAGTACGCTTTATTGACCGATGATTAACTTGTTATTGTGACACCAGGCCAGAATAATATTAAGGAGTTGAATATACGCGCATAAAGTGAAATGTCTCGGCCTGACCAGCGGAGCGTCGCTTTGAGAACCTCGTTGTCGCCATCTACCGCGACTTTATGGTAATTAACTTTGTGGTCATACGAATACGTATTGTTCTTTTTTACACACCATCACTAGATGTTATCAACAACGCCGTATAATGGAAGGGGTTGTACAGAAAAATAAGAACTTTGTACGGTAGGCCTTGTGGATTAAATAATTAAATAATTATGCTTAAATATCTTTTTTCGTCAATTAAATGTTTTTGTTGTATCTAATTTACCTTGTGTTTGCTTTTTTTGTTTTGTTTTTGTTTTATAGAATATTAGTAACAAATGAACACATAGTCCATCTAATGGTAAGTGGATGCTGTGGCCCATAGACATCTACATCTATCCTCGATTGAGAACCAAAATGCAGATGTGTTGTCACCCTCAAATACCAAGATGGTATGCCTCGTTTCCAGTAAAAAGGTTCTCTGCTTTCGTGTGATATTTTTTTAAATGTAGTATATGTGAGGGTAATAAGGTCATCCGGTTAAAATGGTCACTTTCTAATAACTCAAAAACTACAGCCTTGTTTGCATAGATGGCGTTGTAATACGATAGCTCTTCATCAGTCAATCAAAATTAAAAGGTGAAAAGGGCTCTACTTTATCGACGCCATTTTGACCATTGATATTATAGTAAATATTTTAGTAGATTTTAGTATAGTGTAGTGTAGTTAGTTTTATGTAAGTTGATTTTTCGAAGTGTTTCTAATTATTGACAATTCTGTTTATGTCATATGTAAAATACTAAAATACACAGACCGGTCGGCAACAGCGTCTAAAATCTGAAGTCAAACGTCTATTACGTCAATCACGGCAAATCGTCACTACGATGGAGACTTATATCTATCAGTTCATTTTTAAAAGCAGACGACGAAGCCTTTATTTCGTAGATTCAGGACCACATTAAAGATTATATGATACATTAAGCTAAGATATTATTCGTATTAATGTGTTTATTTAGATACAAAACGTTTGAACTCCAACGCCTTCTTGCTGTAGCAAACTGCAGCACGGCTTTACCACGTACACGAAATTTACTATTCAATTAACTCTACTTTCAATGCTGTGACGGGAAATACCAGAAATATCATACTAGCTGGGGTTTGAACTTATCAAACACTTTTCAAATACCACGGAATACTTAATAGTACAAGATACAAATACTTGGAATTCTAAACCTGGCGCCAATATAATAGGTCTTTACCTAGTTTATTTTATAATAGTAATTAATATCTATGAAATTGCCTTATAGCCGTAAAAGTTCTGCAGTACTGGTCATTTCAAATCAAAATAATTTTTGTTTGGTTAAGAATTCTAATTTCAAATTAATTAAATTTAAAAAAATTGAATATTTTTTTTTTCAAAATTATTCATTTGTTTATTGATTAGCCGTATATTTTCATCACATTTGAATCTTTTTCATCACTGATACGTCAAAAATTCAAGTTATTATGGAATATGAGTAGATACCGTCGTGGCAGCAACGTGGCACGAGGGGCACGCAACATGAACGGCGTTTACGGAGCGAATACTAACTACAAAGGTAACAACAAGTTTAGTGACCTAGCGCCGGTGTGATTCATCACACCTTCCTACCAAACCGGATGAGCATTACTTCAGATATGTACTGTGAAGAACTTAACGCAATGGTGAAACTCGCACGTCTCCAACTAGCTTAGCTTTAGTCAATCGCTCGTCCCCGCTGCTCCTGCACGAAAACGCGCGAACTCATACTTAACAACAGACGGTCTGTAAGCTACAAGAGCTGGGGTTGGAAGCTATCCGTCATCCGTCGTCCTCATCAGACCTAGCGGCTACAGATTTCTACTTTCCCATATTTTGGATAACTTTTAGGTGGAAATAATTCAATACCTGGCAGGCAGTAAAATGCCCTTGAAGAATTTGTTGCCCAATCTAGCTAATTTCTTTAAGAAAGGCATCAATAAACTACCACTGCGTTGGCAAAGATGGCATCAATAGCGTAAGTGCAAAAAAGTACGTTAACATATTTCATAGAAAATGGCAATTTCATAGGTAAAGACCAACCTAATATAAAAGCTAGTACCCAAATGACCGAGCATTTACTTTAGAAATTACATTTATAATTTACATACCGATGAAACATACATAATATTTTTTGATCTCATTGACAGAATATAAAAAACTGAACAGGTTATTTGAATAAAAAATCAAGAGTGCAATGAGTTTTATAAAAATTTTTGTATTTTTAAAAAATACAAAAAAAAGGGCTTGAAATAATATATTTCCTCACAAAAGAAGGGAACTTGAAAAAAAAGGAAAAAAGCCGGGCCAGAGACAGGACACGAACCACGGAACTCCGATATCACGCCCGACCGACATCTCACCTGAGCTATTACGATCGTTAGTAGTATGTCAAAATTTACCTTCTTATATTGTAGCAGTTTTTTTTATTGCCTGAAAACACGGACAAAAAGACATTTTCTAAAAATAAATCTTAGCTAGATCGATTTATTGCCTCCGAAACTCCCTGGACACAAAATTTTATGAAAATCGTTGGAGCCGTTTCCGAGATTCTGATTATATATATATATATATATATATATATATATATATATATATATATATATATATATATATATATATATATATATATATATATATATACAAGAATTGCTCGTTTAAAGGTATAGGATACGCTTTAAGTGACAACTTATGACACGAAGAAATTAAGAAGGGTTGATAGTCTTACGAGGTCAACGTACATTGTTGTTTATATTCGAAGGGTTTAATACAATCCCAATGACTCAACTAATTACTATTGGAATATTTAGTTATGTTTGTTCATATTGTATTGAAGTATTATTACAAAAGTTTTATGAACACTATTCTGGAAAGTTCTCATCTAACGGAATTATTTTAGCAGCAATAAATCCTTCAGCATCTTACTTTTCACGGTGCCATGATAAATACAGTCCGAGTATTATTTACGACATGTTTGATCAGATAAGTCCACTGTCCACCACTTTCCGAAATACTGGGGAGGCTAAATTGGCCTCGTAAATCAAAGGCAGAGCCACGCTGATATGAGCTATGGCAGCTTAATAAAGTGGGTCTTTGTGTTAATAGCAAGTTACTTTCGTATTAAAAGTTTTTCTTTTATCATTTCCGACAACGCTTAGAGATATATAATGTTTGGTTTAGATTAATTTATCAGATTTATAATTACAAAGTACTTGAACAAATTATAGCGTGTAGAGGCGGCTTATTACCCTCTATCCCATACCATGGGTGTCGTAGGAGGGGATGGACGGAAATGAAATAAGAGATGGGTATCGTAAAATAGGATGGAATTAAATGAAACATAAGATAGGCAGTAGCATCATCGTGACTTCGTATGGCCAAAGTAACTGCCTATATACGTTCCGCTACTGTGCACAGGTCTCCCAAGAGGTCTCCTTTCATTTATGAGAGGGTTTAGAGCAAGGAAATGTCCGCCACTCTGCCCAATTCATACTGGTACTGGTGAAGTTCACATGTCTTCTAAATATTTTACTTTTTTTGTTTCTCCAACATGCAGGTTTACTCACGATGTTTCCTTGTACGCCTGGCAAGTTGCTGCGAAACTGTGGCAACTATCAAGTATGGGTATGAGGGCCAATACAATCACATACTTTGAATCTTACATTTCCCCCAGGTTCATAATTCGCCTCAAAGGTTATCTGCATATGCATATGTGGCTTTCTTTGTTCACTATTTGAATAAAGGTGTCTATGGCACTGCAGGAACTTACCATAAGATGAACTTTTAATGACTATAGAACTACAAAAAAACCTTTTTTGTAATTACAGGAACTACCACTAAACTATTACATCTACCTTTTCATTTCTCCGCCGTCCCTTACCACCCTAAAGACAATGGCGCTAACGAACATGTCAATATTGCTTAGATCTCAATGTCCCCCTAATGCCGATTGACATATCGTATGTTTCCACTGTGCTTTATTGCTATATTTGTACTATTAAATAAATTTTTTTTAACGAGAGTATAATAAAACGTGCAGAAAGTCAATAGATTTAGGTAAGTCAGAATTTTGTTTCGTGGCGTTTTTTTAGGAAGGCCTATGTTGTTTTTTTTTCCTTAGAAAAAAGTTTATCGACCAAATTGGCGATATTTTGAAAATGGGCCACGTTAAAAGTACCCTTAACCGACGAGAATGTATGCGTAGATATATGGATGTAAAGGAGGCGAAAGAGGTATGTCAGGATCGTGTCAAATGGAAGTCCGTAGTCTCTGCCTACCCCTCTGGGTGACAGGCGTGAGTGTTTTTTTTGCCTATGTTGTCTTGTGATGGGTTGCAACGATGATAGTGATGATGATGATGACAAAGGAGTTACAGTTCACCAAATGATAAGTGGCTACTGTGCTCATGGATACATTCCAGCAAACGACATCAAGAAACAACAACAACAACAACAAGAAAGCAACGGGGAGCACAAAAGTGCGAAACGTTTGGTATTACGTATTATACTTATTATAGTAGTAATTCTACTAACAATGGAAGAGACTTTGTTCAACCTTGAACTTTTAGGAACTAAGGGCATCATTCTTTATGATTAAGGCCTTCTTTAAACGTGACAAGTCTATGTTAGACAGTGAACTTTTAAGGGTGAGGGTGATTATGATGATGATATAGTCTAAGGGCCGCTCTAAAAACGATGACTTTCAACTAAAATAATCAGCAAAACTAACCGAAGAGATTTGTACGCGTATTACATGCATTAATAAAATACAGTTGAATTGATAATCGTCCTCTTTTTCAAAGTCGGTTAATAGGGAAACTGTTTTTCAAGTATTGTAAGATTTATGATCTTTTTACTATCCTCTCGGCCCGAAGGTGTCCACTGGCCTTTCCGTATTTTTATCCTCCTTCATGGATTTGACGTAATTACCGTGTTTGACAGGTGGGTGGCAATTACGGTATCAAATGTCTTCATATTCTTTACGCTGCTTCCCGTCTCACTCGATTAATTTATGTTCGACCTCTTTTGGTAACAATTAAATTATTCGTTACAGTTCTTAGCACCTATTTATTACGTGCTCAGTGATGAAGGAAAACATCGTGAAGCTACTGGCATTATTGAGAAATTTAAAAAATATAACTAACACTAAAGAATATTTTATATGCGCGAACAAGTTTCTCTCAGAAATGAGTGAACCTGTATCTACTTAATGAGTACCTACAATCAGCAGATTTAACACCTTGAAGCTGAATAATTTAACTACACAGTATTGAGTGATAATAACGTTCTTACAATTCGAAGTACTCCAAACACTTAAATAAAATGACATCATTAATAGCTCTAACAAGTGGCCGACAAAAGCTTTTAGTTACCTTGAAACCTGCGCTGTCAAAACAACATTCGTTTGGGAATTCGTGATCGGCGTTGCAATCAAAGGGGTCCTCATTTGTAAGGGAGCGCCGTGCGGTATGAACAATATAAGTAATTCCGTCTAACGTTTTGATCGATAGCCAATCCCATTTCTTCGGCGGTTGACGTGTCAAATACAGGCGTTTTTGACGGCACATTTTGGTAGATTTATTCGTTTCGTACACGACAATGGGCGAGGAGGAAACGATATTAATCTAAATGACTGTTGGACCGAGTCGATTTTACGGAGTGCTATACATATTTCGTGTCAACAAATTAGTAGGTGTAAATATAATGTTGGTTTGATAAATTACCATCAAATTGGTCGATTGTCCTTGTTGAACAAAGGATATTTAAATAAGTTGCCTAATAATCAATAGATTATAGGGTTATATATACCGCCTTGAAGCAAAGAAAGATAATCTGAGAGCTACGGCTATATAACGAAAGCCTATTTTTGCGTTAGTGTGTTTGCATATTTTTTTGAGTAATTCTTTTCAGTTTTTGTAAAAATAAAGTTAAGGTCAATAAAATTCATATTGTCATACATACCATTGGTATTTTTTTATACTTTGTTAAATATATTAGTGTTTTGTAATATCCAACGTATATTTACAACAAAGACATAAAATAATTTAAATTTTTCGGGACAGACCAAAGTTGGACAAAAGCTTAAAACAATTTTCATTCTAATAAATAAAATATAGTAAGTAATTGTTGTATGACATTCCTTGTGGGATTCTTATGTTCAGCAGTGGGCTTATGATGAGTTGTAAATATGTTAACACCGTTACCGTCAGCGTTACAACCTAGCTGTATATAGGCCTCTACCATAGATTACCACATAGGGGGGATATTTTCCATAGTTACCCCGCTTGACAGTTGTTTATTCTTATTTGTTATTAGGAAGACACTGCTGCCTATCTCCTGATTTTATTCCCTCTGTCGCCTCTTACGACACCCACGGGATGATATGGGATAGTGGATATTCTTACACCGACACTACACGGTAAATATTATGTTAACGATGATTTTCAAATAGCAATAGAATATTATGAAAAATCTTCTTTCAAACAATTTCTCTTTCGTCCAACAACCATTCCTGTTGTAAATCCTGTAGATTTGGCATTAATCGCCACGCTTGGCATGCGATTTTGCGATAACAATAACATACTTCTCGTTTATTTGACTCCGCTATCTACCGGATGGGATATTTCAGATCTTTTCGCAGAGTCCATGCTTTTCACCATCGAATAAAAGTTAAAGTTACATGAATACGTCTCACTGCTCACACAAGCCTCCAGGCAAGGAAGCATCCGCCACGCTGCCCTAATACTTCGCGAACTTCATATGTCTTCTAAATATTCATTTTATTATTTCTCAGGCATACAGGTTTCCTCACGATGTTTCCATTCACCATCGAGCACGTGGTAAATCAGCACTTAAAATAGTAATTAACAATTTAATTCCTGACGGCGGGGATCGAAGTTGCGTTGCTCCTGTACTGTAAAATTTACAGCTTGCGCTAACCATCTAAGCACCGTCGTACACTAAGATGAAATGCCATAATACGAAAGAATAAGATGGAGCTTATATTTCTTTCTGACATTTCCCACGGTCTTCTCTTACGACGGGTGGTAACTATCATTCAATCATATTAGTGATGCAACGAATACGAATATTCGTATTCGCGGAATAGTAGACGTTTACCGAATATTCGTATTCGGCGAATACTATTCACGAATATTTAAAAACTAATATTTTTGTACGTAACTCTAATTACTGGCATCGCGCTTCGTCGGTGCGTAAAAACTACGAAGTTTGTATAGACTCCAAGTCGCAACGACGGCTACACAAGGGCAGAGGAGTTATTACTGATTGGAATTTGAAAAAATCAACGACATTATCTCAAGCAACCCCAATAATACGAAGCCTGATCTTCTGATCTTGCCTCTGAACCATTGGCTTTTTATTTGGCGAAAAGATGTACATTTTTCAAGGCTACAAAAACTCGCCCAAAATCCTTTTCACTGAAACCATATACAGTCACCGCGGAAAGGCTTTTTTCAACGGCTGGGAACATCCAGATTGACAAAAGAAATCGCCTAAAACCATAAAATCTACAAATGTTATGTTTTTTAAACAAAAATTTGCCTGGTGTAAATTTTGATTATTAGAACAATAGAAAGAACAATTATCAAATAGATTCATTTTTCTGTACCATGGCGAGATATTCGTATTCGTAAAGGCAGTATTCGTTGCATCACTATATATAACGTGTTAAATAATTATTTACAAAAAAAAAACAAGATATCTATCATTTATTTCTTTTATGACACACACGTCAAACTCTACGCAGAGCGACACAAACTAAATTACTAGCAGTAGTCGTATGGTATACTTTCCCTTAAATCCTTTTAATAAGTAAAGGAAGCCAGTTCTCAGTAGAAAGAACGTATGTAGATTTTTCTTCCTTTGTTATTTTTCTTCTTTATGTTTAAAATTTTTGTTTAAAAATGTTTCCAAAAGCTATATAAAAGCATAGCAATCAAATCACGCTGGGCGAAACCAGCTCCAGTAACTCAACTTCAGCCCTTGGAGGTCGCAAATAACAGTACAAGTCGTAAACTAGTTGCCGCATTAACCATAACGAATAAAGGCGCTAAAAGCACGTCCCAGCCGTCCCTAAGGGCCGTTTCGGCTGTCAATGCGAAAATTTAAGCCCGCCACACCCATGCACTCCGGAAGGGTCGACCTCTTTGCCCTCAGCCTCAATTGTTACTGCTTTTACACTACGCAACTCATTTATGCCTGGACATTGTCACAGACTAAATTTAGAAGCACAAGCGTTTAACGATAAAAGCAGTATCAACAATTTCACATATACGTTTCATGTAGTCTTTTAGTGTTGAACAATAAAGAGTATAACGTCAACTATAAGTAAGTAGACAGTAGTTTTAATCCAACCCAGAGTGCTCTCTTTTCAAAGCAAATGCCTAATTAATTAGAGTCTGCGTAATAGGATTTTAAAAAAAATACTAACACAGGACCGGTATTAACGTCTAATTTTTTAAAGGGTAGGTGTGTTATAACCTTGATAATGTCCATAAATTTTAGTAAACTACTTCTCCTACGTCGTATTTCAATATCTGTGGTTGGGGTAAAGTAGTATATACGTCCCTTTATTAGACACAGGGCTTTTTTTATTACTAATACAGTTTTAGAAACAAACATTCTAGACTATTCTTAATTATTTTGAACCCATGTTATCCAGCACGTTAGTACTAAATAATCAAAGGCACTAATCACTTAATGTATTATTAAAATAAATACAAGAGTTAAAAAAACTCAAGCCACGCTTTTAAACACCGTTTACCGTTACAGCATATTAAAGTCGACTGCTGATAATAGGTCTAGTGGGGCGATATTTTCCATAGTTGGCCACCCTTGGCAACTGGGTTGACAACCGGAGTTTTTTTTGTCGTTATTAGAAAGACGCTGCTACCAATCTCCTAATTTATTTCGCTCTGTCGCCTCTTGCGACACCCACGAGATGATATAGGTTGACGACATATTCTTGCACTACCACTACACGAAAATTAATATGAGTTATGTTAATCGAATTGAGAGATCTTGCTTAGCATACTCATGAAATTATTATACTTATTTTATCAGATCTTAATACGTCTGCAAAATTCAAGATTATTCAGACGTAGTAAAAACCAGAATTAAAAGCTACATTAATTCATCCATTTATTCATGAATTGTTATGTCGTAAGTTCCTTATAAATTTGGAGAAAAAAATTCATCCTTAGGGACAGAATAAGGGATGAAGTTTTTAATGTACAGACAACATTAAGATAGTGATATTGCTAAGTCTACTGATAGAGGCAAAATAATAATAAAAAGTAAGTGCCGGCTTCAAAAACTTAAAAATAACAAAATAATTTCACTCACTGAAGCTGGAGTTTAAATTAAATTCTATACGCTCCTGAGGACTAAGTTGGAATGCCTCGTTTCCAGTCAAAAGGGTCTACGGTTCTCTACACTCACCATACCAAACACAGCAATGAGAGCGCGGTCCCACCCTGGTCGAGTCAGTTCATTCGTGCTACAACCATAATATAAAGGCAGCATGGCTCTACCACGTAAAATTAGGTCTGTACAGGCCAAGTGTGAGAGCTTATGTATGTTATCTATATAAAAATGATGAAGTAACGACCTGATAAGTTATACAGGATGACAGTGTATAGAGGCCTCACAAAACACCGTCCTGAGACTGACCGCATTTTGTGGTCACATTCCTAGTTAAGATCAGCAGTAGACTTGTGGAGCTGTAATGATGAAGATGATAAATAAAATATAAAAACAATCTTTGCACTTGTATTTTAAGGATTTTATATTTTATCATTATAATCGTATCGTCACTTCATCAAAGGGGACTAGCTTTAATACCAGCAAGCTCGAACGAACCACCACTAAAAAAAACTTTATGTTTTTACTTTACATTCACATGTATATACATACAAGTGAAGTTAAAAAAAGTGCGTTGAAATTGAAAGGACTCTAAGGCGTTAGAGATCAATTCTTTCTCAACTCTCACTCTACGCCTTTTTTGGGTCACTAGATCGAGAAATTTATTTCAACAGTCATAATCCGTACTTAGATAAGAAGTCTTAGTTTTCTTTATATCTATAAAAATAGAAATAGAACTTTCCCCATAAATTATTATTTTTATGTAGGTACCTTATCCATGTCATGTGTTGTACATAAATAATAATTTTAGACACTTTATGTTAAATATCATGAGTCCAAAATGAGATTTACTAAGATATCTGTTAGATTTACTCACAATCTTAATTATTTTTAAACAATTCTTCGTTAGGAATGGTACACGATAGTAGTTGAATCGTCGATTCGAACCTACGACTTTTCAGTCCACATTCTAAACAATCGACTACTGTCGAGAAATTGTATTTTAATTTATTTTTCATTGTTACACAGTTAGGAGGTTAACAGCCGGGGGGGGGAGAGAAAGGGAGGGAGAGATAGAGAGAGAGAGAGAGATTATATAAAATTTTACTTCGCTTTATAAGGTACATAATTATGCCGTTAGATAAAAGTACTCCATTAATTTTGCCAATTTTTCAAAATGCTTGAACTAGGAGTTACGCCATGTCGCGAGGCTCGGACACCGCGTGAAACCACGGGGCACAGCTAGTGATAAAGTTTTATTACTTATTGTTTTGATTACTTGTAACTGAATGTTGTACACAAGAATCGAATGTTGAACGAACATCGGTTGTACAACATTAATCTGTTCTAATCTCGTTGTTCAAAGAAAAAAAAAAAAAACACCAGGCAACCATCTATCTTGTTATAACGACAATGTCTTGATATATTTTATCACATTTAGCCCGGGTAAAAATATTTACTATCTTGAACCAGCCTGTTGTAACCTTCTACCCTCCGATGAATCTTTATAAAAAGCAGATCAAAGCAGGACTGTGTTTGTGAAGCCAGGGCTCAAATAGAACTGGGCGAATAGACGTCGTGGCCGTAGTGTTAACGGTCTTATTTGTCATCTGTCAATTTGCCTTCTATTTTCGTTGGGGAATATGAAAGCTTTCATTTAACTGAGCGTTGTCGTTCGCTTTTTCGCTGTCATTATTTTTAGCTCTTTTATAATCACTATTGACAGGGAGCTGCAATTAGTAGGGTCGTTTATACATGATTTAATGGTTGTTTTAATGTATTGGGTTTTTTTATTCCTTTGTTGTTAGTAGATTCATAATTAAAAATGTATAGAAATAACTTTTTATTACATACTGTGTTATTACAAAAAGTAGTTTATATTTAGTATCTGGCTTGAACTAGAGTTTATTTTAATAAAGAGTCTTGCTGAAAACATGCAAAATAAAATGTAAAGTATGGTATTGGACAGAAAATGTAAAAATATTGCAAAAAAAACTATGACACCGCATCTAAGGACATCTTTTGTGACAAAAAGATTTCCTTTTTTCTTTTTATTCTTTTTCCTGGTTAAGGCGACCTATTCTAGCTACAACTGTAATGTAGATGCAATATGACTCTGAAAAGTACAATAAGGAATATGTGGAGTTGGTATTATATAACAGTAATTGTTTACGGATTACATACTTGTAAAAATTTAGTCAGTCTAGTAAAGTTTAAAAAAATCTAAAGTTTGCTCTTTCTCTTTTCATTAAACAAAAATAGAAACAGATAAGTATAGAGATAATTAATAGTTACTTTAAGTAATAAGTGATAAGTATCACAAAAAAGTTTGCAACTTTTATTATTATATAAATATGATATGATAATAATCATGAGTTATTTCAAAGGGAAATAATTGCGTACCATTTTATAATTAAAGAATGGTTTATACCTGATTCAGGATAACAGAATAAATACAACAATAAAACAAAGGAGACTGGAGATCTAAAAGAAAACAAAAATTTCGCGATCAAAGACGCCAACTTTTAAAACTATAAACGCCGTGTTAATCTACATGGACCCTTATTATAAATTAAACTTCGTGTAAAACACGAGTAATCTACTAAATTAGGGCGCAATCTGTATCAGAACAGAACCTCGATCCCTGAGTTTACGCCCAATTAATAATCTCGTAATGGCACGTTGCAGGAAAGATTTAGAAGGTTGCGTTCGAAACATTATGTTTAATTAACTAACTCCCGTCAAGGTGCGTTCACGATAAATATAGTGACCGCAAAATAACGGCTCTCACGTGCCCCTGAATTTTTAAAGTATTTAATAGCAGCTAAACAGACGTATTGTACGTAGGTATAACATCAGTTAAATCGAAATTTTACTAGCTTTTTGTTTATTTCATTTTCTTCGTCACCTCAAAGCATTTTTATAGATGACATTATTTATAACTCCAAGTCTAAATGATATTTTACTCAACCTAAAATAAATAAAATATAAATAAAATAATAGACGAAGATCTACTTACTCTGAGACATTGGTAGTATTGAAGTCAAAAAAGTATGTCATTTGTTGACTTCAGTACTACCAATGTCTCAGAGTAAGTAGGTACTAGTGTATGCATGACCCCTAATGCTAACGTCAAACACTTAATAGCCACAAACAGTAGCAAGGACTACTCCTTTTTAGAAAAAAAAAAAAACTTAAAAAGTTGCCAACCAATAGTTACTGACAGATTGACTGAATACGCAGTAAATTTTGTGTGATTCATAGTGTGTCCCTTTTTCAATAGTGTGTGGAGTGTATGCCAAGGTAATAATTTGAGTAGTGCAGCTATATTATAGTTGTAGCACGTATAGATCGGCTCCACTGGGGAAGAACTACGCTCTCACAGAAGACCACCGAAAAATAGCAGTTTAATGCTGCTGTGTCTCGTATGGTAACTGTAGAGAACCGGAGACCCTTTTTGGTGGAAACGAAGCATTCCATCGTAATCGTCAGGAGTGACAACACATCTGCATTTTGATTCTTAATCGAAGAATTTTTATACGTGGTAGAACACGTTGCAGCTATATTATGGTTGTAGCACGAATGGGTCGGCTCGACCGGGTAAGGACCACGCTCTCACAACAGCGTAGCACCTTAAAACTGCTGTGTTTCGTATGGTGAGTGTAGAGATCTGGAGACCCTTTTTTCTGGAAACGAGGCACTCCATCGTAATCATGAGCAATGACAACGCATCTGCATTTTGATTCTTAATCGAATATAAATGTAGATGTCTATGGGCCACAGCAAACACTTACCATCGGGTGGACTGTGTGCTCGTTTGTTACCCCATTCTATTAAAAAGGCAATAAAACCTTTGTTTTATATTCAATATATCTGTTTTATATATTAACATACATATATGAACATAAAAATTTAAGGAATTACGGTCGAATTTCGAATACTGGTATTATTTTTACCGCTCAAGTAGTGCGGAAATACAATGAAAAGTCGAACATGAATCGACTAACATCAGAATTAAATTACCAATTCAATTAAAAACTCCTTAAATTAAACAGAATAGTCTCATGCGCATACCGATTTCGGTTCTGTTAAAAGGGCCGGCATAGAACCCATTACCTGGGACCAAATCCACCGCTGCACCCTTAATCCCTATAATTAGAGTCGTCCCACACAGAGTGATTGATAGTTGGACGGGGAACACAACCCGGTGCCGTCAAATGGGATGCTGATCGCTTTTTATTGGGTGTTGTATTTTATGTTTTACTATTTACAAGCTGGTCATGAAAAAACAAAACGCAATGCGCGCATTGCTCAGGTGGGATAAAAATTGGGTATCAAAAGATTACGGAGACAGTTTTTAACCGGACATGAATTACGAAATACAAATGATGAACACAGATAGTGATATAAAATAAATTATCAAGATAATGTAATCACTATGATTGTTTATATTTACGCGAACACTACACATTGAAATAATACCAGTTTTTACGGATTTTATCGCGTTTATTTAACTATAAATACCCGACGCGACGTTTCGAGCGCTTTACAGCACCCATGTTCACGGGGGGGTACTGAGATGTTCAACGTCCAAATGTTATAGTCAACAGCGGTTACCATAGATAAAAATATATTTTTTATTTTCTTTTTTCAAACGTCAGGTATTTATAGTTAAATATAAGCGATAAAATCCGTAAAAACTGGTATAATGTAATCACTGCTAAGAACCGAAGTCTTAATACAACAGACGGGGAGGGTCGCTTGTTGGGCTTCGCCTGGATATGATCCATTAATGTGGCATTGAACACACCAGTTTTACATGGTAAAGCCACGCTGCAGCTGTACTATAGTTGTAGCACGAATTGGTCGGCTCGACCGGGGCAGGACTACGCTCTCACAGAATACCAGCGAATAGCATCGTAATTCTGCTATGTTTCATATGGTGAGTGTAGAGAACCGGAGACCCTTTTTACTTGAATCCAGGAATTAAGAAGTTAATTGAGGATAAATGTAGATGCTTATGGGCCACAGCATCTACTTACCATCGGTGGACTGTGTGCTCGTTTGTCACCCAATGCTATAAAAAATCTAGTGTAAAATATCTAAGTAAAGGATTATATTATTCTTAATCTTTCGTTTTTATCTTTTCTAATTTGCTGTTAGCTATATGCCGTTTCAAGAATCCTCCTACTGTCATGCATAATTCTAAATATATTATATTTGTCCAAACTTTAGATCAATATTCATCAAATACCAATATTCACCATACTGGGTGGAGTATATGCCCATTATCAGTTTCCTAGAATTAAATTGAATATTTATCCAAACATACTATCGTGGTATTTCACGTGGTAGAGCTACGCTGCCGCTATATTACTGTTGTAGCACGAATGGGTCGGTTCGACCGGGTTTGGACCACGCTCGCACAGAATACCAGTGTGAAATAGCAGCTTAATACTGAAGTGTTTCACAAGGAGTAGGAAACCGGAGACCTTTTTTACTAGAAACAAAGTACTCTATCTTAGTTCTCAGGGGTGACCACGTATCTTCATTTTGAATCTTAATCGAAGATAAATGTAGATGTCTATGGGCAGTATCCACTTACCTACTCGTTTATTATCATATTCTATAAAACACCTTATTCGGTAATTAGCAGTGTCCATTTTTTTGTGGAAAATACTAGCAATGCTAATAAAATTAGTAATATTTCCCTTAACTACTCCTGGTAAGCTTAAAATGCTTGTGTTAGGAGTGCTTCACGACAGTAGTCGATTGGTGGATTATAACCCACGACTGTGTACTCCAGGCTGGTGTTTAGAAAAGCTTACCCTCACGTCCCGTAAGGTTATACTCGTACCTATAAAGATGCATTATCTACGATCTACCAGGTATTCCATCTTAGTGCTCGAGGGCGATAAGTATCTGCATTCAATTCTATTCTTGTTCTCTACACCTTACAGTTCGTAAAAAGTGTCCACCTTTATCCTACTTTTCAGCCATTTTGAGCCGTGGTAGCTCAGTGGTTAACGCTCGCTGTAAATATAACAGAACGCGAGTAACCCGGGTTCGATCCCCGCTACGTGCTCGGTGGTGAAGGAAAACATCATGAGGAAACCTGCATGTCTAAGGAATAAGAAAAAAAAATATTTCGAAGACATGTGAAGTTCGTCAACACGAATTTGGGCAGCGCGGCTTACACTTCCTTGCCCTAAACCCTCTCAGAAATGAAGGGAGGCCTGAGCCCAGCAGTGGGACGTATATAGGCTGTAACTTTAATTTACTTTACTTTTATCCTACTTTTCAAGGTCTTAGATAACAGTATTTCGACAAAATATTTATATATTTTAAATTTTTAAATGCACAAGGATGTTTATAAAATTATACAGCCTAAATCGATTTACATTGTGTTTCTTGTTATAATAATTATAACAAAGAGCCATCCTCCTGCGGTTACGGGACCAGCCCCTAAATAAGTAGCTAGGATATTAGGAACGCCTATTGTTGCACACCGAATTATGGACCCATGTAATCTGTTCAAATGGCTACCAATTTATCTATGAAATTGGGCCAAAGGAAATTTAAACTTTTTGGTGCCTTTCGTGTTACAAAAAGTTTACTGAAATTAAATATATTCAAATGATTAATATTGAAGTGACTCTTAATATCGAAATAACTGCCTTATATTGAACTGAAGGATTTTTTTGCATTTGATTAAAACATCATCATCATCATTACAGCCCTTCACAAGTCCACCGCTGAACATAGGCCTCCCCCAAGGAATGTCACAAAGCGCGGTCCTGAGCCACCTGCATCCATCGACTTCCTGCATGTCTTACCCAGACATGACAATTTTTAAAATGTTTATCTGCCTGTCCAGGAAAGTTTTCAGAATGGCTGAAGCGGTTGTAATGACACTTCAGGAGCTGATAACTCGATGGCTGCAGATAGCTCAGAACCGCGCTTTGAGACTGTGAAATTTCGAGGTTTTATTTGTTTTAGTAAATTATTAAATACAGTTAAGTACGTTTTTCTGCTGAGAACGGGCCATTCATTTCTGAGATGTTTTTTTGGAATTTCTTTTTTAAAAATAAAAACGTACTAGTAAATCAATAAACATTAACTCCCGTTTACTACTCCAAGTAATTGTAAATTCTTGTGTTAGAAACTTCTTGTTTTGGGACGGAGAAGTGGTCCTTCACTGCTAGCCGTAAGATAAGGTAACCTCAAGATCGTCCAACGGGAATAACGGGAATATATATAGAATATAGCTATACTCGAAGTTCTTCTGCGTGATAGACTTAGAAATGAGAACATCTGCAATAGAAACGGCAAAAACGATATAGTCCAATGGATCAGTAAGCTGAAGTGGCAATGGGCTTGCCGTATTATTCGCAGAAACGACAACCGATGAGAAGAAATGTTTTAAAATGGCGGTAAACAAAGTGTATATTGGTCCCTACTAGATGGGGTGACGTGGTAAATAAGCATTAAAAATGGCGGTTGTAAATTTAAAATGTGTCAGCGAGGATCAAACTCGGTTGGCTTCCATACTATAAAATTGTAAGGTACTTGCCTTATTCTCTGAGGCAGCATGACTTTTATTATTACAATACAAACTTTAATCCAATTATTCGTTACGATCATCCTTAATGCCTCAAATTCGACTCCTGTACATAGTTCTGCTCTACAGATTGTCTCATTATTTTGGCTTGCTATTAGAAATATGCTCCTTACAAACTACTGATTTGGTTTCCTTCTGTCACCTCTTACCACCGTGAGGTGACATAGGGTAGTGGATACTCTTTATAAGCTGTGATTCATGTTCAAATATTACTCTCTGTCTCTCTCTCTCTCCATGTTAATACTCTATATTATATTACTCCGGAGTTTTGGCGGGAACTTGGCCATAGACGGATTGTCGCTTCTGTTTTGTAGCTTGATTCTTTTTGTTGTTTGAAGTGATTGGTAAAAGTGATGCGATTGGGGAAATATAGTGTCAAATGGCTTAGCAAGATCCTTCGTTATGCCGAAAATATTGCAGCATTAATTTTGAAATAAATATATGGTAAAGTTGAGGATTAATGTTAGTGATTATGTTAGACGAAAACACGATTTCGTAAAATTTTCTCGATAGAAAAAAAATCCAAAGTTACCTCCAAAATAAACAATAAACCGCTGTTATTCATAAAATACTTTAAATAAGATCATGAACCTTTGCATACTAACTGAACTAACTATAAAGCAGTGCTTATGTTATTTACTTTTTTAAAATACCATTATTTTCACTGTAAAAAGAAATTACCTAAACTATCGGCGTCTTGAGCTTGAATTCTGTCGCCCCGTTAGTTAGCTTAGGCTTTTGAAGGGAGAAGTTGTGTCGCTTACGATGAGAATATACATTACGCAACAGTACGACGTAAAATTAAAATGGGAAATAACCGTGATAAAAATAAGAAGCGGCTGGCTTGGCGTTAAGAAACAGGCATAAATATGATAAACCTAATGAAAAAAGTGTCTAACGACCTTTATACTTACAGTATTAGTGATTACAAACATATCGGTACATAGCATAGGACGCGCGGGGAAGTGGGGGCGAAATTAGAATTTGAGCTGACTTACTCTACCCTCTTAAGTGTCCACGCGTGTGAAGAAAACGACGAAATAAGTGATTTGATGCCGATATAAACCTCAAGTAAGTTTGATCGCTTGCGCGCCTTATGAACTTGAGTGGCTGTCGTCATCAACTGTCCGCTAGGTTGAGCTGTCGACAAAATCTCCCAAGTGGTTCGCAATGTGACGCATCAACATATTGTGAAGAAAAAGAATATAAAATGGAGATTCCAAAAGAAATGATAGGTTCAGAAGGACTAAAACCTAGAGCCGTAAAGACACTTAATAAAATAAAAAAAATTATATTACTCTATATTTTCCTAATTGTAATTCCTTATATTAGATGGTTTACAAAATATACATTCATTATTATTTGAACATTCAATCGTTTCATATTACCTCCAACACCACACCGTACAAAGTGATACAAATATATTATAATAAGAGCTTTTAAACGAAGAAATCCCGCTGTTTTTTTTTAAGAAGCATTGTTAGACTGTTGCAATTTCAACAGACCAATAGGAATTTCTATAATTAGTAGTCTCGAAGTAAAATTGTGAGCCCGCAGCAAAAATTGAATAACACAGGGAAACATTTTGAATTTCTAACAAATTGGGTCTTTAAATTTGTATCCGACAAAAAATCTTTATAAGTCGATTTAATTCTTTGTGAAAAAATAAGGACATAATTACGGTCACAATGCAGTGGTTAGCGAGGCGGGACAATTAGATTTTGACGGGTGGGTGATAAATGGTCAGCTTGGTTACCTCCAGGACAGGAATGCAGGGAGTGGAAAAGAGGGCATCAAAAAATTTTAACACATACAGACAAAAGATTAATCGTATCTGTATTACTTTATATTACGTTTCAAGTCTACAACCTTATATATTTAACACAAACTTAAAAATGTAACTTAAATCTGGTTTGCCCCGTTATTGAATCTAAGGAAACCTATTGATTTTCTTATTTAAATATCTGATCCTTTGTACTTTATCCGTAAAAACGTACGCCAAAAATCTTTCTGTTTTCACAAACATGATTAACATACAAAAAATAAAATATATATTTCAGTTGCCGCATCAAAATAACACCTAACTGCAACTCGCGCCTCCACAGCAAACCCTGTTCCAAAAAAAAACCATCTCTTATTTGGGCAAGATATTATTAAAACAGTCGTTTTATAACTATGAATTATTAAATTTCTTTCATTCTCCCTAGTATTATCACATTCGGCAAATGTTTCGGGATCCATCACATATGCCATTATAATGGAACACTGGGAGATTTTACTGTGAAAATATTTTATATGACCTTAATAAAGCAGTTTGGAGTATGATTAAACTGTTCAAAGTTAAGACGAATAATTTACTAAAGATTGCGAAAATGGAAGCAGCTTTGAAGTATGAACATTTCAGATTATCGTTTGTAATTTTAATCAATTTAGTTTTGCCATCGCAAAGAGGGTGAGCAAAACCGAAACTCCCTTTACACACACCGCACAAGGACTCCAATCCGACACGGGTTCGAGTCCGTATGGCGCCTATAGCGCCCCAACTAAACCCTTAGCTACTGCGTTACGGAGCGATCATAGTGAGACAAATTTACTATACATAAACAGGGTAATTAGTTAGGCTAATGTTGAAGAAAAATTAATTAAAGAAAATCTCAAACATTCTATCCGTTTTATCTTTGAATACGAACGCTCACATTCGCAAGGGTTGATCGGTACGCAAAGACGTTGTTGCCCGTAAATTATATTCAATTTAAATTACAGTAGAAGTCTTATTTACCCGTATTTTCAAAAAATGCAATAACGGTATATCTATACTTATTAGTCGAACTTAAGTTTAATTTGGCTACTCTTTGAAAAATAACTCTGTATATTGTCACAATTATTCTAATTCTTTTATTTGCTATAATTAAAAGATTTGTAGCCTTTCATATAGACATCAAAACTCAAGCTCATATACATTTTGCATATCATATCAATATTTATAGCTAAGATCAAAAATATATGCTGTGAAATGTTCATAGGAATCTTTGTATATGTATATTTATGTATCCCCCTATTAGTCATGTGTCATTCAGTCATTTCTGGTGACCCGATCATTCACGTATCGATATTTCTTACGAACCGGGTCGTTCAGATTGATCATTCAAATGGATCATTTCAAGTTTCAGCACTCTGTGATCTGTGAGATATTGGTCGTCGGATATT
The DNA here is from genome assembly GCA_036936625.1 of Parnassius smintheus behrii. NCBI lineage: Eukaryota > Metazoa > Arthropoda > Insecta > Lepidoptera > Papilionidae > Parnassius > Parnassius smintheus. The sequence goes on along the minus strand of JAUPFT010000009.1, from coordinate 21,236,242 downwards.
ACTAATACCCCTTGGTCGTTTGAAAGTGAAAAAAAATTAATTACGATCATCAATACTTTGATGCGATGGGGGTCAAATGAACGATTCATTCACGATTGACACATGTCTACCCGCTATTTTTATCTCAAATGTACGTATAAATTAAGCTAAATCTCATTTCTAACACTCCTATTACTGGGAGTCCGTCTAGTTAGATACCATATCCGTCACATCCACATCCACATCCGTCTAGTTATATAGTTGTAGCTGGTGATTTGGCTCGACTGGGGACAGACCACGCTCTCACAGAATACCAGCCTGATAGCAGCGTAATGCTGCTGTGTTTCATATGGTGAGTGTACAGAACCGGAGACCCCTTTTACTGGAAACGAGGCATTCCATCTTAGTCCTCAGGGGTGACAATGCATCTGCTTTCTGATTCTTAATCGAGGATAGATATAAATGTCTATGAGTCACAGCATCCACTTACCATCAGATGGACTGTGTGCTCCTTTGTAATCCTTTTTCTATAAAATTATATAGTTTAATACAATAAAAAGGTTATTGAAGTTATGCGATGACCGATTAAGTAAGCTTATGAATCAGCTTGTATATTCAAACCTATTAATTTCATTTCTCGTTTGAAAGAAGTGCAGACTCCCGTACCTAAAAATATTAAGGTACGTATTACATAATGATTAATGTTATGAAGGTCATAGTAATCAACGATAAAATATTAATTTACTGTCGACTCGTTTTATACGTATTATGTATCATACATCATTACCGTCTTTAAAGAGGACAAAAACTTCATTCTGATAAAAAATTAGATATAGAAATATCAATTCTTGACATTTAACACCTCACGTGCGGCTAAATTCAATATTTAGAAAAATTAACGCCATTACGACTGCTTGTTAAGCACTAATTCTTTACATAAATACGTCTACTTCATTCTGCGTGGTGATTCTAGTGAATTCTTTTCTTAGACATTCGTTTCATTTGATAGTGGGTGATTAGTCAATTTGGTGTAGCGAGAGTTACAATTAACTGATGCTGCTTGTAGGGCCAGACCCAGACCCTGCTCTGCGAGTGCTCCCTCTATTGGAGTTTTCTATGCACTGTAAATTTGTCTCTAAATTTTCGCCCAGTTTTCTTTCAATTATAGAATATGCTTTAGTTGCCAATGTGTCTACCATTGTTTAATTTTCTCTTGTTTCAGATCTGGTCTTATCAGACATTTCTTCGGTCAGTTCCGGAATGGACTATAAATGGAATTATGAAGCCTAGATAGACTTATTTTGTCTGTAATTGTGTAAGGGAAATTGATTCCCTTTGCTGGTAAAATAAATTTATCATTTTAAAGCATTTTTTAGCTTCTCGTTGATTTAGTCGTTTTTATAACAAAAGATATCCGATATCATGGAACCATACTTCTCGTTGATTTCTTATCACGTTTCATGGTCGATAAATCACCATGTTGTATAGTAAAAAGTGCAGGTATATCCAGCTTAAAAAAACAACTGTATAAGTGTAAAACTACACTACCTATTGTTTTACTTGACTAGACCGTATAGGCATATAAAAATTATTTGCATCTTACATCGTCATGTGATTTTGGTTGAATGGTTGTCTAGCTGTAACATTACACTACATGTAACGATTTCTCAACAAAATAATTTAGAAATTCTTGAACATAAATTGCCTAGTGTCATAAGAAAGAGTCATTCATTCATATAGATTTGTAAGACCACGGAATGTATGGATTCTTAAGACTTTTCCCTTCGAACCATCGATTTTTTAACAGAAACGATCAAGTGCGTTGACTCGCATGCTAATATATCCCGGTCCCCTATAAATCCCACAGGAAGGTGTCAGCGCTTTTTACCTGGCAAGACATTTAATTACGTACGTCCAGCTATGAATAATTCAGATGCGCGCGCTCCGGAACGGTCACAGCACGTAGCGACTAGCGGTCGACGTCGCCGACGTTGCGATGCGAGATTTGAAATTATGAGGCCATTTTCATTAGAGAACATATTAATTTCTGAGTCGGTTATCTTGCTTTATCGACTTAACTGGGAATTACCCGAACGGCCAATTAGTAAGACGTCATCAACTACACGTCGTCGTCTACAGCGACATCACGGAAGCAAAAATTATAACGACGTTTTAATATACTACTACTATCATCATCCTTATGATTATCGGCAGTCTACTGCTGTATAAAAGCTTCATAAGGTGCACCACATAATCCGATCTTTGGTTTTTGCGTCCTGTAGCATCATCATAAATAGCATCATCTGCCTTGCGCAGATCTTATCTCCATTTAGCCAGAAGGCGTCCGATACTACGTCTACGTAAGTTATATCGCCACTGCATGACACGTGTACTCCATCAGTTGTCACTTCTTCCACAAATACGTGGTAGAGCCACGTTGTAGTTATATTAGTAGTATAGTTGTAGCACGAATAGGTCGGCTCGACCGGGGTAGGACCACGCTCTCACAGAATACCAGCGTCAAGTAGTAGTATAATGCAGCTGTGTTTCGTATGGTGAGTGTAGAGAACCGCAGACCCTTTTTACTTTTAACGAGGCATTCCATCTTAATTCCCGTGGGTGACAACGCATCTGCATTTTAATTCATAATAGAGGATAGATGTAGATATCTATGAGCCACAGCAACCACTTACCATCAGCACTGTGTGCTCGTTTGTCTCAGCTATTTTTTTAATTATCATTAGCCAGTGCTAGCCTACTATCGCACCTAATGGTAAGTGGTGATGTTGCGGAAAATGGTAAATAGCATTTACTTTTGCCTTGAAGCCACATTGTGATTACTGACAAATTATTCCACTGCAATGTCGTACGTACGACGGCGAAGTAAACCGTTGGAATTTCAGTTATCATGATCTAATTCTTGAGTTAGATATTTTTCTTTATTAATCATAGAATTTTATTTTAATTATTCAAAGTCGATATCCAAACTTTTAATGACTTATTTAAAGATACTTTCCTATAATTAACGGTAGATAGGTAGTGCATGGGCAGTTAAGGGTGACATAAGAACAAGTTACTAAATCTCTCTTGCACAAAAACACCACTCCACCATTAAAATCAAGTAAGTATGTGATAAAAGTTTATAAAATTGTAAAAATAGTATTTCAAATCCTATCAATTAACAAAATTTTAAATGATTAAAACTACTTTTACGGATTTTATCGCGTTTATTTTTACTTTTTATTTTTAATTCCCGACGTTTCGGGCGCTTTCCAGCACCCATGGTCACGGGGGACTGAGATGACTGACGTCCCGATATCATTGTTAAACCCGGAGTACCTTCAGCTTTTTTAATTATTGTTTATGGTGGTTATGGTATTAAAAAAAAAAGCTGAAGGTACTCCGGGTTTAACAATGATATCGGGACGTCAGTCATCTCAGTCCCCCGTGACCATGGGTGCTGGAAAGCGCCCGAAACGTCGGGAATTAAAAATAAAAAGTAAAAATAAACGCGATAAAATCCGTAAAAGTAGTTTTAATCATATGTAGTGTTCGCGTAAATATAAGAAATCATTAAAATTTTAAATTTTTAACTTTAAAGTTTCTTCTTCAGTTCCGTTTAGCATATCATCTTTAAGAGTGTGAATACCTAATTCTACACCGAATAACAACTAACAGAAAAAAGTTAAAGATATTTACAAAGGTATGCCGGCTCCATTTGTCCTTAGGCGAGTATCTTCAGGACGTATAATAATAATATTCGCGGTCCGACTCGACACTAGTCACATATCGCTGAGAAATGTTTGACATTCCGTCACCGCCCTCAAAACAAAACGTAGGATTAGTTTATATGGCGGCAAGACATAAATTTATTTAGGGCTTTTTTTCAATCGGCATTTAAATGTTATCCGTCGATAAATTATAACCTGACTTAATATTAAAGTGAAACAATTTAACTATTTTATGTTTTCAACTGTAACTTTTAATTTGTTTGTTTTGTATTTTATTCTATGAATTAATTATATCTGTGGGTTTATAAGCGTTCCTTTGTTTTATAAATTGAGTTATCAAATCTTAGTATCGGAATGATGATATAAAAAAGTATTTCTCTTTGAGTATTTTAGCCCTTTCATACTCGTAATATCTAATGGGCTTCTAAAAGTGACTGGTCCTTAGGAAGCGCTATTTAATATATTATCAATTATCATAATATTCTCTTAAAATCCAATTCAAGAAGTTAATAAAAATAAAGTAACTATTTATATTTTTTTTATTTAAAAGCCTGTTTAAAATCAAAATTAAATTATTTTAAATGTTGTACAAGAAATATTTTACACATATTCAAAGATGACGATTGCAATGGAATACAAAATTTATTAATTTTGAAATAATAAATTTTAACTGTTGTCCACCATGTAAACCCTTCGCATGTGTGAGTCCTTGTGTTTCGTCCCCTGGCAATGTCTAAAGATTTGCATAATAACGTCCCTTTGACTTTTTACTCCTCTAAATCGGGCTGAATTCGTCCACTTTTTTGTCAAATTCCAATCTTTGTGGCCAGGATCATTCCGTTGTTTTGCGAATTTATATAAAGTGAAGTTATAAATTGCTTTCGAAATTGGAACGACACTTCGTCGCATCTGTGGAGTTTCTACTCTTTATTATTCTCAATTAATAATAAGCAACAATTTATGCTGAACTTAGACGTACTTGATTTTTTAAGTGATATCATGTTTATTATTATACATTGATATTGTTCATTAATATCCAATATCATTTTTATAAGTTTTTCTTTCTCGGCTAAATGTCTATTGATACCAACAAGAAACAATACCATCTTTGAATAAAAATAAGAAACGATTTCTTAAATTTACGCGAACACTACACATTGAATAAAACTATTATTTACGGATTTTATCGCGTTTAATTACAACTTTAATTTATTTTATTATCCCGACGTTTCGGGTGCTTTACAGCACCCATGGGGACTGAGATGTTTGACGTCCCAATGTCATAGTTAGTCCAGCTACCTTCAGTTTTTGAATATTAATTTTTGGTAAGAAATCTACAACTTTTACTATGCCTTTATTAAATTATAAGTCGTTCGTATAAGTATTTGCAGCACCAATCTTTCCGGTCCCTTTGGCTGACTCAATTTGTATAAATTTATTTACATTATTATTTATTTGGTAATTCATATTTATATTATCTTTAACCAAGACGATAACTTTTGTCTCGTATGAAAAATTTGAGTAAACTAATAATCGTTTCTCTAAAAGATTTTTGGCAGGGAAATATAGCCGTGGTGTCCAAATGCGTGTAAACAGACTCGACATGCCACTAAAATATTTTTGTTATATATATTAAGTTATGCAGATTTTCTCATGATGGTTTTCTTTCCGCCAAACACCTTGCAATCAGCACACAAAATGTCTATCTCATTTTTAGTGGTACCGGCTGAGATTTTACTACAGTACCTATGCTTGCGTTAAATTTTAGGCGAGCGAGTAGTCACACAGGCACGGCTCTTACTGTCGCTTGAATAGGTAAAAAATTATTGACGTAATTGCTTATTACTTTGGATTAACGGTAAAAATATTATTTGAAAAAAAATGTTCTACTTCATTATGACACTTCAGTACACATACGAACGTAACCAAGGAACGGTATATAAATCTACGACAGCTTTTGCAACCACATAACCAACGATGAAGAAACACAAGACCAGCAAACCATGACGGCTGACGCTCACTTATAAATTACCAATTTACAACAAAGTATTTTTAAACACATTTTATAAATTAGCCCTTAAAATACGCACAATAAAGTCGATAATATTGACTACATACATTTTACAAAAGCAGGTTATTGGTGGTCGAAGTCTGTCAGATTAAAACGCGTGCGTGCTACAGTTTAAAAAATGAACAAACATTTCAGTTAACTTACTTTTGTTCCACTGTATTCCTTACAATAATACTTACGTATTCTGTGTCCATTCACCTGACATATGGATGTCACGCTTCACGGTTTTGTCGTTGCATGCTGCCTTACAGCAACCAATGGGCTAATGCAACAAGCGTGATTGCTGAGGACACAGTGGATGTACATTATATTTCTTATATAAAGTAGGCAGCCTTTTCATTGTAATTTTCCGGTAGGTGACTGCAACAATAGATGTGTGGAAATGAACAAAAGGCGATATGGACTTCCATTGTTTGCGTTTTAGACTTTACGCTGATAAATGATGTAATGGATGAATTAGCCGTTCCTTGTTTTATTTCGTATGGATTAACGTCAAAATTACTCAGTATATAGCGCAATTTGATTCAAAGTACCATTATCATTACAGCATATAAGAATTCACTGCTGATCCTAGGTCTCTCAGACCCATTTCTTCGAATTAATCTGAACAATTTGTGTAAGTACTCTCCGTAGAAAATGTGATAGAAAACGCAATGGATTACAAAATCTCTTCGTAGCGCTAGTAATCGAGCTGATTAGAAAGGACTCGGTCGTTGACGATTCGAGCCACTCTTCGCTGGACGTGGTCAAACGGTAGGAGCAGGCACTGAAGTGCTACGATCTAGAGATGAGAACAGTACTCCATGTAAGGATGAACTTGCGTCTTGTAAAGTTGCAAACGGACATGAAATACTGTGTCGATCTGCTGAGCACGCCAAGCTTTATATAGGGTAATTTAGCCTTCCCTTCCAAGTGACCGCCGAACTGTATGTCATTTGATATGTCAATGCCGATAATTCCAATGCTGGTTGAGGTAGCATGGTGCGTGTCATAAAATTGAGGAGATACGACAAAGGGGTTTTGTTAGCGGTAAATGCGCAAACTTGAGCTTTCTGAAGTTTAACCTGGACTAGAGTCTCCCCCAATCCAAGATTTTATTAATTAAAGATTCTACTTCAGACACAAGTCAGACCTTGACATAGTTGACACGCGTGGCGAGCGGATTGTCAACCACAGTTTTTTTATTATTCGTACTTGTTATTAGGAACGTGCTGCTGCCCATAACCTCTTACGACACCCACGGGACGATGTGGAGTAGTAGATATTCTCTCATCACCACTACACGGCAATTTTATTTAAAGTGAACCACTATAAATTTATAATTAAAAAAATACATAAAAAACTCTAACTAATATTAGATAGGTACATTTTATATGCAAATTAATTTGGTTTGGAACACATCACACATCACAGTTACAGTGGGTTTTCAAAGTGGTAGAGCTATGATGATGAGCTCGGCCGAGGAAGGATCAAGCTCTTACAAAATACATATGGTATGGTGAGTAAAGAAAACCGAAGACGCTTGTAACTGGAAACGAGGCATTCCATTTTAGTCATCAGGGGGGACAACGCGTCTGAATTTAGATGTAAATGTCTATGAGTTGCAGCATCTACTTACTATCAAGTGGACTGTGTTCTTGATTGTCAGTCACTCTATTAAAAAATCGCACTTTTATACGTGGTAGAGTCATGATGCAGTTATATTAGAAGTATAGTTGTTGCACGAATGGGCCGTCTCGACCGGGCAGGGACCACCATGAAAGGGAATACCAGCGTGAAATAGTAGCTTAATGCTGCTGTAATTCATATGGTGAGCGTAGAGAACCGGAGATCCTTTTTACTGGAAATGAAGTATTCCATCTTAGTCCTCACAACGCATCTGCATTTTAATTCGTAATTGAGGATAGATGTAGATGACTACGAGCCACAGCAACCACTTACCATCGGGTGGACTGTGTGCTCGTTTGTCATTCTATCCTAAAAAAAAATCATCATTATTACAGCCCGTCCCTAGTCCACTACTGAAAATAGCTCAAGGAATGCCACAAAATAATTTCCTGATACATCTGCATCGAAGGTCTTCCTGCATGAAATAAAATTAGTCTATTAAAATTGATTTTCAGTTACTTCGTCATCAGAAAGTCATTAATAATCGTATTCTCTCTCACTGTTCTGTAAATAAATAATAAATGAGTTAAAAGTGCTCAAGAATTTCGTTCGAAACTTTAATTTTTGTTGTAGTTAGAGTTTATTGGGAAACCTCGTAAGGTTAAGTAAATTGAGCCTTTTCATACTTAGTCTCAAAAATATTGATTACTGCTGGGGTATTACAAAATATATTCCAGATTCTATAAACAATATAATTAGGCAGCGGAAAAGACTTAGAAAATTGTTTAATCATTATCATTATCATTTCTGGTTTTCATATGCTTACTACTGAACATAGGCCTCCGAAATGGAACACCAAAAAATAATACATTTTTTGGTGTTCCATTTCGGACCTTTATATTTATAAGAAAATATTTATGAATTACTTTTTATAGAAAATTAAATTATATTTTTAAATATGAATAACTTGAAATGATATATATAAGTAATTGATATAAAAACTCTTCATTTTAAAGCAAAATATTTTAACCAGCCTAATTTATCAGTAAAATAAAAGTAAGTAAGTAAATTTCAAGGATGGAACAGCTAAAAAAAATATTATTGGTACCTCGAAAAATATAAAAAGTACAGATTGTTTGAGATTTTCTTATGAATTTTGCATCACTATAAAAAAAGAAAAAAAAATTCCACCTTATCGATTGGAAAATAGTTGGCAAAGTATTAAGGGTAACTATTCGGAAGACATTCATACTTGTGATATTCCTCAGTCGAATCAAAAGGGCCAAAAATTGGACTTCAAAGTAAAGAAGACTTTAAACCGAAAGTGATATCAATTATATTTATTGATTCACCGATCAGGGCATTCGCGTTGCTTAAAGTATAGGAATACGAACTGTACTCGTACAATACATCCATACTGCTGGCATCAACATTTGGACACATTGTTAAGTTTCAGTTTAAAAAGTAAGAAGCGAAGATATTTACAAGCTGTGAGACATTATTTCATCTTTATTTTCAGAACTGATAACGCATTTGCAGCACAGGCTGCGCTAGCCGGTGGATTTGAATACAGGTGGACTGTTATCATAGGCTACGATAGCTGGTGGTATGCGGGTACAGAAGTACTGTTATTTCTTTGTTATTCTAATATTTAAAACAATTTGTTCTACACCAGTCTGTAAGACTGCACAACTGAGCACCGGCCTTTACCATTGTAGTTCCCTTTAATAGTCACGGATACAAATGACTCGCACCTTCGGTCCTGCTCCCCGACGCAATATGGGTATTTTACGTTTGGGGTAGTTAGATGGTTATACCGTCTATCGAAAGCCGTACGATCCTTTAGGCATGTCCCACGATCGCCTCTTACGATCCCAACGGGATATATGGTGTGAGGAATTCCCTCTGAATGTTACCGCACAGTAAATATATAAATTAGCGACAGTAATTAAATATATTATGCAGATGTAACCAATAACTTAATAATAATGCCGGGATATGGTGTGGATGGTCGATTGTTAAGGGCTGTGCAGTCATTTTACTATGACTGTAAAGCCTGTGTGCGGGTAGGGCATGACCTGTCACCCATGTTTAGCGTCCAAGCGGGCGTAAAACAGGGTTGTGTCATGTCTTCCTGGCTGTTCATACTGTATCTCGACAGCTGTTTACAGAAGCTGAAAGATAGCTGTTTGGGTGTGAAATTGGGTGACATAAAAGTTAATTGTCTGCTGTATGCTGATGATGCAGTGCTTATTGCACCATCAGAAGCAGAACTGCAGGCATTAGTCACGTGTATGAAAGAGGAATGTGAAATTAAAGGTCTCCGTTTGAATGCTAATAAAACTAAGGTTCTGGTATTTGAAAAGGACGAAGAGAGAACGAAATGTGAAATATGGGTAAATCAGGAATGTCTAGAACAGGTAAATGAAATTGTATACTTGGGGAGTGCTTTCAGCCGGGATGGAAGATGTGATTTAGATGTGGATAGGCGTGTCGCTGCCGGAAACAAAGTCAATGGTGCCCTGAATGCATTAATAAAAAGGCAAGGCGTGGTGAAGAGTGCACGCCTTGCAATACATAACGCAGTGTTGGTACCGACTTTGTTATATGGCAGCGAAACCTGGGTATGCCAGAAGAAGCATAAAAGCAAGTTGAATGCAGTGGAGATGCGATCTCTTCGTAAAATGTGTGGCGTTACCATAGCCGACCGAAAGCGAAACGAAGAGATTCGCAATATGGCAGGATTGAAAGATGACCTTATCACAAAAATTGATAGGGGCGTACTCCGATGGTTTGGGCACGTTGAACGAATGAGTGAAGACCGAATGGTGAAGAAAATATATAGAGCGAAAGTAAATATTAAAAGGTGTCGAGGTAGACCGAGACTAACTTTCGAAGACCATGTGAGCAAATTGCTCGAAGAGGGGAGGGTCAAGAGTACTCGGATACCTAGACGTGCATGTATGAAGAAGTTAATGAACCTGAAAGAAGCGAAAGAGGTATGTAAGGATCGTGACACTTGGCGATCTGTTCTCTCTGGCTACCCCGTTAGGGATTGTGCGTGACGATAAGTAAGTAAGTAAGTAAGTAAGTAACCAATAACAGTTGTGTTTCATCTAAAAAATACTAAATCAATTAAAATTACTGCTTAATTTATTATCTTAACTATGATATCCGGCAGCTTCATTAAAGTCGTGCGTGAAAATTTACGAATTTCCAATTCAAATTTCGTGATTAATTACGTTGATAAATAAAACTCATCTTATTATGTTTTAATTCTAAATTCATTAACGGTCTTATCTAATGATCTGTTAACGAGTTATTTAAAAGAAATATTCCGCTTTTTACGTTTGTGTTGTTTTAATTTACAGTTTATACTTTATACTCGTGAGCATATGACAGAGTCGTGGTACTCGTACCGCTACCATGGAAAGCGTTCGCTGTGAATAACACCGTATATGAGCAAGCCATGTGCATTCCCTACTGTATCCAACAAAATTGTTAATTCTAATTTTAAGTACCGATTCACCACGTATCGTTGGTGGTGAAGAAAAACGTCAAGAGGAAATCCGCATATCCGAGGTACAAAAATTTCAAAGACACTTAGTGTCCACCAAAACGCAGCAACGCGGCGGTCTGTCTTCTCTATTCCTTCACCTCTCAAAAATGAAAGGAGGCCTAGCAATGAAACGCACATAACTTAACATTTAAGCATATCATATTATAATATTTTATATAGATATCTTAGTTGAATGATTTTGAGCTATTCAATTTAATAATTCACCCGATCTCCGATGGCAGCACTGAAATTTTTAATTTCATATATATATATATATATATATATATATATATATATATATATATATATATATATATATATATATATATATATATATATATATATATAGAGTAATATGTCAGACCGTACTGCACCGAACCAATGCGGCGGTTTACTTTTAATTTAAACAAATATTTACAATATAGCTGAAGTTACAAACTTACAGTCCTGCAGCCAAATTCAAACAAAGAAGACTATATATGAAGACTATGGTTGAATTACTTTAAGCCTCTCATTTTCTCTATACAAAATTCTCTCTTTACCTTTCAGAATGGAACACAGCAGTGCACTTAGCGAAGGAAGTAAACACGAGAATGGTACTGACTCAGACGACTCATACCCAAAAACAGAGTACTACCAGGAAAAATAATTGTAATTGATTTTAAAATTTATTTTTACATAATTATGTTTAAAAAAAATTGCCGTTACGAGCTTATAGATAAACCTACATTTATTTACATATTCCTGCAACGATACTTGGTAGGTAATAGAAAATTTTAAGATCAATCAATGAAAACAAAACAAAAAGTGATAGGATCCACTTATTTTTAGAACTTTTGTAATTATAATCGCACTAGCTACTTCCTTTTCTAATAATCTATTCTCAGGCGGTGGCCATTTTATTTTTTTTGACAGCTGTGGCGGAACTTTCAGGAACTGTCATGGAAGTATTGATTGCGAAATTGATTGCGCCGGTTGCATTAAGCAATAATCTAAAATTTTGTATGAAGTGTCCAAATAAAACTTGTAGCGATATAATCGTTTTGAATAAACAAGTAAGAGTGATGAAAAAACACTCCGTCCCTTCGATCAGTTGGTATCGTTGATCGAAGCTCCGTCTACAAAGAGTTATTTACAAGTTACTACGTGGTAGAGCCATGCTGTAGCTATATTGTGGTTTGCAGCAAGGATGGAGGCGGCTCGATCGGGGAAGGACCACGCTCTCACAGAATACCATCGTACATTAGCAGCTTAATGATGCTGTGTTTCGTATAGTGAGTGTAGAGAACCTGAGATCTTTTTAACTAGAAAAGAGGCATTCCATCTCAGTCCTGAGGGTTAGCAACGCATCTGCATTTTGATTTTTAATTGAAGATAAATATATATGTCTATGGGCCACAGCATCCACTTAACATCAGGTGGACTGTGTGCTCGTTTGTCACGCTCATAGGTACTAAAAAAACGCACTAGACGATTCTTGTTCCTCAATACACAAAACACAGCAGCATTATCCTGTTATTTTAAGTTGGTATCCTGTGCAAATCCACCAATGTACAGAGTAATACGGTAGATAAATTAACAAAGTGATTAATTGTGTAACTAAGTTTTTTGTAAGATAGATAATAACTACGTAGCCCATTAAACACCTTTATTCACGCACAATTTTTATTTCATTCGGTTTCGAATTGATGAAATGTTTTAATTGCTGGTCTCTTCGACTTTGACTAGGTACATGCTACTATCCCCTTCCTCCCACCTAACGAGTTCACGCCTTGTCGTGGCGGGGGGCTTAGTCGTCGTAGCTTGGTGACCTAATAGGCCTTAACCTCATGCCAACCTACACGGCTAGCCCGAGGTGAAGGACCGACCCGAGGTGGCCACTCCGCGTCAGTATGTGGAGCCCACTTCAGATGTGTGTTGGTGGGCTGCAGAGAGAGGGGAGTTTTCTTCCATACCACTGCTCACTGTCCGTTGAGCAGGTGGAAATAGAGGCCAAGAAGAAAGGTACGTCTAGTGTTCCTGGTGCGAGAGAATTCCTTTTCAGAGGATAGTCCACCGTGAGCCAGCCAACGCTGGTGGGAAGATAATTAGATGTGTTCAAAAGCGCCTCCGTGGCTCTGCTATTATGCAGCGAAGGTAAAACACCATGGAGTTTTTGTGTGACACAAGCATGACCCGTCCTTTCACTCGCGAGACAGGTGTGCGTATTGCGTAGGCATTTTCCCATGTAGAAAGGTACACGCTACGAAATGTTTAGTAGAATAAGTTGACCGTAAAACCCAATAGTTTGGATTTTAATTTTAATTAAAGCAATAATAATAATTAAATCATGCATTACAACCTATCGAACTCCACTACTGAATTTAAGCCTCGATAAATTGCTTCATAAGGGTATCCCCCTTCTCATCATAATTGAATTTGTAATGTCAAAATAGTAGCTTTTTACTAAATGCACATGAAAGTATATACGGTACTTATAATTAAAACACAATTTTCAGAATTTTCATCTGTCTGACTATCTGTCTGTTTGTTTCGGTTAATCTCCGAAACGACTGGTTAGACTTTGATCGTACTTTCACTGGCAAATAGCTAATGTTATAAGGAGTAACTAAGGCTACTTTTGTTATAGAAAAAGAGTCAGGTTTCCACGCAAAAAAATAAAACCCTAAATTACACGTTGGCGAAGACACGGAGAACAGCTAGTATTAAATAATAAGAAGTTTGTCTTCTGTTCCAGACCGAATTATGTCCATAGCCCATCTGAACTTAGACTAGACATGTTTGGAGGATAAGATTATAGTGCACGAGTCTGTGCGAAAGCACAGGTGCACTCTCAATATCCTCTTTCTCATAAACCGATGCAACGGCCATCCGACACGGCCGGAGAGATATCAGTCGCAGGACCAATCTCTACGTGCTATCTGAGGCACGGGAGTGACACCACCAACTTCCTCACTTCGGGTTGCTATCGTGAGCCGTGAAGCGCAGTTCAGGAACGTTAAAAACCAACTTGAATCCTAATCGATACTAATGAAATTGTTATTTACAATTTGAGTTGCGATTTTAAGGAAAACAGCGTGAGAAAACTTGCATTTTTTTTTAAATATGTTGTGAACACTCAGCGTGGTAACGACTTCGCAAGTCCAAAATCTAAAGGATTTAGATAATAATAACGCTACATTTGTAAAACCTTGCATAGGTTTTCAAATGTACAGTAATGTAATGTATGACAGTTTTCTTCAGTTTTATTCCAACCACTTTTAATAGTAAGCGTCGTATAACTAAACTGTTTAAGGGGTTACAAACATTTTATTACTGATTTAATTCTGAGATGTAATTTAAAACAGAAACATGATTTTCTTAATTACATATAAAGAAGCGGTAATTAAAAGACTTTAAAGAGAGCTTTAACATCGATCGTCGCGGAAGCATCGACGATAGCTTAACATCCAAAGCGGGCTCACACACAGTTACTATTATTATCACTCATCAAAAGTCTAAGAAACCTGTTGAGAGCAATTCAAATTAATGGATTTGTCATCGCTATTAATTTTATAGGAATTAATATGCGAGCGGCGAACGCAAAGAGGTATATTTTTATCAAAATTGACATTTAATGGTCCCCCGACGATCTATAGAGCAGTGACGGCAAAATTGATTGACAAATTGCGTGACGAATCCGAAATAGGTGGATTTCTTCTGAGTGTATCAGTTTTAAGAGTCGCAGTTCAAGTTAGGGCCCCTAAATCCTCGAGAATTAAACACTATATTAGTTCCCGGAAAGATTTTTTGTACATCACTATGTTAATTAAGCGATTTAAAAAAAATATATCGCCGAGTAGTGGTAGAAGTGGCGTAAGAAAATCCCCTACCGCATATCATCCCGTGGGTATCGTAAGTCGCAGATGAAGGAAACTGAAGCAGGAAATGAGCAGCAGCATTTTCCTAATAACAACTAAGTATAATAGTCATGCTGCAGTTATATTAGTAGTATAGTTGTAGCAGGAATGGGTCGGCTCGATCGGGGATCACGCTCAATGCTTCTGTGTTTCGTATGGTGAGTGTAGAGAACCGGAGACCCTTTTTACTGGAAACGAGGCATTCCATCTTAGTCTTTACGGGTGATAACGCATCTACATTTTGATAAACACTTACCATCAGGTGGATTGTGAGCTCGTTTATCACACTATACTATAAAAAAATGTCCTGGTAAGTGTGTCAACTATGGCAAATATTCCCAGAAGGATCTATGGGGGAGGCTTATGTTCGTCAGTGGCTGTAATGATGATAATGATGATGAAATTAATATGAACGAAAAGTATAATATGTGTCTTTCAACGCACACACTTTCCTTTTTATAACAAACTAACAATCCGCCACTGTTTTGCACGAGTGATATCTGGATCTCCACAGCAGCGCCACCCACCGGGTTCAATGGAATTTCTACACCATCCAGGGACCCACTTAAATATACACAAAAAATTCATCAAAATTGGTCGTGCTATTTTCACGTTAAGCGAGATTAACGGACAGTAATTGATTATAAATAAATAAAATAAAATAATTTTTATTCAATATAATCTATATTACAAGTAATTCTTATTGAAAGTCAATATTTTACGTTACTATGTTTCGAAAAAAAACCTCTGCCCTGGGAAAAACCAGCAAGAAACCCAGCGGGACTTTTTTTAAAATAAATTTTACAATGTCAAGGGTCACAGAATATTTACAAAATTTATATTAGAAACAGCTTGGAAGCGACCACCTCATTTCCAGGGGTTATTATCAACCATGTATTCATTTATATCATAACCCTTCTTATACAGTTTTTGTTTTATTAAATATTTAAACTTGGTAATAAAAAGACCTTGTATATTATGTATAGAGGTTGTATTTATAACCTAAAATGAAAATGAAATCCATTATTAATTAAATTTTTAGTTGGTAGTGCCGGGAAAGCCACAATCCAAACTATAAGGGGGTTTCTACTACGTAGGTACTTTGAGTGTTATAAGAGATAATAATGGGAAAAACCAGAAGACCTTGACTGCCATTGCAATCTTGTATTTGATAGTTTGTAAACAAAAAGACCAATGACGAAGAGCAGGCTCGATACATCTGATACTACGGCAACCAATCATCGAAATTGTGAAGGATTATCCTTCCAGTGGGAGAGACCCGTATCGGTTATTGTTACCATAAGGAATCACAATATTTTCACTGATAAGCTTCCATTGTTATTTACCCTTTATCTATGCTGTAACAAGCGTATTTCGTGGCCTCAGTCGAAGAGTTGTAAAAGTCGTAGTTAACAGCCCAGAGTTCTCACGACAGATCGGCCCGATTATTGAATCGTGTTCATTATTAGTCAATCTGTTTTATTGAAATATTCTCAGATGCCGCCTTTGATGGGGAACATCTTATGTCAATTTCGACCAATCGATATATCGGGTAACGTCTTTTACCGATATCCGAATGTTGCTGTTTGGAGTAATTATTTTTTATTTAAATAGATATAAACGGATTTAATCCGAAATCATTATGACCGACAAATATTATTTCATTATATTATAATTTGTTGTCTATACTTACTTGGTAATACTTCTCTTCCTGACGGTTTTTGTAAGTCAGTGGTGACCAACACGGGGCTTTGTAGTCAATCACTGATTATTTATGACTGGATAGGGTACTAATTATACGTTTGGCTGCGGCGTTCCATGACCGTAGGTTCAAATCCTGCATGGAGTGTAAATACCTAATTATTTCTTGTCTAGATGTTTCTCTGTGTCCAATCGATATTTACATACGAAATATATTACATACGAAAATAGTGTTTTGTCGTACTGACCACTTTGATCTGAAATATCTCCTCTTTGGCTGAAAATTCCAAATTCAAATTTACAAATTCATTTAGCTGATACATTTGAGTTTTGAAGAAGTAATTCATATGTTATTGTCCTAATTATTTGTTTCTTTGGCGTCGCTTATTACCACACAATAGAAAACATGAAATATCGGTATATTTACGAGTACGAGTTCTGCCGTGGCGCCAGTGCTGCAGAAACAGCTCGAAGGATTAACGATGTGTACGGCGCTGGTGTTGCAAAAGATAGCACGGTACGTTTTTAGTTTCAACGTTTTCGTTCTGGAAATTTCGACCTTCAGAACCAACCCCGTGGGTGGCTGGAGACCAAAGTGGAAAATGAAGAATTAAAGGCTATTGTGTAAGCGGATCCATTACAAAGCACTTCAGAGATAGCCGCAGGCTTCGGGGTAAGTGATAAAACTGTATTAATCCACTTGTAGCAAATAGGGAAAGTAAAAAAACTTGAACGATGGGTCATGAATTGAGTGAATCAAACTTGCAAACACGCGTCGACTTAGAAAAAGTTACTTATAAGTGTTGTTACTTATAGGTGTCGTTCACTACAGCTTTCTAAAATCTGGCCATATCTATTGTCAGCTACTGCAAACCATGAAATATCTATTGTCAGCTACTGCAAATCATGAAAGAAGAACTAGCTGCTAAACAACCGAGATTGGTCAATCGCTCTAGGCCACTGCTGCTTCGACATCCACCGTACTACCCGGATCTTGCTCCGACAGATTACCATATTTTCCGGAATTCGGACAACTTCTTACAAGGAAAAAAATTCTACTCCGATGCGGCAGTCCAAACCGCCTTCAAAGAGTTTATTGTTTCTTGCCTCCATGTTTTTTTTTAGTAAAGGGATCAATGAACTACCTATGTGATGGCAAAAGTGCAAGGATAACAACGGTGCATATTTTTATTTTACAAAAAAAAATTGACTTTATATTCCTCCCGTACAAAACGCCAATTTCATATGGAAAAGTTACAGCCTATATACGTCCCACTCCTGGGCACAGGCCTCCGCTCATTTCTGAGAGGGTTTTAGGGCAAGGAATTGTCCGCCGCGCAGCCCCAATGCGTGTTGGCGAACTTCACACCTCTTCGAAATTTTTTTTCTTATTTCTCAGACATGCAGGTTTCCTCACGATGTTTCCTTCACTGCTAAGCATGTGGTAAATCAGCACTTAAAATTGCAATTAATAATTTCATTGGTTCCGGCGGGGATCGAACCCGGTTTTCTCGCGCACTGTGAAATTTACAGCCAGCGCTAACCATCTGAGCTACCAAGGCTCATTTCATATGTAAGGACCTATTATTTATACTCCATGATACGGGAGTAAATCCTTGTGTGAGCGTATTGGGATAAATATTTTAAATAAAAATACAGATAAATTACAAATACATATTGAGTGCCCTTCAAATTCTAAGAAAATTTGAGTACCTTTGATATTATCTAATAAATTTTTAACGCGGTAGAGCTACTGAAGCGTATCGACTACTAGTCTTACCATCTAGTACTATTGTTTTTAAAGTTAGATAGATAGGTATCTCTGAACTTGCGGTTCAGTTCTTAATAATAACAAACAGAAATTCTTGATCTGTCTAATCTTCTGGGTCACAGGCTCACAGGCGTAAGAGTTTATGACTTGAGAGCTTGAGACTCCATATATTTAGTAAAATATTTATTTATTTCTTAGACATGTGATAGCCGTGATTTTTATAGTATTCAATAAACCCAAGTTCAAGTTCAATGAGGACTAATAATCAGTCGCTAGTTGACACTGAGGTGAAGTTTTTTGTTACACACTGTCATTTATTTGAGAAGTCAGTTTAAATAAAAGTTTATCAGTTTCTAGAGTCAATATTCCTCCTTAAATTTTTGCACATTTTAGACTCTTTTCTAATTTTTCTACTTTTCTAAATATATGTGGTTTGGTTTTTTTTAATCTAATAAATATAAAATATAACGAATAGTGCAGAAAGTAACTTTAATCTTTACATTTTTCGAACAAATTAACTACCCCACTAGGGAGTAGAGGTAAGGAGTACCGACTCTGTATAAAAAAGTGTCCGTAGAAAAGGGTGGCGCCACTGTAGCTACAGTCTAAATTTTAAAGAACTTTTTATACTTTTTTTTTATTTCACAGACTTTCACTATAATTCTTTTTACAATAATTATTTTATTGCCTTCAAAATTTTTATTTTCAAAATCACTCTCACCGTATTTTACGGCGATTTATCGTACCCTGAGAGTTTTTGAACTCTTGTTTACTGCTTACAGATGGACATATTTTCAACTATTCTCCTATGGGAAAATGTCCTCCTTACCTCTATACTCCATGTACCCCGCTATGAAATCTGTCAAATATTACACCCCATTTTAAGTGGCGCCGCCCTCTTGGTAGAAGAAGTCGTGGATGCCGTCATTCTGGCCAGCACCAATGTGAGTTTAAATTGTAATTTTGTGTTTTGTTTTGTGAAGTAAAATACGCTGGAGGCTGAAGAAAAAGGAATTGGACGCACTGGAGCAGTGCAGCGAACTAACTGCTGCATAACCCTCACATAGATAAGAGACCTGTTCTCTGATTTGGGAGGTACATGTGTAACTTTACTTTTAAGTTTAATAACTAAAATATGACTGCTTTTTAAAGTACGCTTTACTTAAAACAAGATTAGGTTCTTTTTTCAACGTAGTAGAGCCATGCTGCACATATATTATCGTTGCAGTGCAAATGGGTCGGCCCGTCTGGAGAAGGACTAAGCTGTCACATTTATCTCTTACAGTTTCATATATACTTTAGAAAACTGGAAACACTTTTTACTTGAAACGGGGCATTCCATCTTAGTTCTCAGGGGTAACATAGTATCTGCATATTCATTTTTAGTCACGGATATAATATGTAGATATCTTCCACAGCATTCCCTTACCTTCAGGTGGACTGTGTATTCGTTTGTCAACCTTATTCTATAAGAAAAGA
Organism: Parnassius smintheus behrii; assembly: GCA_036936625.1. Classification (NCBI taxonomy): domain Eukaryota; kingdom Metazoa; phylum Arthropoda; class Insecta; order Lepidoptera; family Papilionidae; genus Parnassius; species Parnassius smintheus. The sequence continues at coordinate 21,216,444 of JAUPFT010000009.1, read as the reverse complement.
GAACTCTACGTATATATATTATTTCCAAATAATTCAAGAAATATTTACATACAGGAGATCATTTTGATCTAAAGTTACCTAGAACCTCTTTGGTGACATAAATACCAGCCAACAAAGAAATAAATTTTTATAGGCAAAATATTTTTGGCCAGGTACGTACTAGGACGCTGTTTCATCATTACGCCATTCAAATACCTTCGTACGAAACCAATCGCTACCAAAAACGATGTAACATTTAATTTATTTAATTCGCGCCTCTAATTGCACACAATAACATGGAATTTGTTTTTTTCATGACGCTTCTGACACACAAGGTAGTCTTTTGTGCCAGCGTCATTGCTTGTCCGAGTTATTTTGACCGTAACCTTTTCAAAACTACAATTAAACCTCGTTTCTTTAACAAGGTTCCCCTATAGCGCCCGTACAACATAAATCTGCGAGGAGCGGAGAGGTTCTTGTTAAACTGGACACTAGATATTATTATCAAAGAGTAGTAATCAGTCGTAATCATGAAACTATAAATGACTCCGTGCGTCGTGATGTATTTTTTCTTTGGTCAAATTATTTTTATTTTTTCGTCAATAACTTTTCGATTCAAAGTCAATCGTTCATCATAATGACATCATATTACTGAATCAATTCCTGATATACATGTAATCTGTGTCATTTTTGATTCGCTTGTAAATTGTTTAAGTTTCATGTAATAAACTTAATAATGTTAGATTGCAACTCTAAAAACGTCCAACTCCAGAATATGCCGGTTACTGGTACAGCCTATAAAAGTCTATTGTTAAACATAAACCTGCCTCATAGATGTCCTCTTAAGGGGCAACAATATGTGCCATAGTTGTCAAGTTAACTCCAGAATATACCTTCTTCCAATGTTCTATAAATTCTGCACCTAACCAGCCTTTCTGTAATTTGCTGCGTATGCACTTTTCGAATATGACGTTTTATATTTAATTCTTCTTAAAAATTTAAAACGTATGTTGAATGAAATGAAAAATGAGAAACATGAATACTATAATAATGAGACTTCTGTAATTATTTATTATCGACAAACTAAACGTTGCTGAAGCAGTATACATATTTCTCACGTTATATAGCAGGGGGTAGAAGCTCCTTTTTTGCCTAGAATTCCTTTATAGAGATAGGGCTTATGACTTGAACTGCTTTATATATTGAATAAAACTAAATTTACGGATTATATCGCGTTTATTTAACTGATTTTACTTATTTTTAATTCCCGACGTTTCGGGTGCTTTACAGCAACCATGGTCACGGGGGGGACTGAGATGTTTGACGTACCAATGTCATTGTTAGCCCGGCTACCTTCAGTTATTGAATATTAATTTTTGGTCCGATTTACGCAAAACGAACTTACAGTATCTTGAAGTCTTGCAGTGGTATGCTTGGGTTTGGGTTTAATTTTGTTAATTATAGGATCCCAAGCAGATGGCAGCACCCAACCATCTTCTCTATTGAAATTAGGATGCTTTTTAATTTCAATAGCCTCGCGTATCATCCTTGGTAGGAATCGGTGTTCTTTTGCGAGGATTTGTGGTTTATCAAATCTGATGTAATGGTGGGGACGATCTTGAACATGCTTACAGACTGCAGACTTCCCGGAGCGTCGGTGCTTCACGTCAGCTATATGTTCTTTCACGCGGGTTTTTATGGATCTTTTTGTTTAACCTATGTAAGAGAGACCACATTCACAATCTAAATTGTACACTCCTGCATCTTGTAGAGGGATATTACACTTGACGGATGGTAAAAATTGACTAATCTTCTTCGGCGGCTTGTAGTATGTTTTAATGAAAGCTCGCTTCAAGATGTAGCCAACCTTGTCTGTGACTCCTCTGACATATGGTAGTACAGCAGGCACACGCTCGACTGTGGCCGGCTTCACTCGGTCACTGTAACGTAGGCGGGGGATCCGAAGCTTGTTGTCTTGCAACACTTGCTTGACATGTTGCAGCTCGGCGGCCAGATGTTTTCTGTCACAGATCCCTCGTGCTCTCTGAAACAAAGATTTACCCACGGTAGCTAACTGTGAAGGATGATCGTGAGATTCACCATTTAAATATCGGTTTGTATGGGTCTTTTTTCTATACACAGTGTGACCAATAGTGTTATCAGATGAAAGCTAGTAATAGTTTTTCCATTCGAGGGATTAACTGATAAAATATGACATCGTTTTTTATTTATATTAAACACACTAAATTATTACAATGTTAAACCATACCACAAAAACCACTTTTTTTGTCAAAAATCTTTCGGCGTGAACTGAGTGCGTCGGTGTTTTCTGGAGCAATATGGCGTCGGCCAATCAATAATTTTCACAAGTCAATGACAAATGACGCTGCTTGGTTGGTTCTTAAAAGAAAGTGGCCACTTTACCCGCCTGGGCCACTTTAACGAACCTTCCCCATACGTCACACTGCTGGCCAGATTCCTCTTTTATTTTCTGGAAAAGTTGCCCGCTATCGCTCTATAACTCTCTCGGAAAGGCACCTATGTAATTGTGGTTCGGTTAGAATACTTGTCATTCATGCTGATGCTGCATACGGGCACATAGGGCTGCTGAGAGGTAGAGATATCTGCCATGGTTGTCACGCTTGGTAGAAATTGGGGTGGAGGATTGACCACCGCAGTTTTTATTTTCAAGTTGTAATTAAGAAGCTACTGCTGCCAATCTGCTATTTTGTTTTACTCCGCTGCCTCTTACGACGCCCACGCGGCTAAATGGGTTAGTGGATATTTTTACACCACTGCTACTTTACTCTAAAAAAATACTTCGTTTTTGATTGTACAATCTACTTGGATAACTACATACTTATGCAGAAAGACCGAATTTCCGTCACAGCAACCAGTTTGAACGGAGACTATAGTCGTATTTTTAATTAGACGAAGTCAACTGACGTTTACTGTGTTGTCAGTTTTTGATGAAATAAAAATAGTGTTGTGACAAAGTGAATGATTGAAAAACTCCTGAATTAATGAAATTGCCTCGATTGTCTAGTGAATAGTTAGTGTGCTGAACTGCCGATATCGGGTACGGGGTTCGAATTTTAGTCGTGCTTTTTACATACCAACGAGTTTTCGACGACTATGTTCCTATAATATCTACCTATACTGAATACCGAGTGTTTTAAACATTAAGGAAAATATTGCGAGGAAACTTGTAAGACTGTCCTATTTTCAATACATCATGTAGTTGAAACTATAGATGTATAAAATATAACAATTATAGGTAGGTAATCAGAATAAAAAAAATCGCTTATTACATAATTTGTTTTTATTCATTATCAGATAAAAAATCATCACTATCGCTTTCGGTGACATTAATTAAAAATCTGTCAGTAACATTGTCAATCATGTGGTCGAGACCATACATTTTGTCTTCTTTTTTAATTATATGAGACACGCAGCTATTCCATTTTTCAGGTGTGATATGTTGAAGTCCTTCTTCAAAAAGTTTTTTTACTTCTGTCATTTTGAAGGTTTTGTTATTTCTTGCAACATATCCTTTAGCCTGCGCCCATACCAACTCAATGGGATTGAGCTCACAGTGGTATGGGGGCAGACGTAAAACAATTATCCCATGCTGCGCTGCCATCTCGTCCACAACATACTTATCGCAATGTTCTTGCTTGTGCTGCCGTACAATGTCTATAAGAGTAGCTTTAACCATTGTTGCTTCGAATGAAATATTTTTGCTCGTTAGCCACTCTAGTATTCTAGGTTTAGTCCAAGACATTTTAGGCAGCGATTCTAGTTTCCTGGAGTGGTAGGGGGCATTATCCATCACTACTACGGAATTTGGTTTTAGTTTTGGCAAGACACCCCAAAACCACTTCTCAAAGGAATCGGCATTCATCTCTTGATGATAATCTTCTTTTTTTTTTTGGCTTCAAATATTAATAAGCTGTCTTCTACGAATCCTTCTTCCCCGCCTATATGGCCGATAATTAATCGTTTGCCCTTTCCTGAAGGCTGTTTTAAGCCAGTGGTCAAGCCATCTAGGAAGGCCTGGCGGGACGATAACACTGTCTGGTCAATCCATGCCTTCTTCGGTGCATGACCTTCAAGATAGTGAAAAATATCAATTAATTATTTGAAAGTACAATTTAATGTAAAGAAAACAGAAAATTGTAATTACCTTCGTTGATCCAGGTTTCATCTTGGTAATAAATATACCTTCCTTCCCTTCGATACTCTTTAATTTTTCGAAGGTATCGCTGGCGCCATAGAATAATGTCCTGTCTGTCAATTAAAATGCTGTGTCTTGATTTTGTGACATATTTGAAATTTAAATGTTTCATAACATTTCTTAATGTACTCCAAGAAAAATTGGGTAAGTCTGGGTCTTCATTGACAACCTTAAGAATCTGTAAAGTAATAAAATATGTTTTGAGTAAGGAAGTCTACGCAATCTAATACTTTGGTTTTACAAAGAACATTATGGTGGACACAGAATATAATGCAGTAGAAGGAATAAAGTTTAAGTTACCTTTATAATGGTGGGTGACTCATTTGCATAAAAAAAATTATGTACTTTTCGCCTTATAGCGGCAAAAGTAAAATCGTCTAATTTATCTTTGAAACTGTTTCGGTCCACGTTTCTCGGGAGACTTAAATTGTTCATTTTCTTTGCATTCTTTTAACACACTGTAAACTGAGGTCACACCAATTCCCAAAATGTCAGCTGTTTTCGAAACACATTCTTTTTTTTCGGGGGCCTCAATAGGTAATAGTGAAGCAGCTTTTTCCTCAAATACGTGTTTGTAGACGTTTTGTATCATAAGTTTTTCGGTAACGCTTAAAGCAATCCGTGGTCTCTTCTTTCTTGGAGACAAGCTTTGGCTTGACGTGCTTGGTTGAGGATCCATATCGTTTGTACGAAACAATATAGCAACAAATAAACACAACAATTACCACAAACACAACCTAACGAAAAACTTAACAAAAACAATAACTAAACAGCGTGAGCGCAGAAAAAACATTCGTGCTATCAGACTAGAGGTTAGAAGCCGAATAATCAGCCGTTGATCGGTGTTGGCACTAGTCGCCGCGCCGCGCTTTGTAATAAAACCTCAAAAAACTGATTGTAGTTACATACTACTAGTAACTTATATCAGAGCACTTTTATACAATTTTATTGTAAAATAGAAATAATATTCTTTTATAGTTTGAAATGATTAACTATTCACACTCATTGTTCATTCATCTGATTGAACGAGAACTGAACGCATCACTATTACTTTAAATATGGCAACATTATTTTACAAAGTGACATTAGCTACTGTCAGTTGGCTTCGTCTAATTAAAAATACGACTATAGCTATCTGCACAGGATATGATTATAGTGCTCTAGTGTGTGTGCGTAAGTGTCAAAAAATCGACAGACAGACAGACATCACAGTCGCTTCTCTCAACTGGATACGTTTCGGTGACCTCTTCGTGGAAACCGAGGGTTTTGTCTGTGCAATACAGGATCAGGTTATTAAGACCAAAAACTATCGGAGATACATCCTAAAGGATGGCACCGTCGACATCTGTCAAGCTTGTCGCCATCCCGGTGAGTCACATAGGCATGTCATCTCCGGTTGTTGGGCGCTTTTTAACTCTGAGTACTTGCACGGGCATAACCTAGTAGCCAGAATTCCAAACCAGGAGCTCGCTCTGAAATACGGTCTCGTGGACCGGAAACTGCCGTATTACAAGTACTTGCCGGAAGCCTTGCTCGAAAATTACCGCGCCAGGCTCTATTGGGACCGGGCCATCATTACAGACAGGACTATTCTTGCGAATAAGCCTAATATTGTGCTGATGGACCGGGTACAGACAAGGATATTTTTGGTCGACATTACCATTCCGTATGATGAGAACCTCGTGAAAGCCGAAACAGATAAGCGAACAAAATATCTGGACCTGGCTCACGACCGACATGTGGGGTGGACTGTCGACCGAAATTATACCTGTAGTCGTTTCTGTAAACAGGCTAATTAATCCCAGTCAGCATCTCGGGTCATCTGAGGCGACTGGGACTCCGTGACGGACTGCTCCGGGCTCAATTGCAGAAGGCGGTGCTTCTCGATACTACCCGCGTTGTCCGCCGGTTTCTTTCCCTTTCCCCTTAACCCTCGGCCGTTTGGTCTCCCCTGCCGAGGGCTTCCATCTGGTTGGGCTTTTATTTATTTATGTATTTTTATGTATTTATTTTATTTTATTGTTATTTATGTATATTTATCATTTTCGTTCGCAATTATATATTTGTGGAACCCAACCAGATGAGAAAATTATATAGATACCCCAAAATAATAATAATAATAGAACTGGGGAGTGGGCGGAGCCCGTGTAGCCACTAAAATGTCAATAACATGTCAATTCAAACGTATAAATTTCAACACGAGATGTGTTTTGACGTTACAATCGTTCCAAATTTCGCATGCACATTATTTAGAAAATGCCAAATTGCACACTATTTACAAATAAATATGTATAAAAATTAAAACGATTTTTTTTAATGACGACCTTTAACATTAATCAAAAGTCTAAAATGTGTAAATTTACTCAGACTGTCAACATAGCGCATCGGGCTTATAGTAGTGATAATACGACGTAATTGCTTGTATGTGTGCTCCCGGCGACGCCGATCCTCTTACAAAATAAGGTCGACAGCCATTCTATAGTATATTATAGTATTCTATGTGTAGTACTCTAGTGTATGAGTAAGATACTCTCATAGTCCGATGGGACGGTAATTCGACGCCACCGGACAGCGACCAGATGCAAGACCAACGGCTTTACGAGCTTTTCGAGCCACGGAGGTGAAACTCCGTCTACTTCCTGACTCCGGGCTGCTAATAAATGAAGAATGTTTTAAAAATTGATTTCAACTGTTTTCTTTTAAATAAATAATGTAACATACTAAACTGCATTACGTATACTAGTAACCTTCAACATTCTTAAAAATTATATCTTAATTTTGTATACATATCTATATATCTTTATTTTAATACATACCTATAATTGTTTATGCGTCTGCTAGTGATGGAGTAGCTTCAGAAAGACAAACGATTGAGGTAATATTTACACAGTATATTTGGTTTATTTACACGATGGTGCTGTTGTCAAATTATTAACAAATTCTATAGTTATGGACCAAAATCAGTCGTATTCACAATATGTTTTAGTTGGTTATATTAAGAAAAAACTAGACCCAATAGGTTGCGTTATGATATTCACTTACATTTTTTTTAATTAATATTTAAAAAAATTTGCGTCAATTCGGAATAAGACTCAACACACCACCTACCTAAAAGGACAGTATAACGTCTGTCTGTAACGTTTACTTGTTAAAGATAGAACTGAGATTTTTTGATTAAATAATAATAAAGTATTTTAAAAATTACGTTGAATTAAATAAGCCACAAGCATGTCATTGATATATACGGTTAAAACGAGCGAATATTTGTTCGCTCGCCAAATGGGTACACCCTGACATTCCAGCACTTACATTGGATTTATGCTTTCATAGCGCATAATACGTAATTGTTACAAGGGCCATACACAATAAATAATAAGGAGCGAATGTAGCGAGGAGGAGTCATACGATATCGCATGATCAGCACCAAGAGAACAATCGCCATTGTGGCCGGCTGCCGGTGCCGGCGGCGCGGCTGTCACTGGGTGGTTTCAACTTCGGTACCGGCCGGAAATTATGTCAGGATTTAATCTAACTGAACAGAATGTTGCTAACGTATTACCAAATGTCCATCGTGATTTATTTATATGTTTTTTTTTATAAAGTCAAAAGATGTACTGCCATTTAATTTCTGGGGTTCTTGCTGATTCTCTCCAGGATAGAGGTTTTTTTTCGAACCAGTTGTAAAGTAATAATTAATTTTCAATTAGACATATTTTATTCATTTCGGTGCTTGGTGTGTGTAATTTTTTTCTTCAATAATAAAACGTCTTAGTCGTAATCGTCAGTATGTATCGGGTATCAAATACACGTTGTGTGTGTTTTTTTAATTTATGAATGAAATAACTAAGGTTGACATATCTCAATTAATCTATAGCAACATATATTTAGACACATGACCCCGTTTGCCTGATTTTGAGTACTCTAATACGATTTTTTTCGAGTTAGCTGTTTGCAACCGTGTTTTTTCCCCACATATTTGTCTTTAAGCAAAAAAAATAATCAAGTAACGTGTCAAAGTAAGCTGTATGAAGAGTATTATCGCTGCAGCAGAAACACTTAGATACGCTCTCACGCATACATGTGATCTATATTGAAAAAAAATTATATTCTATTCTAATTACTTATTAATAGTAATAAAAAAATAATTTTTATTAAAACCTATAAAGTTTACAAAAATTGCTGCATTGATTCCGAAGATCGGATTGGTTTGGGGAATCGATTGAATTTAATTTAGAAATATGATTTTTTTTATAGGATATGGTGACAAACGAGCACACAGTCCACCTGGTGGTAGGTGGTTGCTGCGGCCCGTAGACATCTACATCTATCCTCGATTACAAATCAAAATGCAGATGCGTTGTCACCCGTGAGGACTAAGATGGAATGCCTCGTTTCCAGTAAAAAGGGTCTCCGGTTCTCTACACTCACCATACGAAATACAGCAGCATTAAGCTACTATTTCACGCTGGTATTCTGTGAGAGCGTGGTCCTTCCCCGGTCGAGCCGACCCATTCGTGCTACAACTATACTACTAATATAACTGCAGCATGGCTCTACCACGTATAAAGATATTAGTTAAATATTTAATAATCAAATCTTTATTTCCTATTACTATTATAGTAGTACTATTATAGTAGTACTATGCCGTGTAGTGGCGGTTAAGAATATCCACTACCCCATATCTTCCCGTGGGTGTCGTAAGAGGCGACAGAGGGAGACAGGCAGGAGATGGGCAGCAGCATCTTCCTGATGACAACTGTGACGTAATAAAAAAACTGCGGTTGCCAACCCGCTCGCCAAGCGTGGCAACTACGGCAAATACCCCCCAATGAACAAATACACAAAAAGACGGCCCCCAGTCCCCGGCGGCGCCGCTATTCCTGGCTACGGTGGCGACCATGGTAACGGCGGGGCAGGGGGTGCTAAGAATCTCCGGTGGAGGTTCGGTTGCCACCTACGACGACTCGACCTGGCAACATATAACGCACGCACCCTGAGGACTGACGAGAAGATACTGGAGCTGGAAGAAGAGGTAGACAAGTTGCGCTGGCATATTATTGGATTATCCGAGGTCCGAAGAGAGGGGGAGGACACGGCAATCCTCGAGTCCGGCAACTTGTTCTATCACTGGGAGGGCGACCATCTGTCCCAAGGAGGTGTCGGATTTATCGTCCACAAGTCTCTCGTCAACAACGTTGTAAAGATTGGGAGTGTGTCGACGAGGGTCGCGTACCTGATACTCAGAATCACCAAACGGTATTCGCTGAAGGTCATTCAGGTTTACGCACCAACCTCGGCACACCCCGATGAGGAGGTGGAGGAAATGTATGAGGATATTTCCAGAGCCATACATTCCTCAAAAACTCACTACACGGTGTTGATGGGAGACTTCAACGCAAAACTAGGCACAAGAGAAAGCGGTGAGCTGAAGGTAGGGAAATTTGGAGTAGGGCAACGGAACCGAAGGGGCCAGCAGCTGGCCGACTTTATGGAGAAAGAGGGACTCTTTATGATGAACTCTTTCTTCCAGAAGCGGCCCCACAGGAAGTGGACCTGGTCGAGCCCCGACGGTTCGACAAAAAATGAGATTGACTTCATTATGACGACCAGACGCCAACTGTTCAGTGATGTCTCAGTGATCGCAAGGGTGAAAACTGGCAGCGATCACCGAATGGTTAGAGGCACACTGAACCTAAACGTTAAGTTGGAGAGGTCTCGTCTAATGAAGTCAACGCTCCGTCCCCCTCGTGCTCTAATCCAGACTCCCGAAACCTTTCAGCTCGAGTTACGTAACCGCTTCCAGTGCCTAGAAGATTGCAATGCAGTGGACGATATGAACGACAAGCTCGTGGAAACTGTCCATGCGGTCGGAGCTAAGTTCTGCAAGACCCGCCGCAGAAGAACACAAAAACTCTCCGATCACACTCTTAATCTCATGGCTGTTAGACGGGAGATGAGGCTGCAATCGTCAACAGATTTGACAGCATACAGGCAACTGAACAGACAGATCTCCAAATGCATGCGGCGAGACTTACGCAACTTTAATACTTCTCGTATTAAAGAAGCGATCGAGCGGAACCAGGGCTCCAAAGTCTTTGCCAGAGATCTGTCTGCCAGAAAGAGCCAACTGTCAAAGCTGAAGACTGAGTGTGGCAACATCGTTTCCGGGACACCTGAGATTTTGAGTGAGATTGAGAGGTTCTATGGGCAGCTGTACACATCATCGTTGGAGCCACACGCAAGTGTGAGTAACGATCCAAGAGCAAGTCTTATCCGACACTATTCCGATGATATCCCGGACGTCAGTCTAAGCGAGATTAGAATGGCTCTCCAGCACCTTAAAAACGGCAGGGCCCCAGGCGAGGATGGAATTACAGCGGAGCTTCTGAAAGCGGGTGGAACACCGGTACTTGTAGTCCTTCAGAAGCTCTTCAATTCCGTCCTCCATGGTGGCACTACTCCAGAGGCGTGGAGCAGAAGTGCGGTGGTCTTGTTCTTTAAGAAAGGCGACAACGCTCTCTTAAAGAACTACAGACCGATTTCCCTTCTGAGCCGCGTCTACGTGCTGTTTTCGAGAGTCATTACGAATCGTCTCGCACGCAGACTTGACGACTTCCAGCCTCCAGAACAAGCCGGTTTCCGAAAAGGCTTCAGTACCATAGACCACATACATACCCTGCGGCAGATTGTACAGAAGACTGAAGAGTACAATCTGCCACTTTGCCTGGCGTATGTGGACTATGAGAAAGCCTTTGATTCCGTCGAAATTTGGGCGGTGCTACAGTCCCTTCAGCGGTGCCAAGTTGACTGTCGGTATATCGAAGTGCTGAAGTGTTTGTACAGTAGGGCTACGATGGCTATCCGAGTACAGAACCAGAGCTCGAAACCTATCCAACTGCAGAGAGGTGTAAGACAGGGTGACGTTATATCCCCGAAACTCTTCACCGCTGCATTGGAAGACGTTTTCAAGCTACTGGACTGGAAAGGATACGGTATTGACATCAATGGCGAGTACATCACTCACCTTCGATTTGCCGACGATATAGTCCTTATGGCAGAATCGCTGGAGGACTTAAGCACTATGCTCAATGACCTCAATAGTGCCTCCCAACGGATAGGTCTTAAGATGAACATGGACAAAACAAAGATCATGTTCAATGTCCATGTCACACCTATGCCGGTAGTTGTTGGGAGCACTATGCTCGAAGTTGTTGACGAGTACGTTTACCTGGGACAAATAGTCCGACTAGGTAAGTCCAACTTCGACCGAGAGGTCAATCGACGGATTCAACTCGGCTGGGCAGCGTTCGGGAAATTACGACATATCTTTTCGTCAGGTATACCTCAATCTCTAAAAACTAGATTGTACAACCAGTGCGTGTTGCCAGTGATGACTTATGGATCTGAGACGTGGTCCTTCACTGCTGGCCGTATGAGGACGCTTAAGGTCGCTCAGCGAGCTATGGAGAGGGCTATGCTCGGAGTTTCTCTGCGTGATAGACTCAGAAATGAGGATATCCGCAGTAAAACCAGAGTGACCGACATAGCCCAACGGATTAGTAAGCTGAAGTGGCAATGGGCCGGCCATATAGCTCGAAGAACCGATAACCGATGGGGAAGAAAGGTTCTCGAGTGGCAGCCTCGTACCGGTAGGCGTAGTGTAGGGCGACCCCCCACTAGATGGAGTGACGACCTGGTAAGACATGCAGGAAGTCGATGGATGCAGGTGGCTCAGGACCGTGCTTTGTGGCATTACTTGGGGGAGGCCTATGTTCAGCAGTGGACTTGTGAAAGGCTGTAATGATGATGATGATTATAGTAGCTTTAAAAAACTGACATCTTAGAGTAATACTTTATTATTCTAAGAGTAACACTCAAATATCTAGCGGCTTCCTACAGTACCGGCCGGAAATTATGTCAGGATTTATTCTACCTGAAGAGAATAATGGTTAAATAATGTCAAATTTCGATTTTAATAAAAAAATCAATAATCGGTTTTTAATTTTCTATATTTAATAAAGGAGCTGTTAATAAAAATCAGCACCTTAGAATAATACTTCATTATTTTAAGAGTAACACTGAAATAGCTAGGCCACAGGTCTTCCCTTATTTTCTCATGATAGTTCTCCTCGCTACTCCGTTCATGTCACTCTAGTGATAATTGATAATTGACTCTGTGTTTCGTATGGTGAGCGTACAGAAATGGCGACACTTTTTACTGTAAACGAGGCTTCCATCTAAGTCCTTAGGGGTGACAACGCATCTGCATTTTTTCTCAACCGAGGCTAGATTTTGATATCTATCTATGGCCCACAGAATCCACTTACATTCAGGTGTAATGTACTTGTTTATTACATTATCTATAATATCATCATATTCTATTTATAAACGAACAAAATAGCTGTTAGTACACAACTTTTTATCACATTCATTGTCCGATTTTCAGACACAATAGCAATGCATTATATGTAATCCATGGAACAGCGAATGGGTTAATAAATATGTTCGGTCATATTTACGATCATTACATTTTATAAACAATTTTGTATTTAAAAAGTCTAAGTCTCACCGAATAAAACTTTGTTAAATAACAAGATATTTTTCTGAAGAATTATAACTTTTAATTTTGAAATCGCCAATGGAATTAATATTAAAAGTACAATATTTAGTAAACCTATGAAAATAGTTTAACCATATATATCTAAAGCTAATTTTAATCTATTGAAATACGGTGAAAGCCTCCCGTCGCACATCTGCGCTTATACCTTGAGGCCTACGCCATTAAAATCTATTAAGATTGTTGATAAAGAGAAATGTATAATAGATATAATTATAGCTAGAAATCAAACGTCGAGAAAATGAAAGACTTAATGACAAAGTTAATCTGTACCATAAAATCATACGAGTAGAATATTAATTGATCACTACGTTTGAATTACTACTAAACTTCTTCTTTCATCAATAGTTTAAGCAAAGCTTTAATGAAAACCATTATTCGTCGATAGGTCATTTAAACGTAATTTCTTAAAGGGTTGGAACAAAGGAAACGTAGGTCACACAGTTTAATCCAGTTTTTAAATAAAATTAGGAAAAAGTGTTAGCTTCATAAGTAATTCAATACGCGCCTAGTTGAAGAAATATCAATTAAAAAAGTACGTATTCATTTTCAGATATAATAACGGCACTTGCTTCATATATTCTATTTTAGAATTTTTATAAATTGTTTACAATTTAAGCGAAAAAAATTAAAAGATCATCTTTGATACTTACATTTTTTACATGACAAACGTGGCTTCTATTTTTAAATACACTTCAAAAAAATAATTTACGAGAATAATATCAATTATTCAAATAAATTATTGATAGAAAACCAGCAAGATTCATCAGTTCGCGTCGTTACTTTGTCGAAACACATGATAATATCGTGTAGTATTGAGTCACCCGCAAGTGCGGTGGACATGCGATAGGCCATTAACGATTTATTGCCAACAGATTGCTATCATTACACTTGCCTGAGTAGATTATGCTGTTTGAATACGTTATAAGGACGTAGCTTGTCTTCGAAGAAAAAGTTACTTAATTGACATATTTTAGTTTTTTTATTAGGATTGGATTCTAGTAAAAGTTAAACTTTAACCAGAATAACTAATTAAACTAGTTTTAAAGATATAGAGATAGCTTTGCTGAGAATCGTGTTCCTTTTAACTTAATTTAAAATCCCGGCATTTTTGTTAGAATAAAAAATTTCAGCGACATTAAAAAAATTTCAAAATTAATATCTATGGCCAGTATTAATTAATTCCATATGAAAAGTTTTAGTTGCAACTAAAATTTAAACCTTTTCTATGTTTAAAAATTGCAATACTTAAAAACTTAGTACCAGTATCGAGACAGCCATTTTGTTTCCAGTGTCACACGCTAAACATACTCGTAGGTTCCACCACAGGCTGCCGCAATGTAATATTCGGAGTCACTTGCAACCATCTATGTCAGATCAACAATAATATTGTGTAACTCTGATGGGAGTCTTGGTTAGTTGCTCGTTTTAAAGTTTTTGGTTTGGCTTTTTGTGGTTTGTATATTGTGTAAATGTGTCAATATCGATTATATTTTTTTGTATTAATATCTCATTTCAGGTTACGAAATGAAATTATCGTAAGAAAAACACAACGTAGTTGCGTCGTGTTTCCTGCTGATAAATGACTTAGATTTACAAAATCACACTGCAATATAATCGTTATTGTTAGCTGGTACAAGATTGTCCCCCGAGAACCTTACCCTTGAGTCAGTTATCCAAACTAAATCTATATGGTAACAACTCAAAACAAGCCAATGGGGTATAACAGCGCGAAAAATTCAACATTTAATCTTGTGGATGGCCTAAGATACGATTATGGGAAAAAGTATAGAAAAGACAGGCGACGGGTAGCAGCTTCGATGGTGCGATGTATCTGGTAATACAATCGTAAATTTGTATGCCATGTATCACTATTAAGCATTCCCTACAAAACAGACGCTATCACCAGCGGTAGACTTTTATAAGCTAATGATAAAGAAAAAAGCTCTATCTCCTCCTCTATTTGTTACTTTCGTAAGCATTTTGTCGTGAATAGCTTTATTAACCGAAATGTTTTAAAAAATATGTGACATGCTTAAATTAGGGTTTCAATTGAATTATATATAAATAATATATAAAGTTATTTTAGCAGATATATCTCACAAATAAATGTGGAGTTTCTCTAATCAATTTTGTGTTTAATTAAATCTGCTAAATAATCATCATGACAGCCCATCACAAGTCCAAAGCTGGCATTGGCATTTCCAAAGGTATGCTATAAACACGGTCCCTGAGCTTGTGTTAATCAATTTTCTGCATGTCTCTCCAGATAGTTGATCCAACTAGGCGGAGGGGGGGAGGTTGCACAACACTTCGCTTACTGATACGAGACTGCCACTCGAGAACTCTTCCTCTCTATCAGATATCGGTTCCTCGAGCAATATGTCCGACCCATTTGCCAATTCACTTTCCTTATTCGTCGGGATATATTGGTTACTCTGGATCTACTGCGAATATCCTCATTGCGACGCCTGAGATTACTCTAAGAAACTCCGAGCACACACTCCCTTTTCACAGCTCACTGATCAACCTTGGGTTTCTTAAAAATATCTATCAAAGTAATTTCTACCTTTACAAAAGAAACCGATGTTCATGCGAAATTTTATGTGTTATGTAAAACATAATTCTCTTGAATCTGTGCTCCACATTTTTTTTTTTTATAGAAGAGGGGGCAAACGAGCATGCGGCTCACCTGATGTTAAGTGACTACCGCCGCCCATGATCAACCGCAACACCAGGAGAATTGCGGGTGCGTTGCCGGCCCTTTAGAAAGGATTTAAAATTTAAAAAGTAAATTGTCGTTTAAAATTACTCAAAATATTACCAAGTCCGATAGTTTATTAACTATATGTTTTTGATACATCACCAAAAACTAAAAAGTCAACATTAATCCACGTTTATTCCAAAGCTCAAAACAGTTCCCAACTTCGTATCACTCCGTCCTACTTCCCTCTTTTAATTGCGATCCAATGAAGCGCCTCTAATTCCCCTTTTCTCCCCAACTTTCGCAGAAGTTTTCGTCCCTTCTTCGATAACACACTTAACTCAGAAAGCCCAATCAATAAAAGACAAAACATCACACACTAAAGGTCAGAATAACTTTTGTTATTGTCTTATATTATTATGTCGACAAAGTTGTTGTTATTTTCTTTCGCCTTAACGATATATATAATTAACGATCTGCAAACATGTTATATATAACTTTGAATTAAAATTGTTCTTTTGCTAATATTAAATGATAAAACATATTCAATGTCAAAATAATATATACCTATATATATATATATACAATATGTAACGTAATTAACGCACACCCTCAGACACCCCAATTAGTATATTATGTTATAATCGTAATACATACACCGATTTTTTAGTTAAACATTTTTATGCACTGATTATTTATCAAACTAGTTATACTAATTCCGGAAGAATGATGTGGTCACAGTACAAATCCACGAACGCAAAGACTTTAAAGTGCTTGAAATAAAGTTGATTTTTCTTTATTTTTATTGAATGACAGAATTAGTAATAATACAAACTAAACTGCACTCTTAAAAGTCTTATTGCCTTAAGTTACGATCCATTTCAGTTTGTTTTGACTGTACAGATTTAGTGTGACTGTAATTTACGTAGTTTTAATTATTTTTGGGATAAAAAATTACCTATATTAAAAATGATAGGAATCGATTCAGTAAACGATTCTGAACAAACTACTTTCTCAAAGTGCGTTAATTATGTTACATGTTGTATATATATAAGATCTATGCGGTAGAACAATGCTGCAGCTATATTATGTACCACAGAATACCATCGTGAAATGCTGGTATGTTTTGTACTGTGATTTTGCAGAACAGGAGACCCTTTTTACTAGAAACGAGGCATTCCACATTAGTCCTCAGAGGTGACTAAGCATCTGCATTTTGATTCTCAATCGAGGATAGATTTTTTTTGGATAGATGTAGATGTCTACGGGCCACAGCATCAACTTACCATCAGGTGGACTGTGTGCTCGTTTGTCACCCTAATTGTACAAAAAAAGAGAACCAGATAACTTTTTAGAATTGTTATTGCATATGAGTCCTTAAGAATGAAGAATATGTCAATTTGTCAGCAGGGGTAACTTACAACTATCTGCATATTTAACTCGTCGATCACTCCAATATTGTAATAAAAGTATTTTCTTAATATTTTTGGACGTCGACGACAAAATCAATCTCAGTCTTATGTAGTAATATTCTCCAAGTTCCTGACCGCAGTCCTCGAGCGTTCGAGACACTTCCGGCGCGCCTGGTATGCATTCCTGTCACATCACAGTACGTAAACTCCCCTCTTGTAGATATTTCAAGTGCCTCTACTGCGACTTGGAGATTAAACATCTTTGAATTAAAAGGAATAGATGACGGACGCTTGTATACGAGACTATATGCAGCTTTTCAATTCTGGAAAGTAAAGCTCAAAGTAGTAAAATGACAGTTTATATGTTGTCCTTTTACGGCTATTCTAACATCCGTTACGGCTACAACCTATTAAAGTTTACCTCTAAACTCCCATATAGATTGCCTCATAATTGAGATAATTGCCATAGTTACCACGCTTGGCAAGCGGGTTGGCTACCGCAGTTTTTTATTTTAGTCGTTATTGGGAAGACGCTGCTGCAATTATCCCGATTTTTTCCCTCTGTAGCCTCTTACGGCACCCACGGGATGATATGGGATAGGGGATATTCTAATTTTAATAGCAATCGTAATTAATTATAAACTGTAACACACCTATTGTATGATTTAAAATGGCGAGTTTTAGAGACGAACTAAAATCTGTTCGTTCACATAAAAAATATCATTAATATATTAATATATTATAATGACAGTTTGTCATCGAATTGTGTAACAAATAAAGTATTTAATAACATCAGTTGCTGGAATATACAATAAAAGGAAGAAAGTTAAAATTTTACCTTACTAATAACATGTCTTTAAATTACGCTTTAAGGTAATTAGTAATTGAAAAGCAATATTTAAGCTACAGACCAAAAATACACTGTAATTTGCATGGATTTTTTATTTTTATTTCGAATAATTTAACACAACACGGTGTCTTCAGGAAAAGAGCACGAAAAACAGTGGCATTTACTGTCACACTAAAGTAAATCGACTGAGGTAGAAAAACACGTTTCCTCACTTCGAGTAAGGTGGTTACATTAAAAGCGGATAGAGATAATAAATCTAATATATTGTTTTTTTTTTTAACTGTGTAAAATAAGAATACGTAAATGTGTGTAAAATAAGCTATATTAGTAATATAGTTGTAGCACGAATGGGTTCGCACGACAGGCTCTCACATAATACCAGGGTAAAACAGCTTAACGCCTTTGTGTTTCTATGGTGAGTGAAGATAACCGGAAATTCCTTTTACGGGAAACGAGGCATTCCATCTTAGTCCTCAGGGGTGACAACGCATCTGCATTTTGAATTGTATTCGAGGATAGATGTAGATCTGTATGGGCGACAGCGACTACTTACCATCAGGTGAACCGTATGTTCATTTGTCAAACTTGTCCTGTAAAAAAGTAAATGTAATGTTACAACATACACAACATACTCAGTCTAGGTCTTCTCTAACTGAGAGCATTCTGAAAGCTAGGTTTTGTGGTGCTATCCATAAGGCATATCAACGGACTTAAATTGTACTCTAAATATTATTTTTAAAAACTTCTCAGACATAAAGGTTTCACAATATTTTCTTGCATATTTGTTTAATTTTAAGTCACAGCTACAAAAAAAATACAAGTAAAAATAAACAGCTTCATGAGAAACGCTGCATGCAATGAACTAAGTTATTGTTATTAATATAAATAGCAACTTTTAGGCCTATTTTTTTACTTTTACAAGCATAAGGCTGTTCTTCACTACTAAACCATTTGATAATAAAGAAGAAGAAGAAAATATAATAACAGTGGTGGATTTAAACAATTTATCAATGTATATTAGTGTGATCTCACTATGCGCACACCGCAAAGAAACACAAGACGCATGTCCTTCAGACATTAAGTGATGGGGTGGAGGAGACAAGCCAGGGCCGGATTCTGCGATGACATATTACCACATAAATTGCCACTAAATTTGCTGTGGCTACGTGACTATAAAAATAACTTATGTCACGTTATTTTCTTTGTCCCAGGTGATACGATTTGGGCCATATTTGTTACCTTAACAACTTTTTAGGAATTCCTTAAAATATTTTTCGTAAAATATTTTATGTTATTTTCGCCTGTGGAATTTTTTTTCAGCTTTTCAATATTTGTCTCTACTCATTATTTAGAGGTTTATTATAAGATACATAATTTTAGTTGTATTCAATTTGGCACTTTTTGAATGCGTTTTTATATAGATCGTGTCAAAAACACACTATGAGTGTTGCAAATAACTCTTCGAACTTCAAAATAATATATTATATAATAAATTAACCACGATGAAGTTGACGCATTGAGGGATACTTAGTTTTTTTAAGTTAATGAAAAAAAAACTTTTTTTCACGTTTAAAATTTTAAATGAAGTTGTTCCATTCTTCTTCTATTGCACTTTAATCAGTAATTCAGATTTTCACAAATCAGTGATAAGAATCAATACTACTAGGGTACTCGGTCCACCTCTAAGTCCACCAACCCACCTGCCTGGCATGCCACGGCCATGCTGCAGCAATAATATAGTTGTAGCACGAATGGGTCAACCGGGGAAGGACCACGCTCTCACAGAATACCAGCGTAAAAAAGCAGCTTAATACTGCCGTGTTTCGTATGGTGAGTGTAGAGATCCGGAGACCCTTTTTTACTGGAAACGAGGCATTCCATCTTAGTCAAGAGTGATAATGCATCCGCGTTTTGATTCTTAATCGAGCATAAAGGTAGATGTCTATGGGCCACAGCATCCACTTACCATCAGGTGGACTGTGTACTCGTTTGTCACCTTTATTGTATAAAAAAAGTTTTGAAACTAATGTTTGCCTTCATTCCATTCATTATAGCTTATTGAGGTCGACATCTGAACATAGGCCTCCCCATAGACTGTTTTGTCAGTTGCCAAGCTTCGCAGGCGGGTTGCGAACCGCAGTCTTTTATTACTTTGACTTGACATCAGGAAGATGGTGCTGCCCATACTCAGGTTCAGGTTCCCTGTGTTGCCTCTTACGGCACCCACAGGATGATTTGGGATAGTGAGTTCTTACACCACCAATGCACAATTCAATGCTCGCCAGCCAGTCCATTTTTAAGAGTTCTGTATCCCGCAGAGGCCTTAGAAAGGCTGTTAATGCAATGTCATGATTTTAAAGACGCTTACCTCATATTTTGCTTGATCAGTTAATGTTGACGACGCCCTTAAGAATGTTTTGTTGTATACTTTACTATTTTCTTTTAAGCTAAATAGATAATAAATTTAAAAATTGTATTAACATATGATTAAAACAAATTAAGAAATATATTTAATAATTAATTAAGGAAATCCCAAGTCCGCGGTCATTTCAGGGACATATGGCGTGACATCGGGAATTCACCGCGTGCGTCTGAGAAAGGTAATTACAAGACGCTTGTGATAGACTGAGCGACCCTTTCTTTATATACGTAGCTATACAACAAAATACAAGCTTCGAAATTTACTGACGAGTACAAGATATTTTTGTGCTAGTGACACAGACAACCAGCAATCGATTTAGAAATATCGATTCTCAATTGGTAAACCTCTGTGCACTTATTAAAAAAACACTTTATTGTTTAATACTCAGAATTTTTTAAAATCGAAGCCATTAACACTTTTTGTAATGAGAAGTTATTATAAAATTAAAAAAAAAATTCGAATGTTTTACTTAAGATTCTTAAGAGTCTTATACTTACTTTTGTATATTAATTAGTAATTTGCTTAGTATTATAATTCTAAGAATTTGAGTTATGTTTTAAAAACTAATATATAAATAATATTTGTTTGTTCGCATTTTATGCGCCGCCATACCATTCATCAGATTGCGGTAAAACTTTGTCACAAGACTGTCAACAAACTTTGTATTGCTTGCACTTCCGCGAAAGTTATAAGCATAGTTGGACCCGGTAGGTGGCGCTGTCGTAAAATCTTAATATCACCCGTGCGAAGCCGGAGCAGATCCCTAATAACCAAAATTTTTAATTTATTATAGACGTAAATTTATTAAATTTAAATGTTTTACTTACATATAATATTTTTGTTTGATTATAGTTTTATGTTCAAATTTGAAATTATTAATACATAAACATTAAATCATTTACTAGGTGGAAGGAATTCCTTTCTGCCATGGAGTCCATCTGTTTATATGATAAGGGTAACAAACGTGGTAGAGCCATGCTGCAGTTATATCGGAAGTATAGTTGTAACACGAATGGGTCGGCTCGACCGGGTAAGTACTACGCTCTCACAGAATACCAGCGTGAAATAGTAGCTTAATGCTGCTGTATTTCGTATGGTGAGTGTAGAGAACCGGAGACCCTTTTTACGGGTAACGAGGCATTCTATCTTAGTCCTCACGGGTGACAACTCATCTGCATTTTGATTCGTAATCGAGGATAGATGTAGATGTCTATGGGCCACAGCAACCACTTACGATCAGGTGGACTATGTGCTCGTTTGTCACCCTACCCTATAAAAAAACACACTGGTGCGTTGTCATATCACCCGTGAGTACTAAGTTGCAATGCCTTCTTTCCAGTATGAAGGATTTTCGGAGCTCTACACTTACCATATGAAAAACAGCAGCGTCAAGCTGCTATTTTACGCTGGTATTTCGTGAGAGCGTGATCCTTCCCCGGTCGAGCTGACCCATTCGTGCTACAACTATAATATAGCTGCAGCATGGGTCTACCACGTATAAAAGTAAACAGTTAACATAAATAATATAATTAGGTAAATACTTGACTTCAGTCCTATAATAATATACTTACGAGTACAATGGCTTTGAGTGCAATCAGTATCAGTAAAACGCAGAACAAAATTTAATTTAAATTACACAAACTTGCTTACAAAATTATTACTCACAGACAAAGACCCAGGCTATCGTTAGATCCTCTCAATGAATGAGTCTCATAACCGACGGATTACCGCATTAAGCCCATACTGCGGCAACATGCAGTTTCGCAAGTGTTCGTGACGATTCGAACGCGATATAACCAGTTAATAGCTTAAAGGGTTTTAAACAACAATATAAACACGCCTACCACTCTTAAACGCATTAATAATCGGTATAATCTTTCTCAGGGATTCCTAGATGCTAGAATCATTGACTTAAATCCTTTCAAGGTTCTTACGAGTAGCGACGAAGGCACTTTATCAAATATTAATATGAGAAATCGATAGTTCGTATTCCTATTACGAAAAATTCTCTTATATAACAGGAATACAAATATGTTCTATGTTCGGGGTTTCTGTGCGTGATAAACTTGGAAATGAGAATAGCCGCAGCAAAACCACAGTGACCGACATATCCCAAAGAACTAGTAAGATGAAGTGGTAATGGGCTGGCCATTTAGCTCGAAGAACCGTCAACCGATGGGAAAAATGCTTGTCGAATGGCATCCTCGTACCGGCAGGCGATTTGTAGGGTGACCCCCCACTAGATGCAGTGACGACCTGGTAAGACATGCAGGCAGTCGATGGATGCAGGTGGCTCAGGACCGTGCTTTGTGGTATTACTTGGGGGAGTCCTATGTTCAGCAGTGAACTTGTGAACGGCTGTAATTTTAATTGATGATGATAATTCTCTTTGGGATATTAACTTTTATAGCACGAATTTGTCGGCTCGACTAGGATAGGACCACGTTCTCACAAAACACCAGCGTAAAATAGCAGTTTAATACTGCTGTTTTTGTGATTGTAGGGATCCGAAGACTCTTTTTAATTGAAACGTGACATTCCATCTTAGTCCTCAGTAGTGACAACGCATTTGCATTTGGATTCTTAATTGAGGATAAATATAGAAGAAAATAGGTCGTAGCATGTACTGACTTTACCTGCCTAAAAATCCTTTTGCATAAGTTCCATCTTCTTCTGAAGCCAAGCAGCAACGCATCATTAGCTGTGTACCTGTCTGAAGGGTAAGAAAAATAAAAGAAGAAGAAAAATTACAGTCTGTGTAAGTACAGGCATTTCATTTCGGTGATCAGGGGTGAGAAAGCTTCTATGCTTTTCTGTTTTCTACGTGGACTGTAGTAACTACTAATCAGCAAGCGGGCTGTCAATTCCTTTGTCACTCTAATGTAAAAAAGTCAATTCTTTACCATCATGATTACAAAATAATACAATAATGTTTTAGAACGTTAGCGTTGTGTTTTTGTCAGATTATAATCCGTTTGCATTAAAGACAGGAGTAATTAGGTTTTGTTACCCTAAGGCAGTGTTATTTAACAACGAGTGCTCTATCATCTGATAGGTTAATAGTCGAGCACTGGCATATAAAATAAAAAAATACTTATCGCCACAGTACGGTTGCAGCCACAGTCTATAAATCCATATGTTCCATCCATGTTTTTATTATACTGTGGTTGCAGCTTTGGAAAATCAATGCCCATCTCGTTCTATGAGTGTCGTAAGTACAGTTGACCGGTGACCGGTAATCCGATAAAAGTTTTTCAAGCCGTTTGCGAGGCTAGTAGTCCGGAACTTTTTGAAAAAGAGTACCTTGTAATTAGACAGATTACGTGTCAAATATAAAATAATAAAAAGTAAAAATGTCATGTAATGTACAATGAATACATAAACACAATAATGAATGCTCGCTAGGCCGCTAACATAGTCACATTTGAACTGAGACAATACACGTCATGCTTGACTCGTGGTGGCGCGAACTAATTGAAATCTGTTTTTTCACGTATTCGAACTCTTTGGACTCGAATTTACCCATTAATTAAAGACATGGATTACAAGGGGGATGGATTAGCCAGGGACCGGATTACAGGGGGTCCACTGTAGTAACTATAGTAAATGACAATAGATTTCATTACCTTTGATAGATGACGGTACAACATCTCGAAGGTGATGTGATATCTATTAACCTTGAACTGCGATTATCAATCTGCCTCCCAGCTAAGCGATTATGACTAATCTATTGAAACTACCCTTATCGATTAGCAAACTATTTAACGGTTGGTTATGAGGATGGTGATGATAACAAGGATCATCCGATTTAAAATTGTTAAAGGGGTAATTACCTAAATTAGAAAACTGTTGTAAACTTGTATGGTTGAAAGTTGCAGCTGTATTCCACAACACAGCTGCAACTTTTCTTCTCTATTTTAAGTTTTACTTAAGAATATCTACTACCGCATATCATCCCGTGGGTGTCGTTCAAGGCGATACAGGAAAACTGAAACAGGTGATGGGTAGTATCTTCCTGATAAAAACTGAAATTAACGGTTTCCAACCCGCCTGCCAAGTGTGGCAACTGTGGCAAAATTCCTATGAAGTAATCTTTGGAAAGGCATATGTTCATAAGTGGACTTATCAACAAAATAATGAATGATGAATGAATGGTCAAAAATTATTATTTAAGAACCACGCTTGATTCTAAGATGTTTTCACATTTTCATTCCAGATGACGTATATCCAAATGGGTTTTTGACTAAAATAGCACATTTCTACGTAAATGAAACACGTTAGCAACAAACCATGCAAAATGTTCCAATTCAATCTCGGCTGTCTTGCGCGAAGCTTTCAGAATTATATTAAACATTACAATCTAGTCCATTTAGGCGTCCTAAGTGCGGTCATTTCCTGAATGTTCTAATTTTAATAAGGCACGTCTGACGGCTCAACATAATCACCTTCGGCTAAGGGCACATTTCATTACTTGCGAGTTAGCTATTCTCTAAGATGCACTTGGAGAATAACCTCGGGCTGACGCCTACGTAGCAATGAGCTTATATGTCTTGTCTTCCATTAGGAGTTTAATAAATAAGATCACAAACGTAGGTCCTGCTTTCTCCAAAGAAGATAAGCTTTTTACTTCAATGTACACATGTTCTTATTTTTTTTAATTAATTTGTAAAAAAAAGTGAATGTAAATTTTACGCGCGTTTAATGTAAAATTTATTAATTGTTATAATAATAAATATTTATATTTATTTTCGTTAATATATTTACTTATACTGTTATTTATTTTTATTTATTAATTATTTTTTCTCATTAATTAAATATTTTTCAATTAAGTAATAAATATTATTAGTATTAACTATGCCTTTATTGAAATAATATATAAATAAATTTAAGTATAAAGTATAATTTAATATACTTACTCATATCTAAAAGGCTAATAGGCTCTAAAAAGCTGGCAATGCACCTGCAATTTCCCTGGTGCTGCAGTTGTTCATGGTCGGCGGTAGTCACTTCCCATCAGCAGAACCGCTTGCTCGTTTGCCCCCTCTTCTTTAAAAAAGTAATATAATGGGAAAAAGGGTTTTCAAGTAGCAGCCTCGTACCGGCAAGCGAAGTGTAGGGCGGCTCCCCAGCAACAGGATGATATCAGATGGGGGAAGTCGATGGATGCAGATGGCTTAGGATTGCTTAGAACAGTGGACTTGCCAAGAGCTCCAATAATGATAATAATTATAGAAACGAAATTCTATAGTAAGTTGCTGCCTATATAAATGCGGGAATTGCTTAAAAGAATTTTACAGAAATTAACTTTCGCCTGAAAAAAGATCTGAGTTATTATAAAGTCGTGCTTAAAGTAGTTTCATTTCAAATGTAACTGCTATGTTACTCTCTACGTATTCTCCAAATTCATACATTTATTGAATAGATTTGAAAGTTAACGGATGTATTGGTTAATTCTCAGTGACACAGTCCTACACTGCTAGTAAATTAATCCAACCTACACACAATCAATAAAAATTTCAATTTCCTTTATGTCAGAGATGTATATATTAAAGTTATTGTACGTGTGATATATTGAATATTTCATTAGTTTGTGTTTTAAAATAATAGATACTCGTATAGAGGCAATCACAGAGACTGCGCGTAAAGTTGATACTATGATACTATGTATATACTATGATATCAGCATATCGTCTCATATATCATCACATCACATCATCTATATATACATCTATCATAGTATATATACTATGGTAGGTGTATATATAGATAGTAACAGTTTTATAAAGTCAGTTTATTTTTTAATAAAGGAGTAAGTTTTTCAACTTTTTTAGTACTACAACAAAAAATAAGTTCTTTTTGGGGTCGGCTCGACCGGAGTAGGACTACGCTCTCCCAGAATACCAGCGTAAAATAGCAGCACAACGTTGCTGTATTTTATATAGTGAGTTTAAAGAATCAGTGAATTTTTTACTGGAGAGAGGCATTCCATTTCAGTCCTCAGGGGTGACAACGCATCTACATTTTGATAATTAATCGAATAGCAGTTATTGAGTCGTTACATAATAAATTTATTTAAATAGGTAACCACAAAGAAGTCAAAAGCTTCGTCTGTATTCGCCCTACATGCCTCAAGCGGTAGCCTACACGCGGATACTGCGTAACCTAACAATTTCTTAATGTCATGCGTTTTTAAGAAAATTATGGTATTGTATTGAAATAAAGGCGTATTTTTATTAAATATGTAGAGTGCACAGTCCCACCGAGAAAGTAGCAACCTTTTGTAAATATGTTTAATTGACAAATCAATACGCAGAAGGCTGGCAACAGCAAATCATTTGGCGGGTTTGAATTCCACATTTACCCAATGTTTGTACGGTCTAGAAATAATTGTTACGCTTCCGAATACTTCTCCATGTGCAATGTATGTAGGTAAAACATCTCCGTGATACTGGAGAAAATCCTTATGTGCTGTAATAATAAAAAAGAGCTGTTAAAACAATTTAAAAAAAGAATAAAACATTTTAATATTAAATTTTGTTACGCCGATGGCGTTTTTGGAAGACACTTCTTGGTGGGCACTTCCTTCCCCTTAAACCCTCAGACATGACAGTCTAAAGTACACTACAACCCAGAGGTAGAATCATGATGACTATAATCACTGAACCAGACCCAAAAATTAACAATCTGAGTAATTTGACTATGGCTGGAATTCGAACTCAAGTTCCGCGATTCAGTAAACAGAGGCTCTCACCTCTAAGCCATCTATCGTTTACCGGATTTAGATTTCAGATCAGTTTACCATACAATTGTACGACGGTAAATTTAGGTCACTGCGCAAAATGTCAAGCGCTACGTCCACAATTATTGCCTAACGGTCTAATTTATCTGTTCACTAAGTATTAACGTAGCACGTTTCTTTATGAGTGTGGCTTTTTTTAAATCTAACAGTTCGTGTGTTATGTGTCTAATTTCTTGACTAAAATAAACAATACAAAATGCTAAAACGTATAGAAAATGCACAAACAAAGAAATACTATTCTTTTTTTTGTCTGAAGCTTTCGTGGGCGTGCCACAATAACTCATCATAATCAGATAAATGGTATAATATAGGAACGCGTACCGAACAAACATTCATTTTTACTCGTATGTATTACTAGCGACCTGCCGCGGTTTCGTCTGTGTGGGATCATTGAATATGGCGTTATTTAGATATATGATAGTCATCAAAGACCATTAATTTTATTACTCTACGATTTCCCGAAAAAATCGACAATTATTTCGAACAAATTACAGCCCACATCACTTCTGGCATTGCTTTCTACGTCG
The DNA here is from genome assembly GCA_036936625.1 of Parnassius smintheus behrii. NCBI lineage: Eukaryota > Metazoa > Arthropoda > Insecta > Lepidoptera > Papilionidae > Parnassius > Parnassius smintheus. The sequence continues at coordinate 21,188,897 of JAUPFT010000009.1, read as the reverse complement.
ACACTATGGACAGGGCTATGCTCGGGGTTTCTCTGCGTGATAAATTTTGAGAAATGAGTAAGCGTAGTGTAAAGCGACCCCCCACTAGATGGAGTGACGACCTGGTATGACATGCAGAAAGTCGATGGATGCATGTGGCTCAGGACCGTGCTTTGAGGAATTCCTTGGTGAGGCCTATGTTCAGCAGTGGACTTGTGAAGGCCTGTTATGATGATGATGATGATGATGTTCTAGATTATGATGGTGATGATTATGTTCTTGAATGATGATGAAGACGATTATGTTCTTGAATGATGATGATGTTATTGAATGATGATAATGATGTTCTTGATGATGACTGTGATGCTGTTCTTGAATTATTATGATGGTGATGTTCTTGAATGATGATGATGGTGATGTTCTTGATGGTGATGGTGATGTTCTTGATGATGATGATGATGTTATTGATGATGATGATGGTGATGTTCTTGAATCATGATGATGGTGATGTTCTTGATGGTGATGGTGATGTTCTTGATGATGATGGTGACGTTCTTGATGGTGATGGTGATGTTCTTGATGATGATGGTGATGTTCTTGATGATGATGATGATGTTCTTGATGTTGATGATGATGGTGATGTTCTTGAATTATGAAGATGATGTTGTTCTTGAAGCTTTACCACAATCGTTTCAGTCAATCCAAAGATTAGCCCGGATTGACAGACAAACAGACAAAAAATATCGTAATAAAAGGTAGTTATCACGATATTACTGACAGACACTAACTGTATTTATATGTATAGAAACATAAAAACAACAGCCAACGGGAAAAGGTTCTCAAGAAGCAGATTCGTATTGGTAATCAAACTGTCTCTACGACAGTTTGCTTACCAATACGAAGCGAATTGGGCGTCCATCCACCAAATGAAGTGATGATCTGGTAAGAAATACGGAAAGTAGATAGATGAAGGCTTAGAAGAATTCCTAGGAAAAAGCTCATGACCAGCAGTAGACTTCTGAACGGATGATTGATGACGAGGACGATGATGATATAATAAATAGATTTATTATGTGTTACAATAGAAATTATAGCAGACATACAAACAATATTATATTGTGTTTGTTTGTGAAGCAGAGCTTCAATTCTTTTCTCTTTCTTTTTTGATGATCGAGCACACTTACTATCAGGGTGATTTCATACATCGCGGTCACCTCGTTTTTTGGCTCTAGAAAATCGAAAATTCATCCGATTTCGATGATTTTTTTTAAATCTTCATTATTATGGCGGATTTAAGAAAAAAATACAAGAAAAGATGAATCTTATATTCGTTTCAAGGCTTTAAGTGTTCATGAAAATGCAGTCATTTACGTATAATTGTTGATAACTTTTTTTTAAATAATCAATTGAAATTGTTATATTTCTTTCATAGATATAAGCGAAGATTTAAAAAAATCATCGATTTCGGATGATTTTTTGACTTTATAGAGACAAAAAACGAGGTGACCGCGATAGTATAAAATTACCACTATCTGATGGTAAGCTAATTTTGTGACTCTTAGATGTCTTTGAAATCTACCCTCTTTTAAGAATCAAAATGCAGATGCGTTGTCACCCCTTCTTTTTATTTTTCGAGCATCGTTAACTGCATAAATTAAGTGCTTTTTAAGGTCGCTGGAAGATTTTTCAATACTTGTCATAAGGGACAGGCGGATAGTAGAACCACGTAAAGGCGCTTGGAGGTAGCAAGTAGAAAAATACGGTTCAGTGGTTTTAGGTAAAATTTTTGGTTATCAGAAAGTAAGGATGTACTTTAAACACCGATCGTGTTTAAAATACATCCTTACTCCTAAAAGGTATGTCAACAGAATAAGACATTATATTCAAAAATATTCATCAAAACTGGGAATACATCCCATTGTAATTGAGTGTTTTTGATTTCTTTTTTTGACGTTTAAACTAAATAAGCAATTTTGTAATCTTAAAGCACATTCACTCGGCTTAACAAAAATTTGTTCATTTTTCCCTTGAAGACACCAACATTTAGAATAATTAGCTATGATTGTATTTTATTCCACTGTTAAAATTTAAAAACTTCCTAAACCATACTAGCAATGTTTTTAAACATTTATACGTCTTACAATACAATGTTATGTAGTCGATTCAGGGAAGTAATCTAATCTGCTTGTAGATTCTAATTCATAAGATTACTACGATAATTCTCCCTAGTTAACCGTGGCACATTATTTAGCTGGAGTATACTACATTATGTTATTTAACAATATTTAAATGCTAGCATTGTCTTTAACATTAGACACGGGTTGTGATACCAAAGCCCTGAGGTCTGAACGATGCGTAGGTGTGTCAAAGAGTATGCATAGAAATAGAAACGCATTTGTTAAAACTTGACATAATTTCATAAAGAAGTTATTACTTGAATAAAATTAAAATGCGGAGTCGTTTTAGTGAAGTGACAGTGGTAATTAACTTCTGCAAACTATTGACACCTGCAACTATGTTAAAAATGGAAGCTAAATATACATTTTCCCCTCTAACGACTAAGTTGAGATGCCTAACAACCTGTGTTTATCCTGTTTCGTTATACCCTTCATATCATAATACAGTAATGGAACAATTGTTATTTGACGGCGGAAATAAGTAAGCAGTACCACCCATACAGATTCCTACGAAGAAAAGAACTCCTAAGCTTTTTTAACTTACTATATACTATATAAGCACTGTTTGATTACAATTTTACCTGATGGTAAGTGATGGTGAAGCCCGATATTTTAAATCGCACTCTCTTAAAGTAATAAAAGATCATTTACTCATGTCTTGAAGACGCCTAGATAGTAATCGGGCGGAAAGACGGCGGATTACTGCACTACTTTGCTGTACGCATTACTGCTGTTTATTTATTTGGTGCGTTACTTCTTATGAGAGGTATGGAACCACCAACATCCTCCTTAACAACCTTTTACAATTAAGTTTCTTAATAAATAATGTATTATTAAAATGGTCATAAGAATTGGAGATTGGATTTGTATCAAAAAAACCTATAACTTACATTATTTTTGATCATTTTAGATCAAAAATAATGTAAGTTTCCCTTAATCTATGTTATTACCTTTATCAATTCACGACTTCTAAAGATTATCCCCTTAGCTACCGAGCGGCCGAATTCGGTCGCGGCGATATTCCGTCAAATACCAAGTGACCGAATTCGGCCGTACCCACCCACAGCACTTTAACCCATAAATATCTACTTACTCGTATGGTTAGAGGCTACTTTTCTTAAAAATCAAGACCTATGACACTTTTAGAGTGCATAATATGGAATAACGGAATATTCGTAATATAATATGTTATAAACATCGTCTGTTTTATGTTAATCTATGGCCACAGTCATAAGTAACTTACGAACAACGCTTAAGGCAGGTCAAAATAGTCTCCAACAATGATCACTTTGTAGTGATAACAGCGCAAAATCAATTATTATACTGCAAAATATTAATGACAGAACAGATTTCCGTAGTAAGAGGAGACTCAGTGAAATACTTGTGAAACGTTACAAAATACTAATGCACCAAGTACCTAGGTATAGCTTGAACTTGACCGTTTTTTTTTGAGTTTTTGAAAGTCGCAGTTTCACTAACAGTCCATGCAACTTTATTTAATTAAGGTGCACGTCTAGATACTAGATGTCCGACCAAGTGCTCCAATCGTATACATAAGCCAATTTCTGTCTACAGAAAAGCTTTAGCTAAGCATAGTAGCGAATCTCATAATTTTAATCAGTTACCCGCTCGCTTCGCTGGGCGCACGTATGTAAAATATCAAGATTTTTTATGGGCTATCGCAAAATCCGTTCTTAGCGAGCATCTACGTTGCGAAATAAGTAACTATACTAAATTCCAAGTCAATCGGGTGTATTGTTTTGGAGATATCGTTATGAGTCAGTCAGGCAGTGATATTTCGCTTATATACTGGATGATCCTTTTAATCGCCTGGAAAAATAGGGTATAATGTATGAACGGAGTAGAAGCCTATGGCACTGATATTTTACAAAAAATAAAAACAAAAATGTTGTGTTCAATAAATAAATAAATTAAAATCTATCGAAATTCAATTCATGGATATGATTTGAATTACTTTTTACCCTACTGTACGAACGGCAATAAAACAGTATATTTAGTAGGCATCTTTGACCTTGTCACTTCGCAGGGTTGCAGGCTCAAGGGTAAAAGGGCAAAGAAGTAGTTAATTTTTTTTGTTATTTTTTGTAAAATATCAGTGCCATAGGCTTCAATATATATATATATATATATATATATATATATATATATATATATATATATATATATATATATATATATATATAAATATAAATATATATAGAGGGATATTAGTTTGCAGCTTCACACAAGTTACAAACTATAAATCTTTACATAAGCGAAAACGGTCAGTAAATACAAAGACGTTGTAAATAACTACAACTTTCTATATCTCATTAAAATTCCCTATCATTCAATGCTCATACATTAAAGAAATAAAGATCACGTAAGAACCAAAACACAATAAAATATTTTCCTTGGGACCCCTTTACGTGTCTAATATATCAGTCGCAAGCAATACAATTACGACTCACGTACGACAACTAATAAAATAGCAAAAGAAATGGTCAGTCGACACTTAAGTCCCCGTAAGCTAAAGGGCTCGCTCGGTATTCTTCTCGCCGACCCTCTGGACACTCACAAAGGGAAAAGAGCAAACACTCGAGGCAAAGGACCAAAATAGAGAATGTATTGAGTCGCGAAATAAAATAAGGGTAGAAAGAGTATGTGGAAAACTTTACAGACGTATATCACATAGAGCTGTACGTTAATACTACATTTCGAGGTTATATTTTTGTTTTACATTGCTTTATTTATCAATCAGAAAAACAAAGGCCACCTCATAGTCTTATTAGGACATATTTGGCTTAGTTTTTATTTTTATAGAATTGGGGTGACAAACAAGAACATAGTCACCTGATGGTAAGTGTATGCTGAGGTCCATAGACATCTCCATTTATGCCCGATTAAAATTCAAAATACAGATGCGTTGTCATCTCTGGGGAAAAATGGTCTCCAGTTCTGTACATTCACCACGAAGCACAGCAGTATTAAGCTGCTATTTTACGCTGGTAATCTGTGAGAGCGTGGTCCTAATCCAGTCGAGCCAACCTATTCATGCTACAACCATAACAACATAGCGGCAGCATGGCTCTATCACGTTTTTAGCCAAGCGTATCGGACAGATTGGTGTCCGCAGTTTTCATTATTATTTAATAGTTCTGTGGAAGACGCAGTTAGCCATTTCCCGTTTAAGTTTCCCTTCCCCCCCCCCCTCGTCTCTCACGACACCTATGGGTTGTGGATTATCTTACGCTACCGCTACACGAAATTCGGACTGTGCAAATAATTTATCTTTTACATATTATTTCTCTTTATTTTTTTCCGTCTTTTGTAGGTATGTATGAGCATAACTATATGAAAAATACATTGATATAATTATAGACAATAAGCGACGGTAGCATTATCGTAATGGTTATTCTGGAACTAATTATTTGTCTAGCTATTATGCTAGCTATTTGAATACTGGCATAAACATCTCTCCAAGATTTATTCTTAGTTGGAGTGGCTAGCGGAGGTATCGGAAGTGATAATATAATTAATACTTTATTTTTTTTAATTACTAATATCCTTCAGGACTGGACATAGACCTCTCCCAAGGTGCGCCACTAAGCACGATTTTCGAGCAAACTTTTCTTTATTATCAAAAATAAATTTGGAAAACATTATTTGTTCTACCTGATACGAAATATTATTTAAAATCATTGGAAGACCGATCCTAAAAAATATAAATTGAAATCGGTTTAACGACTCCATAAATGTACAACAGAGTGGACAATGTAAGGGTAACCGCAGGTGCTCGGCGGCTCGGGTAAACTTTTCAAATATTTGCTTTGGTGGCTTTTCCCATAGATTTGTTCGCTTTTTCCCTCTAAACGCCACTAACGATAACCGTACAATTTATTTAACAGAGCGGATCAAGTATGCTTTGAAACAACAAAAAGGGGATGTGTCGCGATTTGCGAAATGCTTCGATAAAAGGTTAAAACGTATTTCTGTGAAACAAAAAGGTTCCGTTAGTCGGAAAGTTCTTTTTATTCGTCTGCATATATGTAGCTGGTGGGTATGTAAGGAATATTATAATAACTTCTACCTATATAGTTTTTTTTATAGAATAGATTGAAAAAACGATCATACATTCCACATGCTGGAAAGTGGATATTGTGGCCGATGGCCACCTACATCTATCCTATCTATCTATATATAGCATTAAGAATCATCACCTATATATATTGCCAACCCTAAGGGCGAAGATAAAATACGTCATTACTTGTGAAGAGGGTCATTGATTTTCGACACTCACGAAATACGAAACACAACAGCATTAAGCTCCTATTTTATGCTGGTTTTCTTTAAAAGCTAGGTCCTTTCCCGGTCGAGTCGACCCATTCGTGCTGCAACCATATATCGTGACTCTATCGCGTTAAACGTTTTGACGACCATTTACCTATTGAATAAAAGTTATATTTTTATCAAAAAGTTAAAGCTGACTTCAGGGAATTAGAAGATCATAAATAATTTCGACATAATAATTTCCTAAGTCGGATTTTTAATGTACACACTTTGTTTTAAAAGTGTAATATTTTGATCTTTTCGAATTGACCAAGGAATACATTAAAACTTCATAAGACATTCCTATGTAAAATATCGAATACCTACGTTAAAAGTCGAACTGAAAATATGATGGTAAGTGGATGCTGAGGCCCATAGACATATACATCTGATGACAATGATAATAGTATACGCACTGAAATATGTCCGGCACAGATACAAAAAATAACATAAACCTAATTATGCTGACTAGAATGCTTAGTGCACTTGGGAAAATCAATATAAAATGCAGTAAAGATAAAAAACCTCGCTTTATTTTTATTTCTATTATATTATATATTCTTATAACTAACCGACTGCCTCACCAGGTGGGTAATGTTTTTTAGTGTATGTATGTACGTATGTACGTCTGTTTGTTTACCACGCTCTGCACCCTAAAAGGCAGCACATGGTTATGAACACTAATCGGGGTAGTGGGAGTAAGGAGTTTGCTGTAATCATTACGGTGTATTTTTATTAATAAATAAATTAGTAGTGAGGTATATTATCCAATCAAATGTATTTTTCAAATAAATAAATAAACAAATTGAATTGAGCAAAATTAAGAAAAAAATATTCATTATATCTATCAATAAATTCACGTCAAGCAACCGGTCACGCATTATACAAGTCCAGTCATATAATTTCGCGCCAAAATATTGTGTAATTTCCTGTATGTACGTACTTTACACTTTTTGTTCATGCCAATTGAACAATAATTCGAGCGCATTAGGCAAATCGATTTCCTTGTGATCGTAACGTCACAAATTGAGCAAAAACCTCAAACTGCACAATTAGCACCGCGATAAGGCACTCGCTGGCTGTAGTGACCGTGGGAGACCTGCCTCATGTGGAAGGCTAAGTTAAAAGTGAGAGCGATTTTGTAGTTGAAAGCTGGTTACCGTGACATTACTTTTTTCGATTAATTACCGATGCGTTCAAGTATTCCGCTAATTAGTTCTTAATATTGCAAGATAGCATATAACATAACATAAACACTCACGCCTGTCACACAGAAAGGGTAGGCTGTGACTACAGACTTCCATTTGGCACGATCTTGACATACCTCTCTCGCCTCCTTTACATCCATATATGTACGCATACACGCTCGTTGATTAGGGGTACTCCTAATATGGCCATTTTCAAAATATCGCCAATTTGGTCGATAAACCTTCATCTAGGGCGTCCCTTCCCGACATAAATTTGCTTTATCACTCTTTCCTCGTTCAAGATAATATCTGATAATTTAAAAAAAATTGAAGACGCGTGAAGTCTACCCCAGCACGCACGGGGGCTTCACGGCGGCCACTTTCTTACCCTAAAACCTTCTCAATAACGGGTGAAGTTCTATGCCAAAGAGTAAGACTACAGCTTATAAAATTCCACTGTTGAACATAGGTCTCAGCATTGTTTGCCACATATATCATAATAATGTCCTCCAGACCGAGTTTCGCTAACGGCGGCCTGCCTCAACAAATATAGCCATCGGCGTAGGACAGTATTATAGTGCCCGAGTATATGCGCACTCTCTATTCGCCCACTCTCATAATCGATGGTATAATACGGTAAACCGACAAGACCGGAGAGAAATCAGGCGCAGGACCAACGGCTTTACGTGCTTTCTGAGGCACGGGGGTGAGACACCGCCAACTTCCTGACTCCGGGCAGCTACTGAGAATTTCACTTTTACTTTTTATTCTTATTAAAACAAGTACAAATAGAATGGTGATGGAGGTTAATTAAATTGAAACGTAGAAGCAAGAATTTTAAATCAGTTACATTTCAAAGCTAGGATAATTTAGTTATAGTAACAATGTATTATTAAACGATAAACGAGCGACAACAGTCGACGTTCGTGTCAAATCCAGCAATATTAATGTACGCAGTAACCGTAAGAGGCCGTCACTGAGAATTCTCACGGGCGCGCCCAATCTGAGCGGCGAATTACTAATTTGTCGCATTTACTCAATTACCGTTCACTCGTACTGAAGATAGCGATGTTTATGTACACTTAAATTATTACACTAGTAAATGAGTATAGTAATATTTAATATGATATCGTGCGACGGCGTTATAAAATAATATTTCGTCCTACTTCGTCACGTAGATGTCGTAAGATCTGACAATGAAGAATAATCAAGAAAATTCAGACGCATTTTTTTAAAAAAATTACACAATTTGTAAAAAGTACTTTTTGGAATTTTTTTCACAAATTATCACGAGAGCTTTAAGAGTTAAAGGGCTAAGCCCGCGCCTTATATTTACAGTACGCGTACAACTCGGGTTCAATCACTGCCGGCACCAATTTAATTATATTGAAAATTTAAATGCTTATTAACCACGTGCTTATAAAAGAACACATCGTGAGGAAACCTGTGAAGCAAAGATATTTCAAGGACATTACGAGCACTGGGGCAGCGCTCTCGACTAATTGCTTTAAAACCCTGCCGTAGATCAGTAGTCGAATCCTTTATTTGGGCCCCACTGAAACCTAGCGTTGTAATTTCGGCAACAGCATATTAAGCTGATAGAAGTCCGTTTGTCTAACGCGCCACAACATACAACATGAGGAAGGTTTTTTTTTACTATAATCTATAAGTGTACATAATTTTAAATTATTATATCCATCAAATTGTTGTTTTCTTTTTAATTTTAATTATTTATTTCGTCATACTATTTTTAATTTATGAGTCTATAAATGTCAAAATTTAGGTGCCTAATGGTGTTTGCAGATTACTGCAATAAATTTTTCTTTCTTCTTCGACTAATGTCGTGGACATCTGCTACAGGTACCTTAAGAGACTAGTTAGAGGGTTTGAAAGCAATTAGTTATGTTAATGGCATTGTTTATGTACTTTTTTTTAATAAAATAGTTTTATACATTTGATTACCTACAGCGTGACCGTTTATGAGCAGTTATGCTACAACGATTACGCTCAACAATTACATGTTCCACCCCATTTTACCATGGAATGACTTGATACAAGATTAAATTTTATTCTTAAATTGAGGCGTTTCGTTTACGTATAAATAAAAAAAACATTGGTTTGTTGTTTTTTTAGTCTACACTGAGAAAAAATCGAATCATTAACTGGTAAGTATCACTCTTATTGGCCAGTAGACTAGGGACACCTCAAGACAGTAGAAACGAATTATTTTAAAGGCCGTATATGTTTACCATCCATCCTATTCACAAGTTGATTATATTGTGATATAAAAGGTGTTGGTCACAAAAATATCACCACTTATTTGTTATGTAAGGATATGTTTGTCTTCCAGCATCTACTGCTGGGTCCACTCAGTTATTTCACGACTACATAGCGATTTCTCATATCTTTAAAAGACTGTTATTACATTACAAATATGATAATAAGCATGTAACTTCTTATACTTCTATCAAAACTATCTCATTTATATTGAAATTGGGGTTAAGAGAAATCTTATCATAGCTGCCTTTAATCTAACTTAAAATGGAAGTCCTACACTTAATACTCAATCATTAATTCTAGCAGTAACTTAACAATTAAACGTTGATAAATACCTAGTCACTTTGTATCTACATCGCAATAAATATCGATAAATTATTTCTAGAACATCGTCACAAACCAGTATATTTGCGACATTTGGAACGCGTATCGAAAATTTAAGCGTATAATTAAGGGCCAACGCCGTATAAGTAATTTCATTAGTATTGTATTGATTTGCTTATTGGTAGACTTATTGCTAGCTTTAACTGCATTGTTAGTGTAGTGATCGTAAACGCGGCGCTGCTGCGTTCCGAGTTCCGGGTTCGGAAACAACATGTCATGAGTAGCAAAGGCAAGAAGTTCAGTGTAATTATTTTTAAATATTTTTTTTAAATAAATAGGTTTTCTAAATGTAATTTGACGCAGTAATACTGACAGTATTCAGAAATGGTCGCTGTAATGCAATAATTTAATGTAACTTTTGTTTTAATAGAATTAAGGCGACAAACGAGCACACAGTCCAACTGATGGTAAGTGGATGCTGTAGCCCACAGATATCTACATGCAACTCTTGAAGAAACTGCAAACGACCTGAAAATGTAAATCAATAATCTTAAAATCGGCTAGGATTCGAACTCCCACTATATTCAATATTCATAGTCTGGTACTCAACCACTACACCAACAGTTTCCAGTATTCGCGTGAGAAAGGCCGATTTGATATCACTATCTAAACACTTTATCGTTTTAATGAAAATCGTTGTATATTGCTTAGGCTCTAATAAATTTTGACATAAAATTTTATCATCTAACTCCTACACCGATCCGGAGTAATTATGTGAGGCCTTTTGCAGCTTAATATCGATTTCGTATGTTTCGAATGACTACGAACAGATTTTGAAACGGTTATGCTGCTCCAGGAGTCGTTAGTCAATCCCAGATGGAGTGGTAATCCGATACGACCGGAGATAGACCAGGTGCACGACCAACGGCTTTACATGCTTTCCGGGGCACGGGTGTAAAAAACACCGCCATTTTCCTGACTCTAAATCTCTTTGGGTTGCGACTAAGATTTTCTTGATAGAAAACTTATGTATAACCCCAGAAGGCTATGGAGAGCGGTATGCTCGTAGTTTACCTGTTTGATAGACTTAGAAATAATGATATGTGAATGATGATGAAGCAGAGTAACCAACAACCCAAGTGATCACTAAGCTGAAGATTGCGACTTCAGCTACAGAACACAAAACCAATGGAGATCAATCGTACTTGAGGGCAGCCTCTTACCAGAAAAAATATGCAGGAAGTCAATGGATGCAGGTGGCTCAGAAACATGTGACATTCTTTGTAGGAGGCCTATGTTGCAGCCTGACTTGTGAAAGGCTGATGATGATGACGATTAAGAATTGAGAACCTATGTTAAATAAAATTATTCTTTAATATTCTATTCTATACTATTCCACGCCATTCTATTTTATTACGTAGGTAGGCTACGATTTACTATCAGAAAGTGTAGCGAAAAAAAAACCATTTTAAAGCGATTGCCCTGGCTTCTAGACTTTTTACCTCACTCAAATTACTATATTACTGACTGACTGAGTTCGGTATACAGACAATCACAAAATTCTAAAACAAAAACATTCTAAACTGCTCAATGTCAAAATTTAAAAGCCTCTACAATACCATTTTACACAAATTTTGACATTGTGGAGTTTAATTAGTAATTATTGATAAAATAGAAACGAAAAGTAGAGCAAAATTTATTGGGATGTGCTTTTTGTTGGTTATTTTAAACAAAAAAATAAAAACGATTTCTGGTTCTTTTCAATTCCCTCCAGGCTGAAGTATGTTCTAGGTGGCCATTTCAATAATGACTGGCCATCTAAGGATAATAGCGTACGACACAGACACGAGTGTATGACCAAGGACAGAAATCCGACAAGATCGGAGAGAGATCAGGCGCAACACGTCTTTACGATTTTTCCATTCACTAAACAAACAAAGCAGACAAGAGTTTTTGTTATTCACCATTAGAAACACAGCTGCTATTTTACGCTGGTATTCTGTGAGAGGACCTTTATCGACTGATCCGAAACATTTATGCTATAGTCATACTATCGATAACAACTTGTGTGAAAACTTCGACTACGAAAACACATGCAAATGAAATCATTAAAAATGAAGGCGTAAAACAATTATTGAATTTCTGTTTCGTAACTTCGACTCTCAATTTCTAACCGAATATCAGTGGGTGGATTCACGATCTACACTATCAATACACAAAAATCGAAAGTCCTTACTGTGCCAAACTGCACCTTACAATCAAGTCTTCTTAAGGCATTACATCTGATATTTGGGCAACAATAGAACACAGTATGTCATGCTGTGCCTACATTAGCCTATAATGGTATGACCGACACTCATTTGGCAGTCCCTGTCATAGTTCAAGGTCTAACGGAACGTTTACACCGACCGATTATTGCGTAAAATTAACAATTACAGCTTATTCTATTACAAATATAATTTAATAATTTTTAGGCATGTGTAACTTAATTATTACAGCGTCTTACGAGTACATAACCTAGTACTAACTGATCGTCAAAAACACTGCGTTAATGAAACTTGTGATAATTTGTAAATGACCTTGTAATACGTTTGTCAGCGTATTATGGATGCAGCGTGACTGCTTGGCTCGAGTTTTACCCGTACTTCTGTTTTTTGATTTTGTTGGCTTTACTTATTTTTATTATTATGATAATAATAGTGATGAAGCCCGGTAGTTTAACAGCCATTAAAAAAAGTCCAGTCAGTAAAAAAATTACTGAGAGGAGAAAAATTTTGTACACTATGCCGCTTTTTTTATAGAATAAGGGTGGTAGACGAGCACCCAGTCCACCTGATGGTAAGTGGATGCTGTGGCCCATAGGCATCTATATTTAGAATATATTAAGAATCAAAACGCAGATGCGTTGTCACCCCTGGGGACTAAGATGGAATTTCCCATTTCCAGTAAAAACGGGTATCCAGATCTCTACACTCACCATACGAAACACAGCAGTATAAAGCTGCTATCTTTACGCTGGTATTCTGTGAGAGCGTGGTCCTTCCCTGGTCGAGCCGACCCATTCGTGCGGTACAAAACTTCCATAAGTAAGAAAAATCTAACGACACCCATACTTTAAAACGTATCAAGCCGTATAGTCTTCAGAGGGCAAAGAAATATACTTACATACATACATACGTAACATAAACTCAAAAAAATCATTACCCTCCTCCTGGGGCAGTCGGGTAAATATTCAAAACGTTAACTTTTTTCTAAAAAAAATACTAGTAACGCTATTAACATTGCTAATATTCTCTTTAACCACCCCTGGTAAGATTAAAAAGCTTGTGTTAGGAGTAGTTCACCACAGTGGTCGCATCCGGATTCGAATACTGGAACTTTTAAGTACGCGGCCCGCAACCTGCCATTAGGCTACTGTAAAAAAACGTTAACTAATCGAAATTTGCCTTGGACATTTTTTTATAAACTGAAGTGAGAAACGAACATGAATGTGAGAACAACCTGAGGTTAAGTGGTTACTTCAGTACAATTGCACCTCCAGCCATCTCAAAAAAAAAAGGCTACAGATTTGTTTTTACCTCTGAGGACTAAGATCGAATGCTTCAGAGCCTGTAACTATTTTGACTCCATACCCATCAGACCGGAACACAGCAGTTCAAACCCTGGCGGCGGTTATAGGTGAGAGGCTGATACCTACCCAAGTGGACACCAAAATGGAGTCCTACCATTATTTCGAAAGATTATTGATGTGTTGAATGAAAATTCACCTCTGCTAATATTTCTTGATCCATCCACGACTCATCATGCTTAAATGCGGTCATCAAATATCAAGGCAATAACAATATTGCCGTAGACCATATTTAAAAAAAATGCGTGTACATTAAGGTGCCTTTTAAGCCATAAGAATCGTAATTCTTATGGTCTCAATTATTCTATGCAATCTTAACGTTGTCCCGAGGCAATTCGACCGCTGACCGACACAATCAAACTGATTGTGCCCCTCGGTCACCGAGATTGTGTGATTCGTGAGACGTATACGCTTTTTTCTTGCCTATTTCATGTTTGTCGTGCCGTACGTCCGAATTAATGACATCTATTACGAGATTTCGCGTTATTTGCTATAATGCGGTACAATGTTTTGAAATGAGCGGTCGACGAATTTTATTTTTCTGAGGCATTTTTATGTTATCAAATTATGTTGGTTCGTTAAATTCATAATACTGTTTATTTGTAATACGGTTCTTTGACATTTATTAAGTTCGTACAGTGCCACCAACTTATCTGTTCAGATGGACAAACTTGGAACTAAGGCCGCTATTTTATAATTTGTTTGTGATTTTATTGTGACAAGTGTGTTTTGTTTGATTTCGTTGTGAAAAGTGCAAATAAATATATACATGTATATATTAAATTAAAGTTAGTAGTATTAGTAAATTTCTTAAATTGGCAATAGTAAGCTGTTCACTACCGACTCTGTCAACTGAACAGTAAAATTGGTGGCACTATATCTCACAAAGTCGACGCTCTCTCTCTCTCTACCCCCTCCTTCTTCCCGCCCCCCCCTCTCGTTCCCACTCTCTCTTGCTGTATCTATCTCTTTCTCTTCCTCTCTCTATTCACAGAATAATAATGGAAATAAACAGGTATAAAGATAATTTAAGTAAGCGTTTTAGAGGTCCGTAATTTTCGTTTTTAAGAAATAGAAGCGATAAATGCGAAATTTACCGCCAAATACGAAATATAATATTTTGTGTTTATATACACGTAAAAGTATTAAATTACTTTTTCGACGAAATTTCGAAAAAAAAAAACATTTTTAAACGTATTTCGTTACAACACGTGAATTTTCTAATATTACGAGCCTCACGCACATTGCGAAGGCGCATTCTTAAGCTCATCTCCATAGACAACTCATCAGTGTGGTTCAGCAAGAAACTCCTGTTAACGTCATGCAGATTTTACTTGCATCAAAAGGTTGATCATCCTGAAGTTCGCGAATGCTGCTATACAAAGTCTTCATAGCCCAGTCAACAGTGTAGATGCTGAAAGATATTTCTATATCTACAATGTCATAAATGATCGAAGGCAAAGGCTTAAGCAAGAAAATATAAAGACAACCACGATGTTACTTTTAACTAACTTTTCTGTTGTAATAATTTTGTTATTTTAATGTATATGTTAATAAATACGAGTTTTTAAATATGTTTCGTTTTTTTATGCGAATAAATGCGAAATTTTGTATTTTTATTTTATATTTATGCGAAAATTCAGTTTTTTAGTTGCGAAATATACGTAACCCTAGCGATAGCCAACGATTTTAAGTAGGTCCTTTATTTCTTGTCTATGATGTATTAGAGAGACATGCATCATATTATGCACTGATTTATTACAGACCTAACTGTGGAAGAAAAAATTGTACGGAAAATTGCACAGACGGAATTTCGAGGCTAGATAAAGCCCTATGCTTCGTGCGGGTTCCGAGCCTGTAGCCCGCTGTCAATTGCCTGGCCACTACGCTACAAAGCCGTGAATCATAACTATACACATTCACGTTAAACATCATCGTTTTATTTACACCTAGAATAAAAACGAGCACACAGTCCACTTGATAATAAGTGAATGCTTTAGCCCAAAGACACCTAAATCTTTATCCTACATAAAGAATCAAAATGCTGATGCGTTGTCACCCAAGAGGACTAATATGGAAATCATCATTTGTAGGACAAATAAATAAAATTGAAGTGTCTATTTGTAATGTCAAAATAACAACTTTTTACTAAATGCACATGAAATTGTGTAAAGTACTAATTACAAAAACATAATTTTTAGAATTTTTGCCTGTATTTTCGAAACGGCTGGCCCGATTTTAATTGTACTTTAACTATCAGATAGCTGATGTTATAAGGAGTTACTTAGGCTTACTTTGAAAAAATAATTAGGGATCCGCGCAAAAAATTAAAACCCTAACACCCCTACACGCGGGTGAAGCCGCGGGGAACATCTAGTTACTAATAAAAAGAGTTTCCAGTCCCCGTCACTCACCTTACGCAATACGCGTTATACTACTATGATATTCTTTTTCGAGCGCGGAGCCTTTTCCGGTCGAGTCAGCACATTCATACTGCAACCATAAAACGTTGGGGTATGGCTCTAAGACTCTAAGGAGTAGTATATTGTATAATAGATTTGAAATAAGTAATATTAATTTAACTTCGAATCGCGTGTTTAATACAATTGCAAACATGTTTACCCAACAATAAAGATATTACTAGGGCGTCAGAGCTATCAGAGCATCTAAGACCTGTTTGCACAATACTCTGAGTCAACTCGATGTGGGCTCTCGAGACGCAAATGTTGAAATAGTACTCGGTGTCGACCGCGCCACTTGACTCGACAGTGTCAACACACCCACGTCGGTCGTGACAAGATAGCTTTGTCGTACATCCACTAGATCGAATGCTAACAGGAAGCTTTTGGCATCATATAACAACAATCGACATGTAATTTTGTCTGTATTTTGTTGTTCTGGCTACGCTGTATTTAAAAGTTCGAGGCTACATGCCAAATTAATTCAACTTCAACTTTCAAAATTTAATTGATCATGATCATTATCATCGTTGTCATCACATAATACAATCCAGGTGACTGACTGGTAACAAAATAAATGTTAGGACTATCATACCTAGAATTAAAGATATTAATAGTTACTTTGCAACCATCCGCTTAATTAAATGATGTGTCTTACGTATTTTAAAGAGCACCTCCCTCCTTTGGGAGTAGTGGTGCTGGGATTGTTGGTGACGGGATTAGTGCACGCAATTGAGGGAGGATGCGAGGTCAAACTAGGTAAGACACATTATTTAATTGAGCGAATGGTTGCAAAGTAACTATTAATATCTTTATTATAATGGATTTCCGCAAGGTAACGCCTGATTCTATCAATTATACCTAGAATTTTATACGTGATAGAGTCACGCTACGGCTATATTATGGTTGTGGCACGAAGAGTCGGCTCAACCGGGAAAGGACCACGCTCTCACTGAATACCAGCTTAAAATAGCAGCTTAATACTGCTGTGTTTCGCATGGTGAGTATAGAGATCCGTAGACCCTTTTTTACTGGAAACAAGGCATTTCATCTTGGTACTCAGCGGTGACAACGCATCTGCGTTCTGATACTTAATTGAGGATAAATGGAGATGTCTATAGGTTACACGATTGACTGACACGGTTGACTGGCCTGTTGGTCTAGTGGTTAGTGACCCTGACTGCTATGCCGGAGGTCGTGGGTTCGATTCCCACCCAGGACAAATGTTTGTGTGATGAGCACGATCATTTGTTCTGTGTCTGGGTGTAATTTATCTATAATATTTATGTATTTAGAAATATATAAGTATGTTTATCAGTTGTCTAGTACCCATAACACAAGCTCTGCTTAGCTTGGGATTAGATGGCGTTGTGTGTGATAATTGTGGGATATTATTATTATTATTATTATTACAGCATCCACTTACCATTAGGTGGACTATGTGCTCGTTTGTCACTCCTATTCTATAAAAAAATAGATATCCAAATCTTCTGGCTGCTCTTATCCTTGCTACATCGACACCTTTTCGTAAATGCGCCAAACAAACAGAATTGCTAGAAAGTTCAGCTCAATAATAAACGCGCTTGGAAGGCAAGTCGTTAGCTTAAAAACGACACCATCGTTTCTGTTGTCACACCCATTAAATTCAAAATATAGGCCTCCCCTATAGTTTGCTTCGTATTTGCCATAGTTGTCACGCTTGGCAACTGCAATTTTTATTTTTTTGTCGTTAATAGGAGAACGCTGCGGCCCATCTTCTGATTTGTTCCCGTCTGTCGCCTCTTACGTCACCCGCGGGATGATATGAGTTATTGGATATTCTTACACCGCCACTACAAAGTAAATTCTCTCTACACAACATGGTAATTATGGCAATTAAGTTACTTGTTAAGCTGATAATAATTATAATACTGTTTTCAATAATATTTCATATATCAAAGAACAGTTAAAATTATTATTAGTGCTTAATGCTCTTGCAGAAACTGATAGATCTAATATAGTAGTGGATGGAAGGTTAGACATTAAATTATTTCTTAATTATCTTCAACTTCATTACAGCGATCAAATGACTTGCTGCCTCCTTTTACGTCGAAATAATATCCGTTGCTGATTTTATATAATGAAGTATGGGCCAGATGCTGTGAGCTTGCCATTGTCATACTCGTAGATTGACATAGATTAACTTCGAACAGATGTTGTAAATTATTCTTATGTTAATTTAATGTTTTGAGTATATACAGTATATATACTCAAAAGATTAAATTATTATTAACAAATTAGTTAGATGGAACATAATATTCAGTAAAAAATAGTATGTTTGCTTATAAACAGAATTTTAAGGATATTCTAAAAGGCACTACTAATCAATGAACTAGCCACAACCAGTACATATCTTTATCCATTACCATCTTTATAGCTCTTCACAAGTCCACTGCTGAACGTGGGCCTCCCCCAGGCTCCATCTCATAGAACTCCAGCTAATGGTACGACGCGATTGCCACTCGTAAACCTTTTCTCCCCATCGGTTGTCGATTCTTCAAGCTATATGGCCGGCCCATTGCCACTTCAGCTCACTAATCCGTTGGGCTACGTTGGTTACCTAGATCTTCATTATTGGATGCAAAATTTTGTATATAATATGTAATAACTGCAAAAAGATTAACTTCAGGACGTTTTTCTTCTAAAAGTTTTGTCCAGTCCACTTAATGATGAAAACTGATTACCTAATTGTAAACTATGTATTTTGATGAAATTTAGCATTTATTAATGGAATTT
Source organism: Parnassius smintheus behrii (assembly GCA_036936625.1). NCBI lineage: Eukaryota > Metazoa > Arthropoda > Insecta > Lepidoptera > Papilionidae > Parnassius > Parnassius smintheus. The sequence goes on along the minus strand of JAUPFT010000009.1, from coordinate 21,169,762 downwards.
GCTAAATTTGAGACCAAAATTTTATTTTAATGCACGATTTGGGACACAGTGGGATACAAACAGTTTAATATTGTTTTTAAAGAACAATAATTCTACTTCTTCTTAATAAGATTTGTGTCTACTAAGTATAAGTAATATTAAGGTATGATGTAGCTGGTATATTCTTTCGAAACAAATGTCCGAAATAAATAAGGAGCGCAAATAAATATCCATCAGAAAATAAAAATTTCTACATTAATATTAAAGAAAAGAGTTCATAGTGGAAACAAATTTCTATTGGTATTTGAGCTATTTTTAAATGATTAAATCTAAGGTTATATTTTTACTCACTATGATGGTGGAAGTGTAGTAGCTGTGTAAGAGGTGACAAGGGAAACAAAGCGGCAGATGGAAAACAGCATCTTAACAACAAAGAAAAACTATGTTCAGCTGTGGATTTTTGATTGACTGTAGCTGAAAATCCCGTAGACTTCACTTTCATTGCCCTTAAAATCCAGCTAGAAACATTGAGGTAATAGGTGACTACGTAACTAGTAACCTATTACCTCAATGTTTAGAAATAAAAACTATTTTTTTTTCAATACAAAGAAATCAGCATAAATATAAAATCAAGCTCACACAATTCTAGATGATGAATAAAGTGCTCGTTCTTTTCTAGCTCAAAGGCTAAGTAAGCTGTATGGCAGTATGTTGAGCGACAAAACGCGGACTGCGTTCCCGCTACTATACCGTGGGGAGTGGGATTGCATGACAGAGTATATTTTAGTTTTTTTATTATTATTATATTGTATATTTAAATGTTTACAATTTCATATCCCTAGCAAAAAATAAATAACAAATAGTTCTAGATACTTAATTTATTTCTCTGTTTCTTTATTGACTGTAAAACGCAATAACTACTGTAAGCTGTTACTTAAATTAACTGTGACATCTGAATGAATGACTGTATTAAGCTCCGTCAATCTTAATTGTGAATTGAACAAGCTAAACTCTAATACATAAACTCTTAAACACCTTCTGAATAGTGGTCGCAAATTCAGTCGACTACCATTTTCTTGCGATATATACTTTATTCATTAAAATAACTAACGGTCGCTTACCTCTTCATTCATATTAATCTTAAATAAAGCCACAAATATAATTATTAATGAATTAAATGCACGAGCTACTTTCTCAAATTGTGTAGTATGGTTTTATGGACGTCGCGCCGCTTGCATCATTAGAAAGTATGTGTGTAAAAAAAATTGGTTACACATGCATACGTAACTCTTAAATGGTGAAGCTAAAAACGAGTGTAGGTAATAAATTATTTAAATGCCATCTAGACCACTGACCGGAAGTGGCATCTACGTCCAGTGGTCTGTTAAAGTTATGGTTATAGAAGATAGGAGTAATATTAAAATGTAATGAGATGAGCCAAAACTGTAAAATGAGTGAAAAAGTAAGTCAAAGTCTTTAAACGCCTAACTGCTGTGTACAAGCCTTCTCTCATTTCTCGGGATTTTTTTAGCAATAAAGATACCGATGTCTAAAGGGTTAGTGAAATTTATTTATCAATGGTACATATTTCTTGAAATTTTGTTTTTTGTTTTCGTATAATTAAATATTTATTTTATTTAATTAAATTTAATTATTTTATCCGTCTTAGCTGTGATTTATGCCCTACTAGTGATCTGCCCGACTTCACACGGATGATATCTGGATTCTACAACGATAACACCTACCGGGTCCAACTATGCCTATAACCTTCACCAAAGTGCAAGCGATATGTTAACAAAATTTTATCGCAATCTTGAATTCGCAAGCAATTATTCGCAATGAGCGGTATGGCAGAGCAAAAATACGAACAAACAATAATTAATTTTTATATATTAGATTATATTGTCACTTATTTTATAAAAATATTAGATTACATGACCATAATAGTTATAAAACCAAACAAAATAGTAGAACAAACAGAAAGAGACTAATAGGACTCCGGTAAGTATTGAGAGGATTGGAGTAGAAAAAAGTCCGCCGCCATCATTGAAGTAACATGTACTTACGTACTGGAAAAGCTATCTCAAACAAAAAATGTGCGCTACTCTGTGTTCGCTCGCTTGGTTTTATTTATCATAGAATAAACATAGATAGAATGATCCGTAGGTATTAATATATTGTATTGTTAAATAGGTAAATTATATCGAGAACAATTCTTAAATTTTGTCATTTATTTTGTATGTTATATTTGCTTATTTAATATAATATTACATAATACACACAATTACATTTTAATTACATTTTTATCCGAATATTTTAAAAGGTATAATGTCAAATATAAAAAAACATACTAAATGTATGTTTAACAAAACTTATTAACATAACATTTAAATTACAAATATATTTATATAAATTAGAATAAGAGTCGTTCATAAATGCTGGGCACGCGAATGTTAAAAATGGACGAATTTATTCCACTTTGACTTTGATGTGGAAACCTATAAATAAAATAAAAGAATAATAAGCAGATTTATACATGAAAAATTAGCCTAATTATAATAACTTATATATGTTTCTACAAAAAAATGTGTATAATAATATATTAGTCCTTTACTTAAGTACCCACAGAAATGTCGCATCTGAACATATTAATTTCATAATCTATATTCGGTGACACGAGATGGCGTCTTAGGAATAATTTGTTTTATTATTAATATTTAATACTTTTTTTATTGATTAAGTATCTTATTAACCGATGAAAAGTAATACCTTGGTTTTTTCTTACATTTCTTGAATTATTTGTGCAATATATAAGTACACACGACGGCATATTTTTATCAAGAGATTTTTTTTTAAATCAACACAACACGTGATAACTCTACAAGCGCCTAGCGAGTGACTGATTTAAGTGCGGTGTATGCACCGCAGTTGAGTGGAACAGAGTAGCTGAATGCAGTGTCGCCTCTAGTACGTAGTACATAATATCTCAATGGCCGCCATGTTGTAATGTAAAATTTGACGAATTTCACTATTTCTAAAATACTTTTTTTTTAATAACACTGAAGTGACAAACAAACATGCAGCCTATGTTCGGTAGTACTGCAGTCCATGGACACCTGCAGCCAACTTCAAACAAAGAAGCCTACAGATGCGGTGTCAACTATGAGGACTAAGATGGAATGCCTCATAGCCTATAATTATGCCAGCCCCTTATACCCTGCAGACAGGAACAAAGCAATACAAGCCATGCTATTTGACAGCAGAAATAGGGAAAAAGGACTTCTACCACAGAGTAAGTCGGTTTTTTTACTCATGTGCTCCTACGCAGATAATTACCGCCTGGTAAACGATCATCAATGAAAAATGTTTTCCTTCATGCCCGGCTAGATGGTAAATTTGTTTTTTTTTTAATAACAATTAACAATTTTAGTGATGACAGCGAACACGAAACCTGTTTGGGTACTATGAAATTTTATGGCAAGTGCTTATCCCATGAGTTACCACGATTACGACACATATAAAATTTTAGAAGTTCAGTATAGCTTTAAAAGCTATGGTAGCTCAAATGGTTAACGTTCGCTGTAAATTTAACAGAACGCGAGTAACCCGGGTTCGATCCCCGCCGGCACCAATCACATTGTTAATTGCAATTTTAAGTGCTGATTTACCACGTGCTCGGCGGTGAAAGAAAACATCGTGAGGAAACCTGCGTGTCTGAGGAATAAGAAAAAAATATTTCGAAGACATGTGAAGTTCGCCAACACGTATTGGGGCAGCGCGGCGGACACTTCCTTGCCCTAAAACTCTTTTAGAAATGAGGGGAGGCCTGTGCCCAGCGGTGGGACGTATATAGGCTGTAACTTTACTTTTTACTAAAATAGCTTTAGTTATGATTTAATTCAAGCCCTAATATTAAACTGAAGACTGTTGAATCTTAAACGTAGACGACGGCTTATTGCAAGACCTAATACAAATACTTAATACGTTTACATAAGTATTCACTATGTAACCGTCACCAATGAGTCACGATTCATTATTAAATCTCGCAATCGAATCCGCAGGTACTATTAATAATTTTGTCACATATTTACATAATTAGTATATTAACATTTATCTAATTCACGCAAACTCCGTGTTACTTAAGCCGGTGAAAGGAAATATAGCTTTATAACATGCTATGGCACTTCATTCATAATTATATTTTAATTTTAAGAGACTACAAATGAGGCCCGGCGTGTGTTGGCGGTGTGAACGGATGCATTACCCTATTTAAGTCATAAGAGGTGATTGTGGAAAATGCCAGACAGAGAATGACTTCCCATCAATGGCGGTATGGCCATCTCGTTTACTCCAGACGCAACAAACTCAAACCCGTGACCAGCAGCAGTATCAAAGGTACGAGATAGATAGATAGATAAAAGCGTTTATTTGTTTCTCCAATCACACGTAAATTCAATGAATAAACTAGATACAAAGCCGAGTATTACAAACAAAAAGTTACATAAGCTTATGATCTAAATGTACATGTGTTGCAGTTTAACAAGTCATAGCTCATCGATTAATATTGCTCACAGAGCAAACACAGATTTTTAGTAATAACCCTCGAGATAGCGAGAAGAAAATGAGCACAATAATATAATCAGAGAGAAAGAAAAAAAAAACATTTATTTGCACGTTAATATTATTGCACTATAAATATATGTGAATGATTTGCCCTTTCAGCCCTACGACTTACATCTTGGTAAAGACGAAAGGTATAAGAATAACAACGATGACAAATGAGATCAAAGTTCACCTGATAGTAAGTGAATAATGTGGCCTATAGATAATCACATCCATCTATCCTCGGTTAAAAATCAAACTACAGATGCGTCGTCACACCTGAGGACTAAGAATGCTTCGTTTCCAGTAAAACTCAGCAGCATTAAGCTGCTATTTCGGGCCGGTGTTCTGTAAGAGTGTGATCCCGTTTGAGCTGACACATTCGTGCTACAACTGTAATATTCTGTCTGCAAGCGAATGTACCTACATCCGCCAAGCGTGACGGTTAAAGCCAATCCATTTCATAACGTGGTAGAGCCACGCTGCGGCTATATTATGAGTATAGCACGAATGAGTCGGCTCCACTGAGGAAGGAACACGCTCTCACAGTATACCAGCGTAAAATAGAAACTCCATGCTGCTGTATTTCGTATAGTGAGTATAAAGAGACGGAGGATATTTTACTGGATACCATTTAATCTTAGTCCTCATGTGTGACAACGTATTTGTATTTCGATTCTCAATCGAAAATGAATGTCGATGTCTATGAGCCACATCATCCACTTACCGTCAGTTGGACTGTGTGCTCGTTCAACGACCTTATTAAAATTATATTATATATTAAAAAATTTATAATAAAAAAAACTGGCCAAGTGCGTGTCGAACCACGCACAATGTAGAGTTAGGGGTCCGTAGTGGGTTTTCTTGATAATGAGCATAATGAGTTCGCGTTGAGACCGTTATAACAACTAAAAATGGGCCCAAATAGGAAGATAGTAACTGAAGGACTGACTTTTTTTCAAATGACACTTATAAGGAGTGGTATTCAAAAACGATTTTAAAAACTTTTCGATGTTGAAAATAATACAATTTACATCAAATCATCCACATACCAAGTTCATAAAAAATGGTCATAGTTGATTATCCCTATGTATTCCAGGCAGTGCAATCCTAAGGTATATATGATCGTAACGAAAAACGAACGTATTGCGAATGAAACTGTATGAGGGCTATTTGATTGTATGAATACTTTTAATTAGGCCTACTATAACTACCAACTAAAAAATAAGCGTAAGTAGTAAGTAAGTTAGAAAACACCTCCCTGCCTATCCCACAAATGAAAAAGTAAATAGGAGTAGTAATGCATAAAGGTCGTTTTCTTTAAAAAAAATGTTTATTTCTTACAGTTTACAATAACATTACAAAGTTATAATGCAGCTAGTTTTAGGTCATTTTCTATCGAGTTGTAGCGAAATTTTTACTAATCCAAGTGCATTTTATAAGTTGGTCGACTATTAACTCTTTAACTTGTTAATTCTACTTAGCTGTGATAGTTTTCTTTTACACTTCATATTATATTACATATTATATATTCTACTATCATGTATACTTTTTATATTTCCCAAAACAGCGGTTTAGTTGGGCGGTAGGAGACATGACTCTAATGAAAAATATTTTTAGCCACTTTAAAGAAAATATGTTGTTCTATACACCAAGTGTTTTTGAAAGACCTATCCAACGCCAGAATAGACGGGCAAATAAAAATCCTCCATATTTTTGTATGGGAGGTTCCCAAAATAAAAATGTTTTTAATATTTTATTTCATAGTTTCGTAGGCGTGATTAATATCTATGCCAAATTACAGATTTGCAGCACCAAGGGTCTCTGAGTGCGAAGCGTGGACGGACGGACACACGGACATAGTGAAACTATAAGGATTCCTTTCTGTGTAACTGCGGAACCTTAAAAAGTCCACTTTATAACGGAAAAGAACTTTTACAGGATGATAAAGTAAGAGAAAGAGAAGACTAGTTAGAGCTTTGTGAAAAAAATTCTCTATTTCTCACTTTTCTACTCGTATCTGTATAATATATTCTGGAAGATTATAAAAATCATATATTAATGGTATTACAAAAATTTATGACTTTTTGGAATTTATTTAAATTTGATTAAACAAATTCGAATTAAATAATTTATTCCATATGAGTCATCAGCAACAAAATTTGCATGTCTGGTATATATAAAAAATCTGTGTTTTACTTCTTTTAAAACCTAAACTAAAAACAGGATATACTGATAAACAAATAGTAAAAGAACTGTTATAATGATCGTGTTTACAAAACTCCGATAGTAACATTGAATTTAAATCTCAAATAATTCTTTCAAAAAGCAATTTCGAACTGCAAGCTCATTTATCATTCTAGCTTTCATATGACTAAAACTGCAAATTAGTGAATGCTATTTTTTATAGAATAAGGGTGACAAACGAGCACGCAGTCCACCTGATGGTAAGTGGATGCTGTGGCCCATGGATATCTAAATTTATCCTCGATTAAGAAAACGCAGATGCGTTGTTACCCCTGAGGACTAAGATGGAATGCCTCGTTTCCAGTAAAAAAGGGTCTCCGGATCTCTACACTCAACATACGAAACACGGCAGTATTGAGCTGCTATTTTATGCTGGTATTCTTTGAGAGCGTGGTCCTTCCCCGGTCGAGCCGACCCATTCGTTCTACAACTATAATATAGCTGCAGCGAAGCTCTACCACGTAAAATAGGATGTATAAAATCGATTATTATTTTCACTAGTATTTTTTTTATAGAATAGGCTGACAAACGAGCACACAGTCCACCTGATGGTAAGTGGTTGCTGCGGCCCATAGACATCTACATCTATCTTCCATTACAAATCAAAATGCAAATGCGTTGTCACCCGTGAGGACTGAGATGGAATGCCTCATTTCCAGTAAAAAGGGTCTCCGGTTCTCTACACTCACCATACGAAATACAGCAGCATTAAGCTACTACTTCACACTGGTATTCTGTGAGAGTGTGGTCCTTCCCCGGTCGAGCCGACCCATTCGTGCTACAACTATAATACTAATATAACTGCAGCATGGCTCTACCACGTAAAAAAACTAGTGTGTGATAACTATGCGTATCAAAATTATGAGCGGGATCTTAGTGACAACTATATTGTATCCTTAGTGTTACATTTCTTCGTCTATAATATATATAAGGGTATTTACATTATCCATTACAACCTTTAAAAGTTCACTGCTAAACTAGGTAGGAAGACCTACCTCCTCACAATATGTTCAGGTTGTATCAGGAATATGCTGCCGCCCGTCACCTATTTCCATTTCCCTCTCTCGCCTATATGACTCCCACGGGACAATATGAAGTAGTGGATATTTAACACCGCCAATACACGGTGGGTACTTATCAAAAATATTTTAATGCTTTTTCGTGAGAAAGTTAAAAAAAATAGTTTTATTACATTTTTGTATTTCGAACAAAACAAGTACTTACCATATATGGTAAACGAAAACTTCGTGGTAAGCTTAGAAAATTTTAAAAACTATATTAAGGTTGCCAACTTAGTTCGCGAACTCGAATCTTAGCAACGCTCTGAGCCTTCGCTGGTCCATATCGCTCTTAGATGTAAGAGAACTGTACCAAAAAGGCTGATACTTTAAAAAAAATATCTACACAATAAAACACAAGTAAATTCGCCATATATATCATTTAATTAAACGATTTAGATAAAAACGACCAAATAAAAGTTAAAAGAACACAACATAAGCAAAAAATTCGTTTTATTACAGCCATAAAACAACGCCATTATTGGCTACAATCGATTGGAATATATTATATTTCTCCTCGACCCGAATTGTCGAATCGCACTGTGACAGACCACCGTGCCAAAAGGATAATCAAGCCGTCGATTAATTATATAGTATGTGAAGATTAAACAAATTGTTATGTCTGTAAAATTTTATACAATGTTCACTTTATGAATAAATCCGGCATCGGAAAGTCAATCTCAACATCTGGCCGCAACACCAAATCACGACGCAACAATAGTGAGCCGTCTTGTGCAGAAGTGTTCCAACCCACAAAAACATAAAGTTATTCAGATTTAATAAAAAAATGCAATTTTCTTGTAACAAAGTTCCGAGTATTATGATGTTCATCGTCATCATCATTAAAGCCCTTCACAAATCCACTGCTCCTCTTAGGCCATAAAATAGGCCTCCTCTAAGAAATTCCACAACGCACGGTTTTGAGCCACTAGTTGGCGGTCGTCCCTCCATTTAGTGGGGTGCACCACACTTCGCCAACCGGTAAGAGGCTGCCACTCCAGAACCTTTCTTCCCCATCAGTTGTCCGTTCTTCGAGCTACATGGCCAGCATAGTGCCACTTGAGCTTACTTATCCGTAGAGGTATGTCGATTACTCCATTATAATAAAAGTAAAGTAAAGTTATAGCCTATATACGTGCCGCTGTTGGGCACAGGCCTCCTCTCATTTCTGAGAGGGTTTCGGGCAAGGAATAGTCCGCCGCACTGCCCCAATTTGTGTTGGCGAACTTCACATGCCTTCGAAATATTTTTTTCTTATTTCTCAGACATGCAGGTTTCCTCACGATGTTTTCCTTCACCGCCGAGCACGTGGTAAATCAGCACTTAAAATTGCAATTAACAATTTCATTGGTGCCGGCGGGGATCGAACCCGGTTTGCTCGCGTATTGTGAAATTTACAGCGAGCGCTAATCATCTGAGCTACCACGGCTCTATTATAATATTTAATGTATATTTTGGAACTTTTTATTATTAATAAAAAGTGAAAAAAAGAGCCTCTGCATTAGTTTTGGCCACTTTGTGGGTTAGGTCGTTTCTACCACAAAACGGTCCGTTTGTTTTAGTAACGGACGGCTCTTGTAACGAGCGTTAATATCTATCAAGGCATCGTTCCGTTGCCACTAAGTGCCTCGTAGAATCGTACCAATATTTTGTGACCTTTTCGTACGGCGAGAGTACCAAGGTCGAGTAAAGGCGTGTCTTTATACTGACGTTTTAAATAAGATTAGTGCGCTTGTAGATTAAATAGAGATAACTTATCGAGTTAATAAAACCTTCATTCAAACTTTATAAATTTTTAATCATTTCTTTAGTAATTCGCTGATAACGTAATCCTTAAATAATGACTTTTTTATTCACCTTATTCTGTTTAGCAGGGTTTCTATACAGAGCATTTCAAGAATGCGCCTAATGGAGAATATAAGTTAAGATTTGTTCTAGTCAACACGTTTGGCCGACAAATTAGTGACTGCAAAGTTCTACCATCGTACTGATGTTGCTTCCTACGACTAGTCTGCAGGATTTTAAGTTAAGTGTTCTCACTAGGTATAACACAGCGGAGCAGATTTGGATGCCACAACATACCGCTTTTTAGTCCAAACGTTTTAGTAGTGTAAAAAATCACTTAAGAAACAATTAATTCCATAAATTAATGAATATTTATTAATGAATAAATCTTTGCACTTTTTAGCCAATAGAGTACAGAATATTCGTTGCCTTTTCGCTCTTGTTAGTTTTCTTGTCGCTGCTACATCAAAAGTTCTAAACAAAAGTCATTCATTCATAAATCCAACCTGTGCATTATTTTTTTATAAGATAAGGGTGACAAACGAACACACAGTCCACCTGATGGTAAGTGGATACTGTGCCCCATAGACATCTGCATTTAACCTCGATAAAGAATCAAAATGCAGATGCGTTGTCACCCTTGAGGACTAAGATGGAATGCCTCGATTCCATTAAAACTGGTTTCCGGATCTCTACACTCACCATACGAAAAACAACAGCATTAAGCTGCCATTTTACGTTGGTATTTTGTGAGAGCGTGGTCCTTCGCCGGTCGAGCTGAACTATTCGTGCTACAACCATAATATAGCTGCAGCATGGCTATATCACGTTTGAATAGCCAATATTAATATCATATGATTAATGAATAATAATATAAAGTCAATATATAAGTACCAATATTAATTAGAGTCCACAACTTTTTATTTTTTTATCTGCACAAAACTTTACATTCTAAATTTAAAAATGTCCTATTGTGAAGTGACCTCAAACCAGTCGCATAAAAAAACAATGGCTTAAAAGACATTACAGTTTACGTAATAACGGCTTTTGATCGATAGCACCTCTTTAAAATACACACTTCCACCTTGAGAGCAGTTACCAAAGTAGGACTGGACCATACCATTAGTGAATGTTTCCCAACTTCGTGATTCATCTTGTTACGCTAGTTGTGTAGATCGTTTGCATGCATTTTAGTGTGTTTTCATCGTAATTCTTCCTCTCATATAAGTTTGCCGAACGTTTTAATGGACAGGTGTTGATTAGATGTGAATTTGAACTAGTTTTTGTTTTTGTTTTATTTACGTTTTTAATGTAGTAGCTCTGTGGATTAAAAATGCCGTGATTTATTGACGTTCATATAGAATTGTTTATTTTAATACGCAATGATTTTGATACATAATCTTTTTAAACGTTGTTTGGCCTGGTTCTGTCACATTTTTATCGATGAATTTTAGATTTTCTTTAAAACTACATCTATGTCATATACTTAAAAGTCTGTAAAATAAAATATCGATAAAAATTTATCAATAAAATCTCTTTGTGTTTTTAAATATAGTACGTGAGGGTAATATGGTCACCTGTTTATATCTCAAAAATAACAACCTTGTTTGCATATCTGTTTGCGATGGCTCTTTATCGGTCAATCAAATAATTGAAAGGCGGAGTTTTGGCGGGATCTTGGCCGTCGACGGATTGTTGCTCCTGATTGTTGCTTGCTTGAATAATGGTTTGAAGTGGATTTTGATTTGTAAAAGTGATGCGATTTGATGTGTCTGCGCGTGTGAACTATTAGAGAAAATGACGAAACAAGTGCTTTGATGTCGATATAAACCTAAAGTTAATTTGATTGCTTGGGCGCCTTATAAACTTGAGTGGCTGTCGTCATCAAGGTTCCGCTGGGTTGAGCAGTCGACAAAATCTCCCAAAAACTTGTGCTCTCCCAAAAAAAGTGCTGTTATCAGGAGCGCACACCTGTCGGCAGGATTGGCCCTACGTCGAGACCCGTCCTTTGCAGGACTCCGTGGGGCTTCGAGACTGCTGAGCCTTCGGAAGCACCTACCTAGTGGCGCGCAATATGCCAAAGAAGAGAACCAATAATGCCGTTCCTGTACGGCTCCCAGGACCGGCCCATAGAAATGGGCTGTGATGATTGCCCGGATAATGGGGTATGCTCTGAGGCCTGAAACCAGCAGGGATGAAAAATAAAAGTCCTTTGCAGACGACAGCACGAAGACTTCGCAATGTGACGCAAATTCAGCAAATTGTGGAGAAAAAATATATAAAATTGAAAATTCCGAAAGAGCCAGTTATATAAAAAATAAAAATATATAATTAAAAGTCAAAAGTAGTTAATTAAGTAAGTAGTTAGTTTATTTAGGTAGATTTTTCGAAGTGTTCCTAATTATTGCCAAAGCTTGTTTCATATTTTTTTCTTAATATATTAGTTATAATATCCGATATTGTGTTTTTCTTTTTAGTTTTGGTTTTACAAGGCGGTAAATCTTAAGGTACGTACCTACCTTAGTATTTGTTGGTTTAATTAAAACAAAACAAGAGTAAAACACCAAATTCGTGCAAAGCTCTTATGAAGATATATTTCACTACACAGCAGTAAAACGCAGGTAAAGTTGATCATACAAATATTACTCCATACAATGTCACAATATTTTATTATTTGAAGCCGTTTTAATAGTAGCGAGTATGCCAAACTGTGCTCGCGTTTAAATGTGAATGTAAACTACAAATACGTGTTATAATTTTAATTTCTGACAGCTGTATCAGAGTTTATTTTCCAATAGTTAAAGTGAATACAGTGGACCCCCGGTAATCCGACAAACATTTTGGAGGGCGGTGTCAAACCATCGAATTTGTCGGATTATAGTGTAGGTACTACTACTGCCTATAGTCCGAATTTTTTTACAAACGAGTACCCCATAACAAATTACAGACCCAATGATAAGATTTCATATGTTTTTTATAAGATAGGGTGAAAAACAAGCACACAGTCCACCTGATGGTAAGTGGTTGCTGTGGCCCATAGACATCTACATCTATCCTCGATTACGAATCAAAATGTAGATGCATTGTCACCCGTGAGGCCTAAATGGAATGCCTTGTTTCCATTGAAAAGAGTCTCCAGTTCTCCGCACTCACCATACGAAACACATCAGCATTAAGCTACTATTTTACGCTGGTATTCCGTGAGAGCATGGCACATCCCGGTGGAGCCGACCTATTCGTGATACAACTATACTACTAATATAACTGCAGCATGGCTCTACCACGTATAAATTGTATATATGTACTACGTATAATATATTGAAGTATATTTGTACTCTGAAGCACAAATTATACTTCATTATGTATGTCAAATTTAGTAAATTAAACGACACAATAGAGAGCTTACGTTTTATTATAAAATTTATGTCATTAATGCTATAAAACTTACAAAAAAATATGCAATAACTTTACAGTAGGAAATAATTGTGCACAAACGAATGAACATACTAAAATAATCAAAAATTGTGAATCAATCAACTTAAAAAATATCAATTTAAGCGCGTTACCAAGAAGCAATAACGTTTGTTTTTGTTCGACGTTGGTCTGTTTTTCCTAGTCTTGCGGTGTTAGGAGTACACGCAATTGACACCATCCGTGCTTAATAATTATTACACATCTTTAACTAAGTCATAGTCAAATGTACGGGTATTTGATATTGGTTCGCCAATCAACCTGTCAAAAGATAATGACAGGAAACAAAAGTAGCTTATATCGAGTATTTGGCTACTTCTTAGTCCGTACCAACTGTTTACCACCGGGCATGATCACTTCTGCTGGGAAGATTATCCTTCATTACTACGTTAAGCAGGGGTATTTGCCATCCCAGTCCAAAAAATCTCGCACTTTTAACGCTGCTCTCCAATACCAGCTTAGACATTAAACGTCTGGGGTAAACAAGATAGTTATACTGCCGTCTTTACTTAATAGAATTTTGGACAAACGAGCATGCGGCCACCTGATGGTAAGTGTCGACCGCCGTTCATGAATAACTGTAACACCAGGGAAATTGCAGGTATGTTGCCGGCCATTTAAAAGGAGAAAGCCCGTTTCTTGAAGGTCCCTAAGTCATGTCGGTCCAGAAAAATCGCCCGTGGTAAACGATTCCACAATTCTTCTGTCGGAACCCGTTTGATCTATTAAGGTTTTCCCATAGTAGTTCTTACGACACCCACGAGAAGAAAAGGGTAATAAATTCTACAAGCTAAAAATTATCAAGACAAAATGTAACTTATTTTACTTTAATGATTTCTTATATTTACGCGAACACTACACATTGAAATAATACTAGTTTTTACGGAATTTATCGCGTATATTTAACTTTTTTACCCGACGTTTCGAGAGCTTTACAGCACCCATGGTCACGGGAAGGACTGAGATGTTCAACGTCCAGCTGTCATAGTTAACCGCGGTTACCATAGATTAAAATTTTAACTTTTGTTCCGATCTACACAGTATGAACTTATGGTATCATGGAGTCTTGCAGTTGTATGCTTGGGTTGGGATTTAATTTTATTTATTATAGGATCCATCCATCCGTGCTACCATCTGCTTGGGAAAAGTTAAATATACGCGATAAATTCCGTAAAAACTAGTATTATTTCAATTATTTTACTTTTGTATCTGTCCACATATAATAAAGTTTCGTAAACGCTTTTTAAAATTGACTTTTGGTTTACACTGATAATTAAGTGAATATGTGCCATTAGGTACTCTACTAATGTGCCCACATCCAATGTCACCGCAATTTGGACAAATCGAATGTCTCGCAATCAGTTGACAGGCATGAAGGCTGCATCGCCGCACGACTTGATGACGTCATGCGTCATGATTACCCACGATTGTCATCAACATATAGGGCTGCCAAACGGTACTTAATGACTATATAAATGGGATTGGTAGCTTTCGTATTCTTTTTCATTCATTTCTTTTAATTTTTTTTTTGTTTTTTCAACCTTTCAAAGACGTGATTTTTATTTTCATTTATAAATTAAGAATTTTATTTTATTTTGCTTTCTCTAGGAAACTATTCTGTTAGTTCTAACAGAATGGTTTCCTAGAGGAAGCAAAACGTAATACTTTACATGAGTAAAGAAACTGAAGAAGATGGGTATTTTTAAAGGTCTTTACAAAGTTTATAATGTTTTATGCAAATTTCATTATCGTAAATAAAAATCAACTTAAAAAAACTAACTACACTGCACAATACTAAAATCGACTAAAATATTTACGATAATGTCAACTGTCAATATGGCGTCGATAAAGCAGCACCCTTATGACCCTATATTATTTGAATGACCTATGAAGAGCTATCATAGAATACTATAATACATACAAGAGCTATCGTATCACAGAGCCATCTATGCAAACATGGCTGTAGTTTTTGAGTTATAAGAAGGTGACCATATTAATTGGATGAACATATTACCCTAACGTACTATAGTCATTTCTTTCTTCGCCTTTTTACCTGAACGTCCCACCTTATTGATTGACTGATGTTGGAAAAATCGGCTGTGTGCTCACGTTTATGTCGATCAATTGACTTCAAAAGGCTGACAATGTAATATGAATCTAAATTCAGTATTAACTTATTCTTTATATAGATATACTAGCTTTCCAGGCAGATATTGTTCTGCCCTTTTCGACGACACTTTGTCATTTCCTCCAAAAAATATGGGTCACTCATGGGCATAAAAACTATCCTATCTCTCAAGTTGGAGCAAACTGCATACGGTGTGCAAATTTGATTTGAAATCGGTTAAGTAGTTTAGGAGTCCATCGCGGATAAACAACGTGACACGTAATTTATATATATTAAGATTCAGCTATACGCAAATAAACAATTTAGAAATTATCAGTACCTCGATGTCTCCGAAATGGATCATAAATATTTTCAAATATAAAACTTAACTCGGGTCTCACTTCTGTGTTTACTTCATTAAATATCCTCTCGAGGGTTTAATCACTCTGCGTAAATTGATTTTCATCGATGTATTTACGACCACCGAACCGAAAGGTTTTTATACCTTACATGTCAACTGGTTTAAGTTAATTAGTGCATAATGAAGTTGCTACTTAATTACTCAGCTTTTATTATTAATAAATAATGTCACCTGTTATTATAAAAAAGCTATAGTTACAGCCTATATAGATCCCACTGCTGGGCACAGGCCACCTCTCATTTCTTAGAGGGTTTTAGGGCAAGGAAGTGTCCGCCGCGCTGCCTCAATGCGCGTTGGCGTACTCTATATTTCTTCGAAATATTTTTTTCTTTTTAAAATGAATAAAATTATAATACTGGTTTCTTTTCCATTGTCCTTGGTAAGCGGCAAAATGTGATAATGCAAATGCGATTAATAGTGTCTAAATCAACATTATACTAATATCGTTAACAATTAACGTGGCAACGTTGGCCACGTGTGGGTAAGCACAATTATATTTGATTATCTCGGATAAACGGACGAATCGCACGCTGTCGCATCGTGCCAAATAATGGAATAATGGAGAAACCTCTATTTTAGTTATTTTAGTTTATTTATTATGCGCTCAACGTAACGTCGCATCGCTGTCGTACCGATCAAGCAAGAACTATTTTAGTTAAAAAGCCAAGCAACGCAAAGCAATAGCTATTCCCAATTCCGCCTAGTGACATAAGTTGATGTCGCAATAACAAAACAAATACTTGAAAGCCCGTAGAACCGCAGATGATGACGGACTTGGAACAGAAGTCACGAGCGTTGACAAAACACAAAACACTAGATTTGTTTAATTTTAGTGGTAAACCGTAGCCGCATTAGCGAGGTATTAATCAGCTGATGGATAATATGATGACAAATTTTTAAAGCATAAGAGGTAGCGTGAATAAAAATAATCATAAAAATCAAATGCAGTTTATCTTATATCGTCCGCCACTCCGACTGCCTATGGCAAATACTTACAAAGTGAAAAAAGGCCTATTTGTAGCAATGAACTGAAAGAAATAAAGAAACATCTTTATTTGAAGCTACAAAATACATAATTACAGCACATGAATGTATATTACATTATCATTAATGCAGCAACGAATAGGCATCTAACTCAGCATTGTGCCGCGATGTAATAACCGCAGTGCTAACATTCTTCCGGACCCCTTTTCAAGAACTCACTATCAGTCACCAAACGTTTTTTCTATTAGAAATACAAGTAAAAATGAGGAAATAAAAACGAATATGATAATATGTTGTAATAATACAACTAAAATACATACAGTGCATAGACTCAACAATGTTTTTAAACAAAGCAAAACTAAATTATTTATCTTTAAATAAAACTAAATTCCGGTGTGCGTGTGTTCTTAATTTTTGTCGTCCTAAACGGCTTGCACGATTTTGATGAAATTTTTATGGGGTACTAGTAAATGTCATTTGAATGGTACTTAGCTATAGTTGGACCCGATAGGCGGCGCACGGTCGGGAAAGACCGCTAGTACAAAACTAAAAACAATATAATAAATAAAATGTAAAGACTTCTAGTATAATATCACAAAAGATCCTAACAACCTTTCATAATTATTTATAATTATCACTGATATTTTCATTTTGGCTGGCACTGAATAAAAAATAAAGTAGTAAGTTTGAATAAATCGCAAATGTCCTTTAACTTGTACCACTTCTAAACAACTCTCTCAAACAAGGATTGATACACGCATTTTCTATGCAAATGTGAAATATTTTAATTGGAATGGCATTTACTGACTTTTGCTAAGGATGTGTGAGTGCGTATCTAAGCATGCAGGCAATATTTCTAGGACTACAATATTTTTAAAGGTCTCTTTGATCATACTCGTATTTACCAAGACCATATCATGATGGATGATATGGTCTTGGTAAATACGAGTCATAAACCATCGACTATCGACTAATTAGAGAGCGTTATCACAGTATGGTGATTTATAGCTCTTCCTTCAACTGAAACGTTCGGAGTCTTTCCCACATGAATATTGTTGAGTACGATGTCTTTATAATTATTTTAATTAAGAATTCGTCACGCTGACAATGTGTTTTCAACGCCATATTAGATCTGAGTATGACATTTTTATACCTGTTAACACATGTAATTTGCATTTAATTGACATCAGGTGTACGGTTCATCTATAGAAATTAGCATAAAAATCTCTGACGCATCCAGTATGGTCTGCGTTTATGGAAAGTTCTTTAAAAGTATTTTATTTTTGCATAATTGCATTTCCGTTTACGTTTATACAATGGCGAAGATTAATAAATATTGTTGTTAACTCTTAAAGTTGTTTTCATTAAATGTTGTAATTATAAAGAAAATATTTAATGATATTTTTAGTGACCAAATTGAGAATGAAGACACTGAAAGTTTTATTTTAAAATTTCGAGCAAATTTTTATTACTAAAAGTTTGTCAGAAGCCAAAACTTGCATTATTTCTTACTTAGGATACAATTTAGTAATTCATAAATATTAATGATTTCTTATATTTACGCAAACACTACACATGATTAAAACTACTTTTACGGATTTTATCGCGTTTATTTTTACTTTTAATTACTTTTATTTTTAATTCCCGACGTTTCGGGCGCTTTCCAGCACCCATGGTCACGGGGGACTGAGATGACTGACGTCCCGATGTCATTGTTAAGCCCGGAGTACCTTCAGCTTTTTTAATTATTGTTTATGGTCCGATCTATGCAAAATGAACTGACTATGTCCTGAGGTCTTGGAGTGGTATGCTTGGGTTTGGTTTTAATTTTATTGATTATAGGATCCCAAGCAGGTGGTAGTACCCAGCCTCCTTTTCTATTGAAATTAGGATGTTTTTTAATTTCAATAGCCTCATGTATCATCCTTGGTAGGAATTGGTGTTCTTTCGCGAGGATTTGTGGTCTATCAAATCTGATGTAATGGTTGGGGCCGTCTAGGATATGATCACAAACTGCAGACTTCCCGGAACGTTGATGCTTCACATCAGCTATATGTTCTTTTACGCGGGTCCTAATTGATCTTTTTGTTTGTCCTATATAAGAGAGACCACATTCACAATCAAGCTTGTACACTCCTGCATCTTGTAGAGGAATATGACACTTGACGGATGGTAGGAACTGACTAATCTTCTTCGGCGGCTTGTAGAATGTTCTAATAGAAGCTCGCTTCAAGATATAGCCAATCTTGTCTGTGACACCTGTGACATATGGTAGTATGTCAGAGGTGTACAGATCCCTCGTGCTCTCTGTAACAAAGATTTGCCCACGGTAGCTAACTGTGAAGGATGGTGGTGAGATTCACCGTTTAAATATCGGTTCGTATGGGTCTTTTTCCTATACACAGTGTGACCAATGGTGTTATTAGGATTTCGGATGACTAACACATCTAGGAAAGGTAAGGAATTATTTGCTTCTAACTCCATAGTAAATTGAATTTTAGAGTTTACGGAATTAAGATGTTCTAAAAATGCAGTTACTTTGTCTGATGGTAAAATTGTGAAAGTATCGTCTACGTACCGCTTGTAGATCCTTGGTGTAACAGGTGCAGTAAGGAGTGCTTTCTCCTCAAAGTCTTCCATGAATATATCGGCGACAATGGGAGATACAGGTGAGCCCATCGCAACACCATCTACTTGCTTGTAAAACTCTTCCTTCCACAATAGATAGCCAGATGTAAGGCAATGTCTTAGTAATACTGCATATTCTGCTGGCATGTTACTTTCCTCTAGTTTCCTGGTTATAATTGAGATGCGGTCTTCAACTGGTAGACATGTAAATAGAGACTGAACATCAAAACTGACCATGGTTTCATTGTCAGTAAGATGTATTTCTTTTATCTCACTGACAAAATGGTATGAATCATTAGTGTGTGCTCTTGTGTGTCCTCTGAGTGGTGATAATATTTTAGCTAAGTATTGAGCCAGTCTGCAAGTTGGCGAATCAATCTGACTCACTATTGGACGTAATGGAGCATTCGGTTTGTGTATCTTTGGTAACCCATACAACTTTGGTGGTTTGGCGCATGGAGGTATTGTCGAATTAACGTCCAGATTCAATTTTTCGGAGTATTTCTTAATTAGATCGCTAGTTGTTTTAAGCGTATTAGTTGTAGGGTCTGTTTTGACCTTTCGATAAGTAGTTTCATCCGACAAAAGTTGTTGTATTTTAAAATTGTAATCTGACGTATCCATTATAACCGTAGAATTACCTTTATCTGCGCGGAGAATCGTAAGCTCTGGTCTGTTGCGTAAGTTTTTCAACGCGTTAAATTCATTTTTGGTAAGATTTAATTTCGGCGCTGAACTTCGACGTAACATAGACGAGATGTCTTGACGTATGGCCTCTAAATCTTCATTGCCAATATTATTTTTATACAGACAGTCCTAAACACCACAGATAATGTCCTGATACGGTATTTTTCGCGGTGTTATTGCGAAATTTTTCTAAAACTTTTATTGTACACCACAATAAATCCACAATAAAAGTTTTAGAAAAAGGTATTAATTTCGCAATAACACCGCAAAAAATACCGTATGAGGACATTATCTGTAGTGTTGAGGACTGTCTGTATAAAAATAATATTGGTAATAAAGATTTAGAGGCCATACGTCAAGACATCTCGTCTATGTAAGTAAAAGTAGTTTTAATAATAAATATTACTTTATTTACCTGAAAATAGTTTTACGGCTTTTATCGTAAATATTAAGTTACATATTCTCGACTGATGTGATCGACGTTCTAATGTCAAAGTTAACCAGGGCTGCCTTTAGTTTAAAATAGTTTATTTTTGGGCAAATCTACGCAGAATGTGTTTATCGTATCTTTAATGGTTATTTGCTTGGGTTGGGATTTAATTTTATTAATAATTATAGTAACGTCGATTATTCACATCAGCTACGCGAAAGTAAGTAAAAATGCTAAAAAATAACCTTTATTAAGGTTATTATTTAGCATTTTTTGGTAATTCGTAGCTTATGTATATGTATTTATTTTAAAATAAACTAATTTAATGCCTAGGAATCAGTTTGGTTGATGTAACATCCTCTAACATATTTCTACTGTTAATCAGTAGTGCAGCCATCTTTGTGTTTTTTGTAAGAGATTTAATATAGTTACAAACTGTGCGGTAGTTCATTCTTGCCTTGAAGGATGACAATACATCTGAGGGCCTTCTTTTTTGAAAATTGCTAGAGATGGCCATGCGTTGCATTTACTGGTAGACCCCTGCCAATAATAAATCATTGTAATTAATTTTATATATATTTTGATTGTATTGAATATATAATTTTTAGTCTAATTTCTAATTTAGTCAGGGGGTTTTCATGCTGGTCTACCTTTCCGGTGATCCTGTTATGGAATACGGGTACGCGACCCCGGCTCCCCGAGCTACTGTTATTCTCATACCATTCCTGCCGAGATAACAGTATCCTTACACCTACGCTCCTACCCCCAACCTTCTTTTTCCTTTTCCCAAAATGGTAGCTTCCTCTACCAACAATAGCATACCCAAAGAGGGTTGGTGTCAGGCAGGCGGCCGACTGTAAAACTTTTGCCAAATCCCATGCAGTAAATTTATGAATAATACGAGTTGTGGGATATATGACAGGGCTAGGGCGTACCCCGCAGGCGACGCGCAGGGGCAGCACCCGGCTCCTGTGGGAAGTGGGCAAAGGTTGTCGCACCTTGCGGAGCGGGTGCGACGTAAGAGGCGAGCCCGTAGAGAGAAGAATGTCAGAGTGAGGTTTGCAAGCTGGAATATAGGTACGATGACTGGAAGGCGAAGAGAGTTAGCAGATGTTTTGAAACGACGAAGAGTGAATGTTGCCTGTTTGCAGGAAACAAAATGGAAGGGCAATAAAGCAAGAGAGATTGGGGAAGGATACAAGTTTTATTACTGTGGAAGTGACGGGAAGCGAAATGGAGTAGGAGTTGTGTTAGATAGTGGAATGAAAGAACGAGTGACAGATGTGAAAAGAGTAAATGACAGAATGATAGTTGTTAAATTAATGATTGAAAACAAAGTAGTGAATGTTGTAAGTGTGTATGCTCCGCAAACAGGCTGTGAAGAGAGTGTGAAAGAGAAGTTTTGGGAGGAATTTGATTGTATGATGATGGGAATACCTGAGAGTGAGGATGTTTATATGGGAGGAGATTTTAATGGACATGTAGGGAGAGTGAATGACGGGTATGAAAGAGTACACGGTGGATGGGGGTACGGAGTGCGCAACCGTGAGGGGGAAGTTCTTCTGCAAGCAGCATGTGCTTTCGACCTGGCTGTAGTAAACACGTGGTTCCAAAAACGAGATCAGCATCTTGTTACTTATAAAAGTGGCCACCACGCGACACAGATCGACTATCTTCTGTTAAGACGGAACCAAATCAAGAGTGTAAAAAACTGCAAAGTGCTTCCAGGTGAAGACTTAGTATCCCAGCACCGAATTCTGCTGGCTGACATCTGCTTAACTGTTCGCCTCAACGAACATAAGGATCGTCCCCCACCCAAAATAAAGTGGCATTTGTTGCATAAGGAGGAGTACGCAAGTGAATTTAGAGAGCTAGTTGTAAACAAGATGATAGAGATGGGTGAGATGGAAGGAATGAGTGTGAATGAGTGCTGGAAGGAAATGGCTGATTGTATCCGAAGTGTGGCAAGGAAGGTGTTAGGAGAAACAAAAGGGAAGCGTATGATAGATAAGGATGGGTGGTGGTGGAGTGAAAGTATTAGAGAAGTTTTGAGAGAAAAGAAAAATGCCTTTAAAGAATGGCAGAGCGTAGAAGACCAGAATGAATCCATAAAAGAAAGTAAGAGAGGGGCGTATAAAGAATGTAAGAAGAGAGCGAAGAAGGAAGTTGCTATTTGTAGAGCAGAGGCGCAAGATAAATTATATCGGTCCCTTGAAAGCCCCGAAGGTCAAAAACGACTTTTTCAAATTGCAAGAGCGAGAGAAAGGAATGGAAGAGATGTTTCACATGTAAAATGTATAAAAGATGATTCTGGAAGGATTTTGACTGACGATGAAAGTATAAAGAAGCGATGGAAGGAGTATTTTGAGAAATTGATGAATGAGGAGAATGAATGGAATGGTATGCTTGAAAACCCACCAGTGAATATGGGCTTAGTGAGAGAAATTAGTGTGGAAGAAGTAAAAATGGCTGTTAGGAATATGAAGAATGGGAAGGCAGTCGGCCCAGATGGAATACCAGTAGAAGTGTGGAAGTTGCTGAGTGCGGATGGATGGAAGTGGTTGAGTTTATTTTTCGGTAAATTGTTGCAGGAAGAACAAATACCTGAGGAATGGTGCAGTAGTATACTGGTCCCCATTTTTAAAAACAAAGGAGACGTTCAAAACTGCAGCAGTTACCGGGGAATAAAACTCATGTCACATACGATGAAAGTCTGGGAAAGAATAATAGAGAGAAGAATGAGAGAAGAGTGTGAGATAACACAAAACCAGTTCGGATTCATGCCCGGTCGAGGTACGACAGATGCCATTTTTGCATTACGCCAATTGTGCGAAAAGTACAAGCGCGTGCATAAAAATCTGCACATGGTTTTTGTCGACCTTGAAAAGGCGTACGATCGGGTTCCCCGTGAGGTTTTGTGGTGGGCGTTAAAGATGAAAGGTATGCCTGGGAAGTATGTGAGGTTAGTCCGTGCTATGTACAGAGCATCCCGTACATGTGTACGATCTGCCGCGGGAACTACGGGCAGTATCGATGTGGCGGTAGGGCTGCACCAAGGGTCGGCATTGAGCCCTTACCTCTTCCTACTGATTATGGACGCTTTGACGTCGGACCTGCAGGATGAGGCACCCTGGTGCATGCTCTTTGCCGATGACATCGTGCTTGTCGGGGAAGAAGGCATCGAGGTACAGAGCAGACTGACGGGGTGGCAACAGAGGCTGGAAAGTGTTGGCTTGAAGATCAGCAGATCCAAAACCGAATATCTGTGCTGTGATTTCGGCGGTCTTTCCAGTCCTGTACCCATGTCGTTGGATGGCGCTATACTGCCTACCTGCTCAGATTTCAAGTACCTCGGTTCCCTCATTCAAGGCGACGGCGGAATAGATAGAGCTGTGCAGCATAGGATTAACGCAGGGTGGATGAAATGGCGACAGGTCACAGCCACAACGTGCGATCCCCGAATGCCAATAAGGCTGAAGGGGAAAATTTACAAATCGATCATCCGACCTGTCGTCATGTATGGAAGTGAATGCTGGGCCGTCAAGAAGAAGGATGAAAATAGACTGCATGCGAATGAAATGAGAATGTTACGATGGATGTGTGGTGTGACAAGGATGGATAAGATAAGGAATGAGTATATAAGAGGAAGCCTGAAAGTAGCGCCAGTGGTAGAAAAGGTGAGAGGAAGCAGATTGGCATGGTTTGGGCATGTGATGCGGAGGGATGGAAGTCATGTCACAAAACGAGTGTTGAATATGAATGTGGAGGGACACACGGGCAGAGGAAGGCCGAATAAAAGATGGATCGACTGTGTGAAGAGTGATATGAGAATGAAAGGAGTAAGTATGGAAATGACGGCTGATAGAGAGGAATGGAACAAGAAGGTTTACTGCGCCGACCCCAGATAATGGGAAATGGTTTAGAGAATGATGATGATGTATTGAATATATAATTATTATAAATTTTATTATGTATATTCTTATACCTCACTTCATCCCAAATCTTGGCGATGCGGGCACAAAGAATTATGATCGGACATCGACAACATATATATATATATATATATATATATATATATATATATATATATATATGTATGTATATTATGATTTTTTTATTTAAAATGAGGCTTTTTATATCCAAACATGCTACACACTACCCAATATCGCTCAATGAATGTCGTAACAGGTAACAGAGGGATATCGACCCGACAAATAACAATAAAAAATAAAAAACTGCTGTTGCCAAATCGCGTGTCAAGCGTAGCAAGTATAGAAAATCACTACCCTTTAAGGTAATCTATGAGGGAGTTCTACTATTATATTCAGGAGAGGATTTTTGACACACACACACACACACACACACACACACACACACACACACACACACACACACACACACACACACACACACACACACATACACAAACACACACACATATATATGTATATATATATATATATATATATATATAATAAGGTGAGGACACCTTTTAATATCTAATTAACATACTGGTACAACCACGCTGCAGCTCTATTATAGTTGTAGCACGAATGGGTCGGCTCGACCGGGGCACGATCAAGATCTCACATGATACCCGCGTAAAATAGCAGCGTGTTTCGTGCGGTGAGTGTAGAGAACCAGAGACCCTATTTACTGGAATGAAAATATTTCATCTTAGTCCTCAGAGGTGACAACGCAATTGCATTTTGGTTCTTAATTGAAAATAAATGTGGATTGTCTATAGGCCACTGCATCCACTTACCATCAGATGGACGGTGTGTTCGTTAATCACCAAATACTATAAAAACACATAATTTTAACATACAATTTATAAAGATCAAGAATCACTAATTGAGACGAGTTTGTGAAGCGGATCTAAATGTTTAATGTCAAATACCACTTGACACTCGCTTTGCTTGTTGCACAATCTCTTAAACGGTTTAATCACAAAAAACACAAGATAAGATGGCAACAACATTGTCATATTATATAAAACATCATATTCATAATATGTAAATATTTGTTTCTTATTTATTTATTCTTTTTTTAACAGATCGTCACTTCATCTAGTGAGTGCTGACCTACTATTACTTCGCCAGGGTACTGCTAGGTTTGGGTTGAATAGGTAATACAATCCAAGCCTATCTGGTAATGAAGTGATGCATTTTTACAGAAGCGGTCGAACCAGCCAGACATCTGTCTCGTGGTAACTGTCTTGGACTGGAAAAACAGATTATAGATAAAACATACAGTATAAATGTTACTAATAAAGATATTAATAGTTACTTTGCAACCACCCGCTCAATTAAATACAATGATGTGTCTTACTTGGATTGAGGAACACCTCCCGCCCTCCCTTAATTGCGTGCACTAATCCCGTCACCACCGTCCCAGCACCACTACTCCCAACAGCACTATTCTAGGAAAGACACACCATCGACGATAATACACGTGTTTATCTACACGCCATAGCGCATAGAGCGGATGGTTGCAAAGTAACTATTAATATCTTTATCGTAATACATTTCCGCCAAGTAACGCCTGATTCTATCAATTATTAGTATTTCTTTTACCTGAAGTACCACATCAGCGATATAAACAGCAAATACGTTGGGATTATCCGGTGAAAAGCAATCTGGTTCATCATATCCAAAGGCCCATAAATATGATCCAATAAATAACGCATCACATCCCAAATCGCCAGCCTAAAGAACCATACATGGCGGTAGCCTGCACTTCTCAACCCTGGTGGGCACGTGATATGCAGAGCACCGTACTCCAGATCAGACAGTGTTCCGAGAAGCCAGGGGGAACATCGACGGAAATCTGACAGATGTCCGGACGAGACGTCACCTAAAGGTTGTAGTGTTACGCTACTTACATATCATTTTACACTATTTTAAATTCTGTTTTTGATTTTCTGCATTCGCCTCAAAACTGGATATTTTTCATCACCTTTATTTCCATAGGATCCTGTAACGTTTTTAAACCATAAGAACACAATAGCAAATCATTTTCAATTCGTATTTTCACGTTATCAGCACTTTTTAAATCGATGTCAATGGAGTCTACCTTTTTCGGTCTTTTATTTAGTTCTCCGTAACTCTGCAATTTCGGGCTTCGTGCGCGCTGTTGCGCTACCTTTTTTCCTATATCAATAATATCTCATTTTTCACTTAAAATCTTGCCGTTTCTCTATTACGAGCCTAAAACCAAAATTTGACATGTTTTGACATCGTTGTTTATCTGGTTGTCATGGCAATTTTTATTCAAATATCGTTACCGGCCTGATGTTTTTACTTCAAAAATACTCTTTTCCTCTTGGCCATTTACAAAAATTTGCTTTCAATTTAAATAATTTCAAATTTAATTTAAATAATTTCCCGTTCTTATCCCAGATCGGTCAAAAAGTATAAAAGCCGAACAATCGGCCAATAATGAGGAGTCTCACTTCAGCTTTCATACGAGAAGCATCTCCTAAAGGCCTTATCCGCACTGCCTCGGGATCTTGCAAGCCTCTGCCTTCTCCTGAAGTCGTCGCCACGCCTACGCCTCCACCTGCTAGTGCCCGCGCTATCTTTGGCCGCTGTGCGTGCTTGCCTCAAGCGCTGCGTGTGCCTACTCCAGACGCTGCGTGTTCCTACTCCAGACGCTGCGTGTCTACTCCGGGCGCTGTGTGTGTCTACTCCGGGCGTTGTGTGTGCTTACTCCGAGCGCTGTGTGTGCCTACTTTAAGCGCTGCGTGTACCTGCTCAATACGCTGTGTGTACCTACTCCAGACGCTGCGTGGACCTACTCCAGACGCTGCGTGTCTACTCCAGGCGCTGTGTGTATCTACTGCGGGCGTTGTGTGTGCTCACTCCGGGCGCTGTGTGTGCCTACTTCAAGCGCTGCGTGTACCTAGATCAGGCGCTGTGTACCTACCATAGGCATAGCCTGTGCATACATTGTTTTAGTACTCATTTATCTTTGTTATTAATTTTTTTTAAAAAAATTGTAATTCACTATCATCATTACAGCCCATCATCACCTTCATACCTTTTTTTTTATAAAAGAAACTGTAAATATCTTTACAAATTTTAAATAAATTATTTTCTTTTTGGTTGTTTCGTTGTTAGGTTAGGTTCTTTAGTTTTTAATTGTCGCTTTACGACAAGGTTCAACAGGAGACCTGTATGGTCCTCCCCGTCTGGAATCTGCGTGGGTGAAGATGCCACTTGTGTCATACCCTATGCCAAGGTAAAGGTGTGTCCAGATATCCATGTATGATCGGTTAAACTAAAACCGAGCCATTCAGTATGATAGGCACTAAGAATCCCGATCTCTGTGGAGGGAATCTGCGTCTGTAGCACGAAATGTGCAGACATTCTTACAAAATACAGGGTCAGGGTTGACAACGCATTTCGATTTTGAATCGACAAATTTAGGTAATAATGGTATGGTATGTCACGATACATTTATAAAATGCCTATTAAGCCAATATAACTGCGACAGAATAGGATATAATTGCGACAACTTTCGAACACTTTTGGATGTTATCAACATTCTTTTAGCAGTTAGGTTAACAAACTAACACAGAATGCCACCTAATGGCAAGTCAGTCCATAGACAAAGGTACTGAGAATCAAAATGCAGGTGCATTGTCATCCCGCAGAACTAAAAGAAATGTCGCACGATCAGTTAAAAGAGTTGCCGGCTCTTGTCACTTACGGACGGAATACAGCAGTATTACACTTCCTTTGATAATCTCAACAAGCGCAATTCTTTCGCTAAGCCAATATTTTGGCACTGCAGCTATGACGCTCCAATGGTAACTTTGACTGAATTCCAACCCGGCACTATATCATATATGTTAGGAATAAACAGCTTTTAATTTATTACCAATAAATAGAAATACTAATTTATATCTGGATTATGTCAAAACCGGTAAAACTGGGGTCATATCAGGTGATTATGCTATATGTTACATACGCCGTTGCTAAAAAAAAATGAATGCTGGCTACTGTGGGAACTGGGTTGGGACGATCTTGATTTTGTTGTGACACGGACGCGCAGGCGCCGGTTACGACGACACTGTCATTGGTGCAAGTGACAAGTTAAAACTCTTATTTCAATTTAAATTTGAATCGCTTTTCGCGTGTCACTTAATTTTGTCAATTTCGAGCAAAAACTAGTTCAAAAAACAGTTTTCATTTTTTATTAATGTGAAATCCAAGATTATATTTCTTGGTTATAAACAATCTCGTATTAAAAAGACTCCTTGCAAGTTATAATTCGAGTGATATTACGGCCAGAGAGCGCTGGCCGTAATCGCCACTCTTGATATATTGGCGAATGCAATATAAGACGGCCAGCACCATAAACACTGCTTTCTGTCATCAATATCATTATGTATTGTTAATTTATGTAATTATTCAATGTATGTAATTCAAAAATATATTATGGATAATAACAGCACACCTATGTGCGGTCACTTATCGATCATTAAATAAGTTAACAGAAATTTTATTAAAAAAATTATAATTAGATGCCAAATTTTAATACTCATAATAATTCCAAATTTCTAGAAACAAACAAAGAGTTCGACAAAGCGTTTCGTATGATGAGTGTAGAGAACCGGGGCGCTTTTAAATAGAAACGAGGCATTCCATCTTGGTCCTCGTATCTGCATTTTGATTCTTAATCGAGGATAGATATAGATGTCTATAGAACACAGCATCTATTTACCACCAGGTGGACTGTGTGCTCGTCTCACACCTTCATATTATATATAAAAAAATTTGACACTAAAATAAATATTTTCCGCTTCATTCTATACTTTAATCCTACAGGCAAGGCTTGACATATTTTGGGTAATTAGAAAGAAGCCCCTATCCGGATTTAATACGTGACTCAATCTCGACTCGTTTTCAATTAATGACTAGTCGATAGTACGACGATGGAGACAATTGATAGAAATTTGACTCAATTTCAATGTTGTGAGTACTATCGCCGTCATCACGCTCGACTCTCTTAAATCGGCGGCCGCAGATTGGTTAAAGTCTGATGGTGTTTTAAATTATATTCCACTAATCGTATTTTTATAACAACGATTGTTTATTTTTTCCTCATCATTAATATATATCACTGGCTATTACCAGCTTCTAAAAATGGTTGACTGTTTATATAGTATTTTTATTGAGTAGTTCCGTATTTATGTTTCACTATTAAAAAGTATTCTAACTTTGATTTTATAATGATTATTTAAATTTGATTATTAATTATTATAAGTCGGTTTCACTGTGGTGATATATTCCAATTCAAAATAAATAACCAGAAATTGTCTTATCGCAAAAATATTTGCATATTTGTCGCAATAAATTAATAAAAAATTAAGTTTTATAATACAGCATAACTTCAAAGCTTAAGTTATCATCACTACGCAACGTGCATTAGCATAATTACACCACCCGTACACACAAAGAAATAGGATTTTTCTTAAAGGTACCTTTTTTCCTTAAAGTCATTAATTGAAACATAAACATTTGGGCTTAACC
The DNA here is from genome assembly GCA_036936625.1 of Parnassius smintheus behrii. Lineage (NCBI taxonomy): Eukaryota > Metazoa > Arthropoda > Insecta > Lepidoptera > Papilionidae > Parnassius > Parnassius smintheus. The sequence goes on along the minus strand of JAUPFT010000009.1, from coordinate 21,139,824 downwards.
ATAGAGTAACTCTTGTCCTTACTCTTTTATAATTAATAATACTTCTGTGATAAAATTGCAGGCAGTGTCAGAAACATACGTACAATTTAGAAATTATAAATTTGCTAGTTGCTGATTAAAGACACGCAACAGAATATTTTGACCTTATGCCACTCTCTTATGGGCTTTTTATACATGTTATTCTCCCAATCCCAATCAATACTCCCTAACAATAAAAAAGCTAGGAACACCTACAACTAAAAATAAATATTTTTTTTAAAAAATAATTTAGATTTTAAAATAAATATAGCCAAAAGATTTCTTATTTATATATTGTATTCGAAACCGCGGCCTACAACGTGCCGTAAACACGGTTTAACGTGGTAGAGTCATACTCCGACTATATTATGGTTTTAGCACGTACGGGTTACGGGTATATGGGTTTACTCCACCGAGGAAATACCACGTTCTCACAGAATACCAGCGTAAAATAGCAGTTCAATGTTGCTGTGTGTCGTATGGTGAGTGCAGAAAACCGGATACCTTTTAACTGGAAACGAGGCATTCCATCTTAGTCCTCGGGGCTGGCAATGCATCTGCATTTTGATTCCTAAGGGCCTATGCTACCTCAAATGGCTTAGCAAGATCCTCTGTTTTGCCAAACATATTGAAGCATTAATTTTGAAATAAATAAATGGTAAAGTTGTGGATTAATGTTAGGTACTATGTTTGACGAAAACACGATTCCGTAAAATTTTATCGACAGAAAAAAAATCCAAAGTTACCTCCAAACTGAACAATAAACCGCTGGTATTCATAAAGTACTATAAATTAGATCATGAAACTTTGCATACTAACTTAACTTACTATAAAGCAGGGCTTATGTATTTTTTAAATTACCATTATTTTCTATGTAAGAAGAAATTACCTAAACTATCGGCGTCCTGAACCTTGTTCCCTGTCGCTGTCACCCGATCAGTCTCGCTACAGCTTTCGTACGGGAAAGCTGTGTTGCTTACGGTCGGAATACACATTACGCAACAGGGCGATGTTAAATTGAAATGGGAAATAACCGTTTTAAAAATAAGAAGGAAACAGGCATAAATATGATAAAACTAATGAAATAAGTATCTAACAACCTATCTACTTACAGTATTAGTGATTACAAACATGTCGGTAAAGTGGGGGCGAAATTAGAATTTGAGCTGAGATAGTATAAGCCCTTAATCGGGGATGTATGTAGATATCTATGCGCCACAGCATCGTATCCGGATACTTTTATTGGTAATGAGGCAATGCATCTTAGTCCTCGATGTTAAACATGCATCAGCATTTTCATTCTTAATCGATGTTAGATGTAGATGTCTGTGGGCCGCACCTTCCACTTGCCATCAAGTGGACGGTGTTCTCATTTTCAACCCATTTTTTTTAAAGAGAAACTATTCTTAATATAAACAAAAAAAACTGCGCCTCCGACCACGTTAAGCATAGACCTTGTTGGTGATGCAATAATTTTTGTTTAAATTACATCTTATTCGTAAGTGCAGACTGTATTAACTATTCGTTTATTCACACAAATTGAAAACAAAAAACACTCTTAACTTAAGTCGTTAATCTTTTATATTGAAACGAAATGAATTTGCTATTCACTATCCGAAACGAGTTAAGGATTGAGTACAAAAAGGAAACTATCATGATTCCAATTGGTTTTTGCATGAAATGTCGTCCCAGTGGCTTTTCACTTAGTATATTTCCGTTGCAATGTTTTAGAATTAACCACCAATGATTTGAAGGTATGAGGACTGTGTCGGCAGTGTTGATGTTAAAGTAAAAATAAAAGTAAAGTTACAGACCATATATGTCCCACTGCTGGGCACAGGCCTCCCCTCATTTCTGAGAGGGTTTTAAGGGCAAGGAAATATCCGCCGCGCTGCCCCATTGCGTGTTGGCGAACTTCACATGTCTTCGGAAATATTTTTTTTCTTATTCCTCAGACATGCAGGTTTGTCACGATGTTTTCCTTCACCGTCGAGCAGTTGGTAAATCAGCACTTAAAATTGCAATTAACAATTTCATTGGTGCCGGCGGGGATCGAACCCGGGTTACTCGCGTTCTGTTATATTTACAGCGAGCGTTAACCATCTGAGATACCACGGCTCTTGATGTTGATAGACACGGGTGTTGATTTTAGAGAACAGAATATTAGTTCCCTCGCTGACTGAACCATGTTTGATTGATAGATGATTATGTGTCGTTTTATCGTACCGCGTGGTCGTTTCCATTGATGATGCGTTAAGCGAGAATTATCTCAATTCATTTCATTGTTATGAACCTAAAAATTTTTTCAACTAACTGCAATCGTCCATCTATCTACCAAGCGTGGGCAATTAAAACAAATATTTTAAAAGATAAAGAAGAATCTTGTTCTCCATCTTCAACCTAGCTATTGTGACGGGTCTGCTTTCTTACTAACTCTCTTCCACTTTGTCTAGTCTTGAGCATCATTTATAGCCATCGCTTTATATCGAATCTATAAAATGTTGGTCACATACTTTAATGTTATATCATTAGAATATACGAGTACTTAGTAACTCCTACAAATGAAATTTAAAATGCTATTTTCACATTTGATTGATAGTGAAGAAAAACAAGTCAAGAAATTGAAAAATCTAATAACTGTAAATTTTTCCGTTATATATTTAGATTTTCTATTGATATTTTCTTATCACCGAACACCTGGTAAATCAGCACAAAAATAGTAATTAACAATTTCACTGGCGACGGCGGATATTCAGGTTTCGCGCTCTCTACTTAATTAAAAGTAACAAACTAAAATACCATATGGATGTAAAAGAATTGAAAGAGAGTTGTTTCAAGATCGTGCTAAATAGAACTTCGTATTTTCTGACTCTGTGAGTGACAGGCGTGAGAGTTTACGTGTGTTTATGTAATGTAAATTATTTACGTTTCTAAAATCTTGGCACAAAAATGTCTTCCCACAATATCGTGCACCATCGATGACATTGAAACCAATAGGTAATTGTTTTTTACGCTAAAATCCTAAGTGCAACATCACGAGTAGGCATATTGCCGCTGCATGTTAAATTGCTTGCAAGGCTAGCACCGCAAATTTAAAGGCCATAGGTTACTTATTTGATTGATAACGTTACTTGTGAAAAGTTCCCACAGTTCCAATCCAATAAATGTGACGTTCGAAATTTGAAACGCTAATCATTAGACAAAGCCGTGGGTAAATTTATATAATATAATTTTATATTCATATATTAAATTTGTATTTTTATTTCTTTTAAAATTACTATTTTTGTAGTCTTAATATTTTTCATCTAGATATTACTAACATAGGTACTATTGCCGGACTTTGATGTGGAAAAAGAGCCTACTCGTATACTCGAGAAGGAAAAACCACTATTGGAAACGGATTCCATAATATTGTCGTTTACGATACAAACCAGTTCACGAATCTTTCTATGACCAAATGTTAACTATGCTGGGCTTATATTTAATTTTAAGGCGGTTAATCAATTATAATAATTAATGGTTAACCCTGCAGCGAATGCGATAAAAGCGAAAAATATGAAAATCTGTTGCATAGTGTTTAGAAAATTGAGTCGTGATAAAAGCTTTGAATTTTGCCAATTCAAGTCTTCAGTCAGAAAGCTGTTGATCAGATGTTGCAGGTCAAGCCCATATTGTTGATCTTCATTTTGTAAAATATTTCTACATATTATCCAGGTTGCGTTGCTCTTTAAAGTAGAGTTTGAGCACGCATGTGTCGCGGAGACCGAAAAAAAACTACGCTGCCACAGAATACCAGCGTGAAATTGCATTATAATAGTGTTTCGTGTAGCGAAGGACAAGAAACAAAGACCTTTTTACTGGTAATGAGGTTTGTACCAGCTGGCAAAGTAAATGGCGTCCCCCACTAGATGGAGTGACAACCTGGTAAGACATTCAGGAAGTCAATAGATAAAGGTGACTCAGGACCGTGCTTTGTGGCATTTCTTAGGGGATGCCTATGTTTAGCAGTGGACTTGTGAAGGACTGCAATAATGATGATGAATGATGAGGCATCCCAACCAAATTCTTCTTCGTTATGTTTAAAATGAGAAAATTTTTTTCTTTCGTTAATAATTGCAAACAATTTTGAGACATCAGTCTAAGTAACAGCTTAAAAATCCTTAACTCAAAAGATTTATACTATATCTTAATATTTATTGCTTAAATTTCTTTATATATCTAGAAAAATCTTAAATACCTACAGATATTGGTCTAAATTTTAACTTATTTTGATGATGATTTGATGATTTTAACTTATTACTACACTAAAACTTCAGAATTATCAACTAAGATATTCGTGTTTTAATCTTATCATATGGTCAAACTGCTTTCAAATTCTAATGTTCATAACCGTACTGATCAACAGTTATATAAATGTTGGTCGTATACCGATGTACTTCACTGTAATTGATCATCTTCACGTCTGCCCGTACTTTGATTAACACGAGACGAATCACAACCCTTTGACCCTATACTTGACAAATGACTTACGTGAAATTTTGAGATAGTATGCGTTTTGGACTATTATTAGACGATTTGAAGCCCTTTCGATATGTGATTAGAGTCCGACTTTCTTCAACAGCTGGATTGTGTCTGTGTAGTTTGTTGATAAGCTGTGTCTGAATGAAAAAATATGTTGTAACAGAAGTTCATAGAATTTGAAGCTTAGAAACTTGTTCTTTTTTGTTTCATTTTAGAAGATATTTTTCTTATTAAAAGTAAGGGTAACAAGTAAGCATACAGTCCGCCTGATTATATATGGATCTAAGGCCCTTAGTCATTCTACATCAAGCGTTTATTTACAAAGAAAAATCAGCTAAATAAGTTATTAATATAATATTTTTATATAGAACAACGGTGACAAACGAGCAAGTGAGTAAGTGGTTGTTGTGGCCCAAAGACATCTACATTCATCCTCGATTAAGAATCAAAACGCAGATGCATTGTCACGCCTGAGGACTAAGATATACATTCTTCATTATTTTATTATAGGCATTCAGCCTAGTTTCCAGTAAAAAGGGTCTCCGGAGCTTTACACTCACCATTCGAAACACAGCAGTATTAAGCTGCTATTTTACGCTGGTATTCTGTGAGACCGAGGTCCTTCCCCGGTTAAGCCGACCTATTCATTCTATATCCATAATATAGCTGCAGTGTATCTCTACCACGTATAAAGATATCACATTACTAGTAAAAAAGTTCTCTTCCTATGGTGAATTTCTTTTTTTCTTTTTCTTTACAGCAGCTGCTGCCGCATACTGCATGCAACATAGTGGTATTTAGCTGGTATTCTGTGCGTGGTTCTTTCCTGGTGTTGTCGACACATTCGTGCTCCTTGGTTGCAGCAGTGTGGGGCAGCATGTGTGAATCCCGCACGGAAAAGTGTCTGTATGGACTAAAAATAATTGTTATTATAATTAACGCCCTAATAAATGTAATAGAGCTATTTGAATATATAAAAACTGCTACCACTATTATATTTTTTTTTTATAGAATAGGCTGACAAACGAGCACCAGTCCACCTGATGGTAAGTGGTTGCTGCGGCCCATAGACATCTACATCTATCTTCCATTACAAATCAAAATGCAGATGCGTTGTCACCCGTGAGGACTGAGATAGAATGCCTCATTTCCAGTAAAAAGGGTCTCCGGTTCTCTACACTCACCATACGAAATACAGCAGCATTAAGCTACTATTTCACGCTGGTATTTTAACAAAACTATCCCGACAGTGTAAAATATCTCTAAAGGTAGAAAGTAAAAACTTTAATTTAGTTATAACTAATTTAAACATCATTTGAACGTCAAAGTTCTCTTTATTGAAGAGTTATGTTAGATAGAGTACGATGAAAATAATGCTAAATCCTCTTTACTTGCTTCAACAAGAAGCTATCTAAGTGCTCATCTAAGAGACGCATCTTTATTTCTTTTTTGGCCCATATACACCTACTAGTACATTTATACTCGATGAAGAACAAAATACGAATGCGTCACCACTAACATGAATTCTTGTTACGAGAAAAGCAGGTTTCTAGCTTGCGTCAATTACCATACGAAACGCAATATGATTATGGTAATATTTAACGCTGGTTCTTAGTAGATGTGTGGTCTTTATCCGTGCGACCTGTACCATTCATGTACAGCGTGACACTCCCGTATTTTATATATATATATATATATATATATATATATATATATATATATATATATACATATATATATATTTATATCACTAGGCCACGTGCTCATTACAACTAGTCTGTGAATTGTGAGTATGTATCGAAAAGATAATATTATAAATAAATATAGTGTGAATGTTGGTCACGTGGTTAATTGCGCATACCTATTAGATATCATGATCTGTCGTCACGTTTTACATACTTCAGAGGAATGAGTTAATACATTCGCTTGATTCCTTTATTGCTTGTCAATTAGACTACTTAATGGCTTCCTATCAATTAGTTTTAAACGTGCAGTTATAGTTTATTGTGTTGCTCATGTATCTTGCTTTAAATTAATTTTAGTGCGTGTCGTGTATCACCATATTAAAATAGGAAGAAAGAAGTAATACATTGTTCGGGTTACTTGTATAAAACCAAAACAATTTAAAAACTGAACTAAATTATTGTAATAAACCTATGAATTTATTTGGTATTTTAGCCACTTATAACTGTAGTAGCTATGTTTTGACTTAGAATTCTAAATTCAAATAAATTATACATTTAAAGAATTACTTTTCAACAAAATAAGAAATTCCTTAAATTTGTTTCTGTGGGATTTGTTTTTTTTTAACTATAGCTATATTTTAAACATAAACTCTAAGAAAATTGGTTTTATTTTATAATATGAGTACAACTAACACGTGACATTCGTAGCCGTCCGGAGAAGAATTTTGATAATAAGGAACGATGGGGGTGAAAGTGGAAGCGGATCTATCTCTAATCACCGCTTAGCTAGCGTCATGTAAATCATTTACGGAAAATCCTTAACATAAAATTATAATAACGAAATTGAGCCACGCTGCAGCTATATTATAGTGTCAGCAGGAACCGACTGACCGGGGACGGATCACGCCCTCACGGAATATTAGCGTAACATAGCCGGAGGACCAGAGACCCTTTTTACTGAATATGAGACATTGTAATCAAGGATAGATGTCTATGGGCCACAGCAACCACTTACAATCAGGTGGACTGTGAGCTCATTGTCGCCCTTATTCTATAAAAAATATAAATATTATATTCAATAACGTTTTTTTTTAAATAATGGCAGCAAAAAGATCTGACACCAATTCGCGTGCGGCAAATTATATAGCAAAAGCTTCTACAAATTGACCATAAATGGTAAGGATTAGTTAAAAGTTAAAAGCCAAATTTTTATTTAAAAAAAAGTTATTTTGTAAAAAAATATATCTTATAAAAATATATACGAGAATTCCAATTTTCCTATTAAAAAGTTAAAGTTAATATCTGGTTATGTATTGTACTCGTTTTTTATCTGCTTCAGAAAGCTTTCATTTAAAAATTGGCATTATTACCCACCCACTCGCTATAAAAATTACCGTGATGAACGAACTACAGGTAGTGGTGAGATCCACGTCCGCTGTGTGAAGCCTCTGTTCCTGTGCTTCATTAATTGTCATTGCAAAGCTAACGCTACATGGAAATTACGCACACTTGAACCGAAGAGGAAAAAAACTCGTACTCACACTACACACCATACGACTGGAATTCGAGGAACAAACAATATTTCCCGGCAACACCCCGTTAAGAACTTCAGCTTTTTAACGTTCCGCCGCAGAGTCTGATGCCGTTATATAAAGGATATCACCTTATACGAATGACTTATATACTAAATATACAGAAAATTAACTTAAATGAATGGCCTTTAAATAAAATTAAAAAAATAACTTGCACTACTATTGTAGCTATGGTAACTCAACTAAAACACACACCACAACCTGGGTTCGTTTCCCGCCAGCACCTAGAAAATTCTAAAATGCAATTTTGAATGCTGATTAAACTACATTTTCGGCGATGTACGAAAACATCGTAATGAAAACTGCACGTCTAAAGAATAAAATACTTCGAGGACATGTGAAGTCCACCCACGCGCTATTGAGTATCATGGCGGACTACTTAGTAACCCTCTCAGAAATGACAGGAAGCCTGTGTCCAGCTTGGGAGGTATAAAAGCTGTATTTGGTTAGACTGTAATGAGTGAGTCTACTGTTGATCATAGGCCTCCCATTAATTGCCTTATAAATGGGACATATGCATTTACATTTGATACGTTAAGGAAAATAAAAAGTAAAAAACACTTTTCCGCCATTTTCAAAATTAATAAAATAAATTCCAAAATGAGTTGATCTAAGGAGAAAATTCGATTCATTCTGAAAATTTATTATAAAAAAGGGAAATGCGAATCAAGTCGAGTTTCGAATTTACGCAACGTTTAAGGACCTAATCCAGTGTCAGTAAGAGTAGCACAAAGTTGGTTCAAGCGTTTTTAGTCCGGGAATTTTGGTGACAAAGATGTAGCTTGCTCTGGTCGCACTCATACGGATAAAGTTGATGATATTTTTGAAAAAGTGGATCTTGGATTGTGTGAGTGGATTTTTACACAAAATAGTTAATGGATCTATCGATTGTCCGCCTTTGCTTTATAGACTAACATACAATGTCCCCGCTAGAATCCCGAGATATCCATGCAAATTGTTTAAGTCCAGGCTATCCAGAACTAATTTGGGTCGTTTTTCACCGTTGGTCCGCGCTACCCGCTTGTACAATGAATATGTTGAGAAGAATCCGGATATTGACATCCACTTCGATAGCATCGCTACTTTTATTGCAAAAATTAAAAATGTTGACTTACCTTTATCGTAACTATCGTGATTGACCTTTGTCTTGTTTTAACTTACATAATTTTAATAGTGTTTTCATTACAGTAACAGGATAAAACGCTTGATGTGGTTACTTATAAGTGTGAGAACAGTTACCTATTGTACTATGTAACGAATAATTTGTATTTATCTGAGTTGGCTGTATCTTACGTTAGTAATCCAATAAATAAAAAAAAATGGTATATTAGTAGTTACAACATAGCCGAGGAATTGAGGATTGATAATAAAACAGTTTTGATCCATTTGTAAAACTCTGGCTGTACAAAATAGAGCGATATTTGGGTACCACACGCGCCTATGTTCAGCAGTGGACTTGTGAAGGGATGTAGTGATGATGTTAATTATTATACGAAATATGTTGTGTAGAGGTGTGGTAATGTGTGATCAGTTCTGCGATGGCGTTACCGTGTAGTAGCGTTGTAAGATCCACTACCCCATATCATCCGGTGACAGAAAAAAACTAATCAGGAAATGGACAGAAGCGTCTTCCTAATAATGACTAAAAATAAAAAAAAAACTGCAGTGCCAAGCCACTTTCCAAGAGTGGCAACTATGGATAATATATATGAGGTAATGGTTAAATATATTATAGTACCATTGTAAATATACGACGTAAATAATAATCAAATATATTTATATTTTGAAGCTATGGCATGCGAATTGCAATAGAATAATTGTGTATGGGAACAGTAATTACCGGCAACGTTAGTCATTAGTTTCGTGATTTAGCCATGTACAGATGACGTAGGCCGGGTCCCGATCGTGTGTTAATCGTCAACAAGTCGTGAACATCTGATAGCGATACTTTTGCGTGGTTACCTGATTGTGTTGTGACTAATCGGCGGTTCGTTTTCACGGAACAACGAGAACGTAACCTTACCTTTACAGCTTTATTATTGCCCACATTATTATAGTCTTTAATTAGACTTTATTAACTGACTGACTGACTGCCTCGTCGGTCCAGTGGTTGTAGTAGTGCGACTGATCATGAGGTCCTGGGTTCGAATCCCGGGTCGAGCCAAAAAATTAATTGTTGAGTTTTCCGTCAAGAATTCTCAGTAGTTGCCCGGAGTCAGGAAATTGGTGGTGTCTCACCCCCGTGCCTCGGAAAGAACGTAAAGCCGTTGGTCCTGCGCCTGATCTCTCTCCGGTCGTGTCGGTATAGCGTCCCATCGGATTACGAGAGTAAGGGAATAGAGAGTACACTTCGGCACTATAATCCTGTCCTGCGCCGATGGCTAGCCTCCGTTGAGGCAGACCGCCGTGGCCGAAATTTGGTCTGGAGGACGTTATTATTATTATTATTAAATCCCCCATAGATTGCCTCGGAGGGGGGTTATTTGCAATAGTTGCGAGGCAAGCGCGTTGGAAATCGCAGTTTTTTATACTTAATCGTTATTAAGAAGACGCTGCTGCCCTCTCCTGATTTGTTTCCCTCTGTCACACCTTACGACACCCACGGGATGATATGGGATAGTGGATATTCTTGATATTTTGACATCTAATCATCAGACTCTCATTCCTTGATGATGATGTAGTTTATTAGACACCTTGTAACTTTTGAACACATCGTGTAAAGTAAAATAACGGTACAGCGTATATACATCCCACTATTGGCCACAGGCCTCCCTTCATTTTCTATAAGGGTTTTAGGGCAGGGAAGTGTCCGCCGCGCAGCCCCAATGCGTGTTGACGAACTTCACATGTCTTCGAAATATTTTTTTTCTTATTCCTCAGACATGCAGGTTTCCTCCGATGTTTTCCTTCACAGCCGAGCACGTGGTAAATCAGCACTTAAAATTGCAATTAACAATTTCATTGGTGCCGGCGGGGATCGAACCCGGGTTACTCGCGTTCTGTTATATTTACAGCGAGCGTTAACCATCTGAGCTGCCACGGTGCTTACATCGTGTGATAACACAAAACTGTAAGTGTTTTGGCACGTATAGATTATCGAACGAATAACTCGGGGAGTCATTCGTGGACGAGTGTGACGCGTTTTCGTCTGACGGCATATTCGTCTATATTCGTTCAACGTAGATCTTTTAAACATGGATGACGATCTTCTCGTTGTTATGACTTTTTGTCTACTTAGTATTTATAAACGCACAAATATTTCTTATATAATATTATTAAAGTAATTGTTGTTCACTATATGTTGATATATTGTGTACTATTCGTCTGAATTCGACAAGTACATAAACGTTTCATTTAATTGTTATTTAAACGCAAAATATTACCAAAAATTAAGCCATAACCGTATGGTGTGTATGTGTGCGTGTGTGTTATCGAATATTCATATGTAATGGTAATAAAGACGTATGACAATGGACACCTGCACAAAAAGCTGATACGCTAGCCGAGGCCGAGGCGTCGACTCTCAGTAAGAACTGGCAACACTGCAGTCTGCACATCACATGCGGTATTGCATACTGTCAGACGTATAGCAATTTACTCGCTTGTCACTGTGACACACGGCTTAATGCTCTTTGATAGTCTATCGTATATATTGCAACAATTTGGTTTGCGTTTAGCTAATAAATTGGTAGGTAAGAACTTTTATTTTTGAGAAGTGATTTACTTATTTGTATTTAATATTACAAGGCCAAAGTGCAGCCGTGTAATTTTATGGGCTGGTGATTAAAAAAAATAGTTTTGATAAATTATAGTTTTTGTAATTTTTAAGGGCAATTGTAATTATTCGTTTTGTCCATCCCGAATATGGACTATCTGGTCGAAAGTGTTATTATGCCGTTAAAATTGAAAATTTACTGTCTACTGTTTTGTCTGAATAAATGTCAATAAATTTTAGAAATTTGTTACTGATCCAGATTGTTGAATATATGCGATTAGAACGGAGGTATATTAAGGTGCACAAACACTGAGACAATATTGTCCACCTAGCTAGTTTTCGACCACGGTGCCAACTTCCGAGTAATCGAAAATGTATGTGCGTATTTGAGACATGGTAAAGCCTCGTTGCAGTGTATTATGGCCACAGTATTAATGGGTCGGCTTGATATGTGGGTAGGAACACGCTCAAACATAATACAAGTGTTAAATTGCGGATAATGTTGCTGTTTTTTCCGTATTACTGGAAACGTACATCCGTATACAACATTCGCTTGTAGTTCTTTGAGTTAATAACACATCTGTGTTTTGATAAATAATCGGAGATAAATGTCTATGGGCCACAACATTTAATTACATAGGTGGTCTGTACGCGCAATTGTTTTACTCCTATAAAATGTATATTAGCTTAGGCATAGAGGCATTCACGTGCACTACCGTACCGGATTTCAGTGTAAACATTACAATTAAAGTCTGAAGCAGGTTGGAATCTTATGTCAGAAATACTGACACAATAAAAGTACATCGATTTTTTTTGTTACTTATTAACATCATTTAAAAATATATGCCCCACTACCCTAATGTTTCCTCCTGTATCGTAGAGGTATTTTACAGACATAATTTGAACATCGATAAATATCTAAACTCGGTACAGTGATTTCTGGGCCAGTTTGGACGGCAATAATTCCATGCTCGATTAGAACCCCCGACCCACAGCACCGCAGCCAAATGCTTAGCCACTGTGCTACCGAGATATTAAATGAGTGTGTGTTTTGTATTAATATGTTATTTACAATTTGTCCCTAATTGAGTGAATCAAGAAAAGTTAATTTTAAATATTTAAGAATTAATAAACAGTGGGCTCTTACAATAACGGTTTTGTTTGGAAATATTTACGCAGCAGACACCTTAACAACAAATACGCAGGTGTTAGCCGTTAAAGAACTCTTTAAAAACATATATTATCATTTTAAATTGGAATAAACTCGTAATATCTATTATAAAGTGCATTCGCGCGTAATAACCTGTCATACACGCAGTTACTTCACGCTTGTTACTGTGACATCAGGTTAATTCCAATTAAACATTGCAATCCTATTATATCCATCAAGTTGTTTCATACTACTATTTTGATTACATAGAGAAACAGAAAAGAAAAAATATATATTCAAGAATCAAAATAAAAAAACAAAAAGTTTTACGAAAACGTATTTGGAAAATAACACTATAAAGGTATGAAACGGCAACACAGAGATATAGACAAAATTGAGGCCTCAGAAATATAATGTTGGAAGAGAATGGAGGGAATAAACTGGATAAAAGAAAGCTTAATGAAAAAGTACTGGAATAGGTAAGAAAAAAATTATCATGGTATCAACCATGATAATTTTTTTCTCGATGAAATGTGAAATGATAGTTTTCTCGTACCACAGTAGAATGGCTGTCAACATTATTTTGTACGAGATACGACGTCGCCGGGAGCACACATACAAGCAATTACGTCGTATTATTACAAACTACTACAAACCCGATTCGCTGTGTTAACAGACAGATTTTAATACATATTTATTTGTAAATAGCGTGTAATATGGCATTTTCTAAATAATTTGGATACGTGTGAATTGACGTATTAGTGACATTTTAGTGGCTACACGGGCTCCGCCCACTCCCCCGTTCTTTATGATACAAAAATTTAGAAAAAACATAGGATATCGTGTTATCGGTAAATAACCTTATATTAATTTTGTTGCAACTAAATTATTATATAAACACATTTTTAAAGTTTTATTTTACAGTTAGTTTAGTTACATTACCAAGTATAGGCCAGGGTTGGATTCAGACCCTCAAAAATATTGTACATGGAAAATACGTAAACACGTTTGACGTTTCATGTTTCTTTTTTCCCATGAGCCGGGATTTTGGCGTCACGCGTCTAGTTTATATATACGTTTCGTTTTCTGATGGTTTTATTTTTATTTCTGTTTAATTTTTGTCTAAAGAACTTATTGTAAGTTAAATTTTGAATATTGGTACCTAATATATTTTATATTTAATAAGGATAAAACGAAAAGAGTACAAAAGAAACCATATCTGCTTATTTGAATCTGAAAATCGGATTCATAAAATATAATGATTTCTTATATTTACGCGAACACTACACATTGAAATAATACTAGTTTTTACGGAATTTATCGCGTATATTTAAGTTTTTTACCCGACGTTTCGAAAGCTTTACAGCACCCATGGTCACGGGAAGGACTGAGATGTTCAACGTCCAGCTGTCATAGTTAACCGCGGTTACCATAGATTAAAATTTAACTTTTGTTCCGATCTACACAGTATGAACTTATGGTATCATGGAGTCTTGCAGTTGTATGCTTGGGTTGGGATTTAATTTTATTTATTATAGGATCCCAAGCAGATGGTAACACCCAGCCATCTTCTCTATTGAAATTAGGATGTTTTTTGATTTCAATAGCCTCGCGAATCATCCTTGGAAGGAATCGGTGTTCTTTAGCGAGGATTTGTGGTCTATCAAATCTGATGTAGTGACGGGGGCGATCCTGTACATGTTCACAGACTGCAGACTTCCCGGAGCGTCGATTCTTCACATCAGCTATATGTTCTTTGACGCGGGTTTTAATTGACCTTTTAGTTTGTCCTATGTAGGAGAGACCACATTCACAATCAAGCTTGTACACTCCTGCATCTTGCAGAGGGACGTTACACTTGACTGATGGTAAAAACTGACCAATCTTCTTCGGCGGCTTGAAGTATGTTTTGATGGAAGCGCGCTTCAAGATGTAGCCAATCTTGTCAGTGACTCCTTAATCGCGTTCTATAATCTGTCAAAACAAACACTGGATGATGCAACAATAAAGGTTTTATCCAAAGGACTAAATTACGCTATAACTCCACGCAGATTACCGTACGAAGAAATTATCTGTAGTGTCGAGGACTGTTTATTTAAAAAAAATATGCGGAAAGAAGATTTGGAGGCGATACGTCAAGATATTTCGTCTATGTTACGTCGATGTTCAGTGCCTAAACCGAATCTTCCCAGAGACGAAATTATAGCGTTAAAGAACCTACGCAATAAACCAGAACTTACGAATCTCCGCGCAGATAAGGGAAACACCACGGTGGTCATGGATACGTCAGATTATAATTCTAAAATACAAGAACTTTTGTCGGATGTAAGTACTTATAAAAAGGTTAAAAACGACCCAACAAATAGCACACTAAAAACAACTAGTGACCTCATAAAGAAACACTCCGAAAAATTAAATATGGACGTAAAATGGATAATACCTACGTGCGCCAAATCACCAAAGTTGTATGGGTTACCAAAAATACACAAGCCCAATGCTCCATTACGCCCCATAGTGAGTCAAATCGATTCACCAACTTACAGATTGGCTCAACACTTAGCGAAAATACTCTCACCGCTCAGGGGACATACACGAGCACACATAAAGGATTCCTACCATTTTGTCAGCGAGATTAAAGACCTACGTCTGGCAGACAATGAAACTATGGTCAATTTTGATGTGCAGTCATTGTTTACATGCTTACCTGTTGAAGACTGCATCTCAATTGTAACTAGAAGGCTGGAAGAAAACAACATGCCCGTAGAATATGCAGTATTACTCAGACACTGCCTTACATCTGGCTACCTATTGTGGAAGGAAGAGTTCTACAAGCAAGTAGATGGTGTGGCGATGGGCTCACCTGTATCTCCCATTGTCGCCGACATATTCATGGAAGACTTTGAGGAGAAAGCCCTGCTTACTTCTCCCATAAATCCAAGATTCTATAAGCGGTACGTAGACGACACTTTCACAATTCTACCTTTAGATAAAGTAACTGCATTTTTAGACCATCTTAACTCTATAAATTCTAAAATTCAGTTCACAATGGAGTTAGAGGCAAACAATTCCCTAGCTTTTCTAGATGTGTTAGTAATTCGGAATCCTGATAACACCTTGAGCCATACTGTGTATAGAAAAAAGACCCATACAGATAGATATTTAAACGGTGATTCTCACCACCATCCTTCACAGTTAGCTACCGTGGGTAAATCTTTGTTTCAGAGAGCACGAGGGATCTGTGACAGTAAACACCTGGCTGCCGAGCTCCAACACGTCAAGCAAGTTTTGCATGACAACAAGCTTCGGGTCCCGCGCCTACGTCACAGAGAACGAGTGAAGCCGGCCACAGTCGAGCGTGTACCTGTTGTACTGCCATATGTTAGAGGAGTCACTGACAAGATTGGCTACATCTTGAAGCGCGCTTCCATCAAAACATACTTCAAGCCGCCGAAGAAGATTGGTCAGTTTTTACCATCAGTCAAGTGTAACGTCCCTCTGCAAGATGCAGGAGTGTACAAGCTTGATTGTGAATGTGGTCTCTCCTACATAGGATAAACTAAAAGATCAATTAAAACCCGCGTCAAAGAACATATAGCTGATGTGAAGAATCGACGCTCCGGGAAGTCTGCAGTCTGTGAACATGTACAGGATCGCCCCCGTCACTACATCAGATTTGATAGACCACAAATCCTCGCTAAAGAACACCGATTCCTTCGAAGGACGATTCGCGAGGCTATTGAAATCAAAAAACATCCTAATTTCAATAGAGAAGATGGCTGGGTGCTACCATCTGCTTGGGATCCTATAATAAATAAAATTAAATCCCAACCCAAGCATACAACTGCAAGACTCCATGATACCATAAGTTCATACTGTGTAGATCGGAACAAAAGTTAAATTTTAATCTATGGTAACCGCGGTTAACTATGACAGCTGGACGTTGAACATCTCAGTCCTTCCCGTGACCATGGGTGCTGTAAAGCTCTCGAAACGTCGGGTAAAAAAGTTAAATATACGCGATAAATTCCGTAAAAACTAGTATTATTTCAATTCATAAAATATTTTAAAATTCTGTTTTCAAAACGATTGCTTCTGGACCATAGAGTTTTTATCGTATTAGCGCCCCATTATAGTTGTATCAAGGATGCAACATAAATGCATCGATCGTGCATCAATTGACCAGAAAGGGAGCTAATTCTAATTTTATCAAAAAAAAACGCGGTACTCATGCACAATACAGAAATTCTCGATAAAGTAAGGTTAATAAAAAATGTAAAAGGAGACAATAGTAATACAAGATGACCATGAAAATTATGGTATTTTCGTTTAGTATTATTACGATACTATATACTTCAAACTATGGAAATAATGGCACACTTAGGATAATTGTACTACGAAATCCGACCCTGGTTACGTCGTATTTTGATATGAAGTTTGTATTATGACAGATGCGCTACTTTTACTTATACGAAAAAATTATGAGTAAACTATTCAGATGGGCCTATCCTTCCTTTTGAAATCATTGCTTTTAGCAGTAATTACATCTGCCTGAAATTCGATAGCATTCAAACTCAGTACCTCACTCAGATACCCACGACTCAGGTACCTCTAAGCCCGTTAAGACAAAAATTTCATTTACATATATGCAAATCTCATAACATGAAGAGTTCACCAATACGAACTGAAGCACTGCGGTGGACTCTTACCGTTTCATTGTCTAATAAACTGAAGGTCTTGCCCAACATTAAGAAATATTTGGATCTCCCAAAGCAGGGCAGGATTTATTACTCTTACCTAGAACTAGGCTGCGTGTAACCTGATCATGTTAAGCACACAATAGTCACCAACATATTTTCTTAAATATAAGACGATCTTTTAAAAATTGGAAGCTCGAAACTATCTAAATAAAGGGGTTGTCGAGGTAGCAATGAATAAATCAACGTCGAAGACCTCCCCTATATCTCGCGTCACTGAATAAAATACGTGTCTTTGAAATATCTACGTGTTATCGCGATCCATTGCGGCTTCCCTTTTCTTTATACAGTAGGTTTCACAGCACACTCAAATAGTAATTTGTAGTTGAATTTTACACACGTTAAAATTGTGAAAGAGAAAATTTTATTGCATGTATAAGTCAGGACTTTTAAACGAAGACACTCGCTTGTTTTTACTTATCTGTATGGAATGAATTGACCAAACGATGCGATTGAACAAAAGCTATATAAAGAAGTTTTTTTTGAAAAACACCAACAATATTTTAACATTATAAGTACATGAAAAGTTGTATTCCAACTTATTCTCCTTATGTTTGGTGCAACTTCTCATCACTTGGACGTAGTTCTCTTACTAACAAAGGGGCCCTAAATTTAAGGTATACTTGTGCCCACAGGTGTGTGAGCACAAACCTTTTACATTCCTAAAAAGGAAATAACAATTAGTTGCGTCACCTTAAGCATTGCCGCCCTATAAAACCCAAACTAGTAAGAATACAGATACAAAAGCAAAAAGTAGTATACAACTAATATATTAAGAAAAAAATAGCATACAAGTTTTAGCAATAATTAGGAACACTTCAAAAAATCTACTTAAAACACCACTTAATATTAAAATCGACTAAAATATTGACTATAATGTCAACTACCAAAATGGCGTCGATAAACCGCGCCTTTTTGACCCTTCATTATTTGATTTCAGCAGATTTACCACGTGCTTCGTGGTAAAATAAACCATCGTGAGGAAACATACATGTCTGATAAATAAGAAAAAGATATTTCAAAGACATGTGAATGTGAAACACGCAGCGTGGCGAACATTTCCTTGCCCTAAAACTCTGTTAGAAATGACGGGAGGTCTGTGCCTAGCGGTGGCACGTATATAGGCTGCACTTTTTAAAACTTAATTCTTTATCATAATCATTATCATAAAAGCCTTTCACAAGTGTACTGTGGAACATAGGCCTGCCCCAAGGAATAACAAAAAGCACGATTCTAAGAACCTGCATGCATCGATTTCCTGCATCGCTTACCAGGTTATCACTCAGTGGGGAGCGCCCTACACTTTACTTACAGGTAAGGCTGCCCCTTTAGAAAATGATTCCCAGCGCCCAGAGCTTACTAACTTTCAGCTCTTCTACTTCTTTAGGCCGAAAAATTTTACTACTAGTCATTACAATAACAGCATCATCGATCACTAATAAAGAACTTATTAGTGATCGATGAACAGCATCAATAGAATTTTTGAATTTACCATAGATATACCCACGGGACGAAACGGGCTGCTAGATTCTTCAACGCCAAACTAAATAATAAACCTAAATCTAAACCCAATACCAAAAAAATAAAAAAATAATGTCTTAAATTCTAACCACTCTGTATTTTCACCCTGGACATTTTAGCAAATAGCTTGTACACTGGACAGAAACAAAAAGTGTTAAATCTCCGGTGTCCGCGATTACCGACCGACGGACAAGTACATAAATTATGTATAATGTTGGACCGGCAGGGATGCATATCAGATTCACCCCTAGACTTTTGTGCGATAGTTGATCCGGGATTCCATTGGTAGCCGGCCAAAAGTCCAAGCAAAGGTTCTTGAAATAATATAAATTACTGTTTTGATTTTTGAAACATGAACATTTTCATAATTTTTATTAACTTCGCAAAAAAATTACACAAAGAAATAAACCAGGATTTAGGAACATTCAAAAAACCTACTCATAGAAGCAGATTTAAATAGTTAAAAGCCTGAACACGCACAGCTGTAATCATTCTGGTACTGTATTTATTTAGCGGCGTCTGGTGATGCTCTGGTCTACCGTCCATGAACACAAACAGGTGAGGCATGGACCTAGAAAAAGGGGTGGACGCCGTCTCTTGAAACAATTACTGACGCACCCACAGTAAGTCAGTTCGCTAATACAAACAAGCCGACACGCACACATGCACACCATAGTAAGTCTACCGCCCTCCATTACGCTCCAAACGGCGCTCGCGTAGTTACTCACACATAGTTACGCGGCCGCCATTGCGGTGCGTCAATTGTTTCTTAGCCAGACTCTGGCCGCCCTTTTTTCTGGGTCCATGAGGTGAGGACCTTATTCTCACTTGCCCCCTCTACCATAGAAAATTGTAATCTATAAAATTACGTAAAGAAGCACGGTATGTCTCCAATCGTTTTAATGTTATACGTATGCTACGGTTGAGAGGTGAAACGTTAGCCATAATAAGCTAAGCTGGATTTTCGAATCACAGTGTTTGGCGGTGAAGGAAAAAATATTTTTGAATCGTGAGTGATGATGTGAAAACCGGAATATATATATGGAAGTTGTACGAACTGTTGTACGAACGAGGTTGCTCGACAGGGGAAGGACTATGCTCTCACAGAATACCAGGATAACATAGCATAATGCTGTTGTTTTTTATAGAGAGTGATGAGAACCGGTGGCCATTTTTACTGGTGGTGTGGTTAAGGAAAATATCTTTGAATCGCAAGGATACGTGAAAACCATGCTACGGCGTATTATTTGTTGACTGTTGCACAAATGATTTCTCTCGAGCGAGGCTTTCCCATGTCGAGTTGGTCTTTACTACGCTCACAAATAATACCTATTATAACGTATAAAGAGTAATAATAATAATACTTATTGTTTCGTATAGTCAGTGCTAATACTGGAAGGACTAGTATTTGGTGGTGAAGGAAAATATCGTACTACGAGTATAGGCCGTTGTACGTACGAATGAGTGCGATCGACAGAGGAAAGACCACACCCGCAAAATATACCAAGGTAGCATAGCAGCATAACCCTTCTTTTTCGTATCGTGAGCGATGAGAGGCGTAGACAACTTTTACTTACTAGTAACGAGGTTACTATTAACAACTGAATCCTCAACGGTATTTTTTCCGTATACACAATAGTCTTCTGAATTATCACAGCTTTTACTTGATGACATGTGATTGTAGATTTTATGAATTCACCAACGTATGGTAAATACATAATAATTAAAAAAAATTACAAGTAATGGGGACTACCGACAGAAGTGAAAATTTAGAACGATTAATATCAGTAAAAAATAAAAAATTAAAGAATTTAAAACATTATAATTTGTAAAGGAAAATCATTAACATTAGAATGCTTCTTTACACATATGGGCACTCCGAAGAACAATTACATTTTTATATGATTATCAAAACATACTTATGATTGTCCGCGCAAGCTCAGTACAAGATATAAATACAACTTAATTATCATACGTATTAAAAACCATTTGTCTTATTTATACATATATTATTTACATGTATTTTGATTATTTTAATTACTTTTAGCTATCGATATACTGCTATTAAGTATCGTAAAATCGATCAACGCGCCTAAGGGAGTTTTCACTTAATAATGCACGTATTCTATTGTAATATATTCTGATTTCTTATGTTTGCGTGAACACTATACATTTAAATTAAACTAGTTTTTACGCATTTTTTCATTGGGACTTGGAACTCGGAACAGAACGGAAACATCTCAGTCCCCTCCGTGACCATGGGTGCTGTAAAGTGCACGAAATGTCAGGAATATAATATAAGTTAATTTACGCGATAAAATCCGTAAAAACTAGTAATATATTCTTCCATTATCTAAAATAATAAAAGAATATTAGTCAAAATATGTACCAGCCCAATGGCGTACCGAAATAAAGCGGCAACCTTACTCGAAGCTCCCGAAGACATAAACTAAAGTCTCTGGATAAGCCCACGTATGATTAACATTAATCATAACGTAAAACAACAAGTCACGGTTGCGGACATAATTTCTTCTGTACTCGTTGTATTGTGTCAATAAATTCTGAGAATCGTTTGTTTTCCTTGCTTTTCCATTAGACGGTTAAAAATAGCTTATAAATATATCGATGAGTGCGCTACTGGATGCGATCGGGAGTTACATCTTCATTCGAGTTTCTTTAAAAGTGCATTTCTATAACGAATAAAATAACTCGAAAAAATTACAATCGTAATCCTTCACGAACTATTAAGCTCCAACAATCTTTAATTAACGACTTTGTCAACCGTGTGGTGGCGGTGAAGAATATCCACTACATGGTGAAGAATATCCACTACATGGTGAAGAATATCCACTACATGGGGTAGTGATCGTGCCGTGGGTGTCGAAAGAGGCGACAGAGGTAAACCAAAGCAGAAAAGGAGAGAATTTAAATGTGGGAGAGCCATGCTGCAGATATAGTATAGTTGTAGTACGAATGGGGTCAGCTCGACCGGGGAAGGAACACGCTCTCACAGAATACCAGCTTAAAATAGCAGCTCAACTCTGCTGTGTTTCGTATGGTGAGTAGTGTAGAGAATTGGAGACGCTTTTTACTGGTGAAGATGCATTCCATCTTAATCCTCACGGGTGACAACGAATCTACATTTTGATTCGTAATCGGGGATTGATGTAGATGTCTATGGGCAGCAGCAACACCATACCATCAGGTGGACTGTGTGCTCAATCATCACCCGTGTACTGTAAAAAAAGGAAGACGATGGCCAACAGCATCTTCCTAAATACAACTCAAAAAAATAAAAAAATGTGGTTGTCAGCTCAACTGCCAAGCGTGGCAACTATGGCAATATCCTTCCTATGAAGTAATCTATGGGGGGGGTCCTACGTTCAGCAATGGACTTCAATAGGCTGTAATGCGCAGAAACGTGCAACCAGCTTCATATGCGTAATAGTTTTGAAAAGCGAACCTTATCTGTGGAATCTGATAATATACCAACTCCCGTCGGTCGGGGTATACCCTCCGGTGGAAATCATAAAAAATAGGCTGTAATGGATGAATGTGTTTTACGATTATTTTAGAATAACGCTTGGTCATTTACAGCAGCCTATAAAAGTACACCGCTGGTACTCAGTGCGTTTTGGAGACTGAGCTGGGACTCTTCCATTGTATTGAGAATTAGTCTTCATCATCACGCTAGTCAAGCAGATTAACGAGCGCAGTAGCAGACGTTTCACGGCGCAGTGCTGGGTGTTAACCTAGCGTTAATATGTCCCTGTAATCTGTGGAATCTTGCTTCGAGATATCTGAGTGATTATTTTCGGTTACCCTTTTTTGAGACAATGAGAGTAAAAACAAACCCGCTGTCAATCAGTGGTCAGTGGGTGCTAACGCCAGTTGACACACGCATACTTCGAAAGTGCAAATGCGTGTCACATGTGTATTTAGATGGTGGGGCATTCCATCCGTGTATTCCATGTATTTTGATAATATCTATAGAAATCCCAATATCTTATTGAATCGCAGCCAGCGTTCTTGGCACGATACCACGGGGAGTAAGACTGTATGAAAATTTATGTTTAGGTTTTTTATTATAGTTTTTTATGTTGTTTTATGTATTTCGGTACTATGTTAATACATAATTAATATACATAAATGACAGAAAATATATTTTATTTATTACAGAATAGAGATGACAAGCAAGCAAACAGTTCACCTGATAGTAAGTGGATACTGTGGCCCATAGACATCTAAATCTATCCTCAGTTAAGAAACAAAATAGGCTGCTATTCTGTAACAGCGTGGTCCTACCTCCGTCGAAACGACCTACTATATATATTTATATATAGTATAACTACAGCATTGCCCTACCATGTAAAGCCATGTACACGTACACCTGCTTGAAAATGAAAAAGGAAAAAAAATCCTTTTTTTACATAGTAAATGAAAATTCTATATTTTAAAATGTATCCAATATTTTATTAGTCGCCAGTATAGGTTACCTACCTAGCTGCGGGCCTTCGGTGTCGAGTGGGAACATAAAACGTCACGTATCGACATACGCCCGCCGCAACACTTGGCGCGCGCTCAAATTGATATTGGATTTATTTTCAATTTTAACGCGCCCTCCTTAACGATACAGAGCAGCTTTCAGAGTCAGAGATTTTTATTTTTGAAGTGAAAACTTCTTTAGCGGCGTTATACACTTTTTTGTAATGGGTAAAAAATGTTAAACTCGCGTCAGGACACGTGACCCTGATCGAAAATGCGTAAGACGGATGGATAGAAAGAGACAGCCGGCGCGGCGTAGGAGAGGAAGTATCCGTCTCTCTTTCTACGGCGCGGCGAAAATGTATGCCTGCGCCTGCTGTGTCGTTTAGTTGTATACGATAGCGCGATAAATAAATAATGTATTCTACCACATAAATGATTGTACTTTAATACTGATAATTAAAGCAATTCGTGCAAATTTATTCCCTAACCATTCCAAAATATCAAAAGTGCACAACGTTAATATTCAAGTCTTCACTTCTGCCGGTACTCCCGGAGTGCAACCCGTCGTTTTTTTTCTGTATCTGTTGATAGGAATAGCTAATCTTTAATCTATTTAGACATTATATCTGTCAGTTTGACCATGTTTTAACTTAAGTAAGTAATTGCTGTAAATATTTAGACACGATTAAATAATTTTGTTTTAACAGTGATAATTTAATACCACTCCAAGATAAAACGCTCTGAAAATCATGTCAGCATGGAAGAACCGAATCTAAATGAATGCGTTAGTAATTATAATGAAGTTTTTCCATTTATATTGGGGTCTAAGGCACACGTTTTACTATTTGTTTGGTAGTTTTTGAATTTCTACCGAAGGGCTTTACTATATTTCATTATAAAATCATATATCACATAAAAATATCAGCCTTTAAATAATACTTAATACTTTTATCAAATATAAGTCAATATTCTCCTAAATGTTCTTCGTAGAAGATAGTTTAGAAAAACTTATCCTCAGTCCCTAAATAAACAGGCCTAGATAGAAGTCTCTGTCGGTAACTCACCTGTAAAGTTGACAGTGAACAGGCGCCACCGCGGATACAAACGTCAAAGGCTATTTCTGTTGCGACTGCGGTGTGCCCGATCCACCGCAACTCCCCCCTCCTCACTGTAACCTTACCCTATGGTGGAGGTGGCACTTTATATAATTTAAACAAAAACAATTTACTTAAACTATTAGCGAAAAAATTTTGCACCTTCCAAACTGGACATTTTCTATCTAAAGACATGGTTCATTTTATCTCCATCATCATTATCAGAATGTAATAGTTCCCTGTTTTATGTAAATCACTCTTAGTTAAAATAGATATTGTTAGTTTTTCAATGGAAGAAATTAAAATTACGTAATTTATGAAATGTATTGATTAAAACTACTTTTACGGATTTTATTGCGTTTAAGTTTACTTTTAATTACTTTTATTTTTAATTCCCGACGTTTCGAGCGCTTTCCAGCACCCATGGTCAGAAAGCGCCCGAAACGTCGGGAATTAAAAATAAAAGTAAGTGATTAAAAGTAAAATTAAACACGATAAAATCCGTAAAAGTAGTTTTAATCAATGTGTAGTGTTCGCGTAAATATAAGAAATTATTATGAAATTTATTTCATTTTTTTAATATTTTGGTTTTTTCTTTTGCTTTAGCTCATGAAGCCATTTTACATTCTACTAGTAGTTTAAAATTACGTAGCTCTGATGGGAGAAGAAACGGTACAAAGAATCCCACAATTTAATCTAAATAAAAAAATACGAGTAGATATAATGTATCGATTTATTTATTCCATTTAAGTTTTTAAATTAATTATCAAACTATTTTTAATTAATATTCAATGTACATGTACGGATAGATCTTATTATGAACATGGACAAAACAAAGATCATGTGTAACGTCTATTTTACACCTATGCTGGTAGTTGTTCAGAGCACTAAGTTCGAAGTGTTGACGAGTACGTTTACCTAGGACAAATAGTCCGACTAGGTAAGTCCAACTGAGTAAGACAAACTGAAAGGTCAACCGACGGATTCAACTCGGCCGGACAGCGCAGCGTTCGGGAGATTGCGAGACATCTACTCGTTAAGTTTACCTCAAAACATGGAAACGAGATTGTACGATCATTGCGTGTTGCCAGTGGTGACTTATGGATCTGAGACGTGGTCCTTCACTACTGGCCGTATGAAGAAGCTCAAGGTCGCTCAAGGTCGCTCAAAAAGGTATGGAAAGGGCTATTCTCAAGGTTTCTCTGCATGATCAACTTAGAAATGAAGATATGCGCAATAAAACCAGAGTATGACACTATGTCAGTAGTCCAATGGATTGGTAAGGCAGTGTGCAAGAAATATAGCTCGAAGAACCGACAACTGAGAGGGAATAAAAGTTGTCGAGTGGCAGCTTTGTACTATTCGCGAAGTCTAAGGTGGTGTGAAGTGGGGGACCACTAGATGGAGAGAAAACCTGGTAAGACATGCAGGAAGTCGATGGATGCAGATAGCTCAGGATTGTGTTTTGTCGCACTCTCTGAGCGAGGCCTATGTTCAGCAATAGACTTGTGAAAAGCTGTAAAGATGATGTACAAGTTATACATTTGACAGGCCTGTTGGTCTAGTGGTTAGTTACCCTGACTGCTATGCCGGAGGTCGTGGGTTCGATTCCCACCCAGGACAAATGTTTGTATGATGAGCACGATCATTTGTTCTGTGTCTGGGTGTAATTTATCTATAATATTTATATATTTAGAAATATATAAGTATGTTTATCAGTTGTCTAGTACCCATAACACAAGCTCTGCTTAGCTTAGGACTAGATGGCGTTGTGTGATAGTTGTGGAATATCATTATATATATATATATATATATATATATATATATATATATATATATATATATATATATATATATATATATATATATATATATATATATATATATATATATAATATATATTATTATACTATTATTATTATTATATTGTATATATTTTTTGTGATACCGTACACCATCGAATTAATAATCTACATTGTTTGCGCAATTATGACAAATCAATTGGGATATCGTTTGTCGATCAAAAAATGAAGATTATTTTTGACATATAAACAAACACGCATATGCAACAACCAAAAATATAATTTTCCTTTCGGGCTTTTGGTACGTAGTAATTCTTAATTCTGTGCTTTTGGTAAAAATTAATCATCGCTATTATATTTTAAATGACTTGCATTTTAGAACGTAATTTTTTTTCATCGTCAAGGCTTAAAATGACTGAAACTTACAAAATGATTACATAACATTGAGGATTGCAGCTTTCGTCCTGTAAACAAATTCTGAATATTTTTATATTAGATCTAAAATGTGGGCTATCAGTTAATCTGATTTTGAATTATTGAGAGTACCGCATTCCTAGCGTCTGCAGCTTAAGCTGAGCTGAAAACTGACAGTAGTGTTTACTGACGTAGATTTATAACCGTCATATTCGCGAGTTGGTTCTAAAGGTGAATAAAATTTCTCAATCGATTTAGACAGGCTTTAGTATAAGTCATGGACTGATTCGTAGCGCAGTTGATCAGTTGAATGAACTAGTTTCATTTGCTTATGGGACCACATAAAAACCGAGATAAAGACTAAATTAAGAAAATACCTCCACTCGTTCTAAGCTCTCATTACTTCATAGTAAATCGATGACATAAGAGCTTCACTATAGCGCAGTTCTAGAGACATTTTTTTTGTTTAAATATTACTCTTACAAAGATTTATGGGACTATAGTAACTCAGCTCAAATTCTAATTTTTTCCTCACTTCCTCGCGCGTCGTATGTTATGTACCAACATGTTTGTAATTACTAATACTGTAAGTAGATAGGTCGTTAGATACTTATATCGTTAGGTTTATCTCATTTATACCGTTTCTTAACACCAACCCAGTCGCTTCTTATTTTTATTACGGTTATTTCCCATTCTAATTTTACGTCGTCCTGTTGCGTCATATGTATTCTGATCGTAAGCGAAACATCTTTCCCATTTGAAAGCCGTAGCGAGACTGATCGGGCGCCAGAGAACAAGGTTCAGGACGCCGAAGGTTAAGTAATTTCTTTTAACATTGAAAATAGTGGTAATTTAAAAAAAATAAAAAACATAAGCCCTGCTTTATAGTTAGTCAGTTAGTATGCAAAGTTTCAACCAGTTTTGTATTGTATATAACCAGCGGTTTATTGTTCAGTTCGGAGGTAACTTTTGATTTTTTTTTCTATCGAGAAAATTTTACGAAATCGTGTTTTCATCTAACATAGTACTTAACATTAATCCTCAACTTTACCATATATTTATTTCAAAGTTAACGCTTCAATATTTTCGGCACAACGGGGGATCTTGCTAAGCCATTTGTGATAGTAGTTTTACTATTTCCCCCATAATAGATAAGTTTACGTGCGTTTTTGAAGTTTTGAAATATTATAAGCAGAAATTTTTAAGTACACTAAGTCAAAGTGTTTTTTTTAACTTGCATGTGCTTCAATTGTGTTGTGAAAAAGGTTTCTCGAGTAGCAAATAGTCTCCTACCAAAAAGACATTTAGAGAAATTATGAATGTTTCCTACAAATTATGGAAAGTGTTTTTCGCGTTTTTAAATATTGATTTAGAACGGGTCATGCGACGAAAAAAATATCGTTAGAAAATTAAAAATTCAAGACCGATTCGCCAAAATTCGGTAGCGTGGTACAATACATAATAATAAAAACAGAAAAGGCAGGTAGCTCTTATAGTTTTTGTAAGCTAGAGTGACAAACAAGATATCTGTATTTCAAACTACCCGTCTACTATATTTATTCTAAATTTAAAACGAACTCACCAGACAGCACTCTAAAAGCACCGTACTAAAACGACTCGATAACGAGACTCCCTTTAAAGTGAGTTAATAACCACAAGAAGATAAAAACCGTAACAGAAAAAGCGTCCATCACGAGAGGCTCAATAGAGATGTTATCGGTGCCCAGGCACGCGGTGACTCCGTGACAGATCGCGACAGATATTCGTGACAAAGGACAGCCGCATCTAACAGATTGATAGCTTTGCTGTACACGATTTTATATATGTATGTTTGATTTTTTCAAGACAGATCTTATGATTAAAATAAAAATATGTTTCAGTTTAGGATCGTATATAATAATTTGATGACCGCGTGGTCACGAAGCGAGCGTGTTCAGTCCTGGATTTAAAATAGTCCAAAGCTAATATTATTATAAGCCGTGGTAGCTCAGATGGTTAGCGCTCGCTGTAAATTTCACAGTACGCGAGCAAACCCGGTTCGATCCCCGCCAGCACCAATGAAATTGTTAATAGCAATTTTAAGTGCTGATTTACCACGTGCTTGGCGGTGAAGGAAAACATCGTGAGGAAACCTGCATGACAGAGAAATAAGAAAAAAAATATTTCGAAGACATGTGAAGTTCACCAAAACGCATTGGGGCAGCGCGGCGGACAATTCCTTGCCCTAAAACCCTCTCAGAAATGAGCGGAGGCCTGTGCCCAGCAGTACGTACCACCCAGCGGGACGTATATAGGCTGTAACTTTACTTTGCTTTACTTTTAATATTATTATATACCATGTAATATTTTTTGTTGTTATAAATTAAACCCCATGTTACTGACGTGACATTGCCTTCTATTCCTCAGCTTCCCTTTTTTAACGTTATCATAGGATTTTCTCTTTTATTATGGAAATGATTTATTAAAATACACGAATTACACATTTACAAAGGGCATAGGCACACAAATTCCGTGTTAGATTCGAACCCGCGAGCCCACAGTAAAAGATCCAAACACTTAGCCAATGCTACCGAGCTGTAAAATATAACTTAAATTTCATTATTAAAAGTAAGGGTGCCAAAAGAACACACAGTTCACATGATGATAAATCGATGCAGTGACCTATAGACTTCTACGTCCCTCCTTGATTAATAAACATGATGAAAATGAATTCAGACGTGTTTTCACCCTTGAGAACTAAGATGGAATGCCTCGTTACCAGTTAAACGTGTCCGATTCTTTTATACTCATCATACATTTAATAATTTTATACCTGCAATCAATGGATCAACTATGAGTAAGTAGAAGACATACAGCGCACTTAGAGTATAGTATAACAACAGCTTCAGGGCACTATTGAGGTTGCCTCGCTTTTGTAGCGCAACGTGGATGTTCGCAAAAGCGCGCACGGATGACTTCCATGGGATTTTACGTAAGCGGATGGGATCCTAAGTTAGTACTAATAGTCCTCAGGAAACGATTGTAAATTGCTTAGACGACTTAGTCCATTCAGAAAGTTAAAAAAGAGCAGAAAAAATTCATTGCTGAATTTGGGCCTCGCCCATTGAAGAGGGGAATTACATTAGCAGTGATGCAATGCACGCGGATTGGCAAAGGCCGTGCCAGACGTCTCGCATATTTCACGCTGCTTCCCGTCACCAGTCTGATCTTAAAGAGATGATTATCCCACCTTCTATCGGGAGCTGTCTGATTTTTTTGGCATATTCCATAGTAACTGATGATTCCATACTCTCTTTCGCCGCCCTGCCACGTTCTCCTTTTTTAATTAATTATATATGATTATTTTTTTTAAATACTCGCTTACTAACATTTTCTCCTGTATCGTCATGACAGTTTACGTATATAGATTACACAAGGACAAATATCTAGAACTAGAACAATTATTTGTAGGCTATAGAAATACTTGTCTCGTGTGGGATTCGAACCCGCGTTCCCCAGTGCCGCAAAAGCGCCACGGGACCGTCGGTATGTGGTCTCCAGAATTATTATTTTATCGCAGCATTTATTTATAAACAGCAGAAACCGGTTAAAATAATAAAAGTATAACATATAAAGATAATTTTAAACAGTCATATATCTTCACAAAGCCACCACATCCAAATAACAGCCATACAGACGTATTTGTGTTAGGTCATCACTTGTCACATTATCGCCCCCGCGTGAAGGCATTTTCATGCAAAATTCAACGGCGACCGCTTGAGACAACCCTGACAGGCGGAAACGATATTTTTGACATATGCACTGTCTATTGCGGCTGCGTTATTATGCGTTTTTCTTTTTTTTCTGACGTCATCTCTTTTGAGTGAGAATGTTTTAAGGTGAAAAGGAACTGACATAATATCGAAAAGTACTCGTATATTTAGTATGACGTTCAGCTATCCGCACGTAATTTTTTTTTATTTGACCGTTACTGCTTATTCAAGTCCACTGCTGAACAAAGGCCTCCCCCATAACTTTGCCATAGTTGCCACGATTGGCAAGCGGGTTGACAATAGCAGTTTTTTTTATTTTAGTCGTTATTAGGAAGATGCTTCTGATTTGTTTCCATTTGTCGTCCGTTACGTCAACCCACGGAATGATATGGGGTAGTGGATATTTTTACACCGCCACTACACAGTTTTTTAATGTAATGATTTCTAATTACGCGAATGCCTTGCAGGGCAGCGGGCTGTAATCCCGCAAGGAACAAATCTTTTTATGGTCTTTAAATAATTTCGGGTAAACATGTTTATTATCTTTGTGTAACTTGTGTACTTAAATTGCCTTCATATAAGAGGAGAATATCCTACCGTGGAAGTAACATTTCATTTTAATAAAAAATACGTACTGTATTTACGGTTAATTCAAAGTTACTGGTTGTGGTATAGCCATGCTGCAGTTATATTAGAAGTATATTTGTAGCGCGAATGGGTCGGCTCGACCGGGGAAGGATCACGCTCTCACAGAATACCAGCGTAAAATAGTACCTTAATACTGCTGTGTTTCTTATAGTGAGTGTAGAGAACCGAAGACCCTTTTTACTGGAAACGAGGCATTCCATATTGGTCCCCACGGGTGACAACGCATATGTATTTTGATTCGTAATCGAGGATATATGTAGATGTCTATGGGCCGCAGCAACCACTTACCATCAGGTGGACTGTGTGCTCGTTTTTCACCCTATCCTATAAAATAAAAATAAATATATAAAATATTTAGTACGTATAATATAATTTATGTGATAATTTGTTTGTAACAAGTAAACTAAACCTTACTTTTAACATTTACGGCTAAGTTTCTTATTGTTGATACATTTTTGTTGTACTACAGCTTGTCAATATGTTGGCCTCAAATTTTGCTTTTTTTATAGAATAAGGGTGACTAACGAGCACACAGTCCACCTGATGGTAAGTGGATGCTGTGGCCCATAGACATCTACATCTATCCTCGATTAAGAATCAAAACATAGATGCATTGTCACCCCTGAGGACTAAGGTGGAATGTCTCGTTTCCAGTAAAAAAGGGTCTCCGCATCTCTACACTCACCAAACGAAGCACAGCAATATTAAGCTGCTATTTTACGCTGGTATTTTGTGAGCGCATGGTCTGGCCCCGGTCGAGCTGACCCATTCGTGATTTAACCATAATATAGCTGCAGCGTACCACCACAACAGCTGCACCACGTATATATGCAATGTTTAACATCAACATTTTTGTACATCTGGGTTAAGGTGTTAATGAGTGAGCGATAAAAATAGCACTTTTAAGATATTAATATCTCAAGAAGTCTTAGAAGTTTTAATGAAATATATTGGGTTTATTCATTATTTATAGGGGTTCAAAAGTAGCTCTAAATGGTTCGTGTAAATATACAAACTGCCTGTGCGTTGCTCTTTCGTTTTACGAACGTGGTTTATATACTGCCGTGTCTCTAGATTCGATGAGTGAGATGAAGGTAACTCTTACTCTTATATATATGTATAATGTAGATTATCAGGGTCGCCCCTATTAGTTGGAGTGACGACGTAGTAAGAGTTGCAGGAACTTAATGAATGCAGTTAGCTCAGGACCGTGCTTTGTCCTTGGGTGAGGTCTGTGTTCAACAGTAGACTTATGAAGAGCTGTAATAATGGTGATGATGATAGTTTATTGTTGCTGCACATTCCTGTTTTATTTCCGAGATTTAAAAGATCTCTTTGTATGTGTATTTTGTTTTATTTTTCGAATCCAACGATTTCGTATTTGATTATTCTTCATCATTTAAATTCCAACATTAATTTTCGTAACTTAAAGAGTTTATAATATATTACAAAAATTATAATAATGAACTTAACTAAAATAATAATTAAAATTATAATATATATTAGAGGTGGGCCCAATATTCGTTTAATATTCGGTGTTCGGCATATTCGGCAGATTTACCGAATATTCGTATTCGGCCGAATATTCGGTAAATCATCGAACATTCGCTAAAGTGGTATTGAAATTATCCGCTGTATGGAAATGTACGAAATGAGTAATGCCATGCCTTTCATCATTTTACTGTTGAAAGATTATTTATTTATAGGTTAAATCTACTTGTAACGATATGTTTTGAGGCACTGTAGATTTACTTCCAATTATATCAAATAGAAAGCTTGAAAAAAAATTTGTTTGGAATCAAACAAAGAAACATTACGTTACAGTCGTCAGTTTCTCTAAAATTGGTCCAAATAGTAGATCTCCTGCCACTCATTTCCATCACATACTTATCAATTTTCACTAAGAATGCTTTTTTTCTCACAAAAATAGTCAAAACATAAGCATATGCCGGAAATTTGCTCAGTACTAGATGATGCAATAACATGTCAGGTGTGGCAGGGGAGCGAGGGGAAGGCTCTGGCACTAATCCCCCGCACTTTACGGTAACAAGTTTCATCAGTCACATAAACTGGATAGGTACCGAGGTAATCCTGCCGAATAATGTTCGACCGAATATTCGGTTCGGTAAAAAATTTACCGAACGTTCGGCCGAATATTCGTATTCGGTGAAATCCATATTCGGCCCATCCCTAATATATATAATATATAATATAACATGAATTTAAATGATGAAGAAGAATCAAGGCGAGTTGACGCGCAAGGCTGATACTCTCGCACGGGGCTTCCCCATTACACTCCAAAAGTAATCAATTCAGTTTTGTTTTGTTTCTACCGGGTACAAATGTGAATCCAAAGTACGGACTCACAAAAATTTCATCGAAATTGGTTGAGTCGATATTTAGTTTCAGCGTATAGACTGACGAACAGCAATTGATTTTTACATATAAAGATTTTTTAATTTAGAACATCATTTCGGTCATTAAGAGCCGTGGTAGCTCAGATGGTTAGCGCTCGCTGTAAATTTCACAGTACGCGAGCAAACCGGGATCGATCCCCGCCGGCACCAATGAAATTGTTAATTGTAATTTTAAGTGTTGATTTACCACGTGCTCGGCGGTGAAGGAAAACATCGTGAGGAAACCTGCATGTCTGAGGAATAAGAAAAAAAATATTTCGAAGACATGTGAAGTTCGCCAACACGCATTAGGGCAGCGCGGCGGACACTTCCTTCCCCTAAAACTCTCTCAGAAATGAGGGGAGGCCTGCGCCCAGCAGTGAGACGTATATAGGCTGTAACTTTACTTTACTTTACTTTCCGGTCATTAACACTTAGTTCGTCCATTATTAGGTTGGTAAGGTTGCCACTGAAATAATTGAACACCAGAAATCTGAAACCTTAGAACACCTGAAAATTACTTACATTCAAATTTTTCATACCACCTATATAAAAAAAGTTTAAATATAAATCAGTCATTCACATGTTCAGCGCACGTACGCGTGTCGTTCAGTGAGGACCCTATCGTAAGTATCGTACCACGGTCCCGATTTATCGCGCTCACCCTTTGCCAGAAAATACCGCGGTTTTATAGCTATCTGAATTTTATTGGGTGCGTTTGGCAGAAAAAAGCGCTAGCAAGCGCTCGTAAGCAAAGTGGCGATCGTAAGCGGTAAGCGCTGTCAAATCGTAAATAGCTATTTTCCTCTAGGACACGAAGTTAGTTTTAACCGGGGAACCTAACCTAATTTAAATATATGTTTGTAAAGTATTCATATTAAAAACTTACCAATCATGAATTTTTAATATCATGTATATGTCTATTCATGTCATTACATTACTTAAAACTAATATTGCACAAAACAACTTATAAACTCTACTTCAAAACAAATAAATTAAATAAGCAAAATGGCGGATTGTGTCAGCGCTACTGAAGTTAGCAAATGTGTCCTGGCCGAAAACTGTTTAGTTTCGCCATTTTGCTTACAAGCGCTTGCTAGCGCTTTTTCTGCCAAACGCACCCATTGCTTAGACATTTCACTGATTTGATGCAGTTGTTAGTTGATTATGCTCATGAACTCATTGTAAAAAACATTATTTTACGTTATTTTTTTACTACATTTTTATCAACTTAAAAAGGCGTAACATGCACCCAAAAATTCGATTTTATTTTTGGGTGCATGTTACGCGATATCTTCGCTGATTGTCAATTGATTTCCATAAAGCATTATAATTAAATAAACTCTACCTCTCCTTAGGGTGGCTTCATTCAAACTTAAAGGAAACTATGCCAAACTGAACGACTTCAAGGCCTGAGTTAAGTGGCTTTTTTACGCTAAAGCAGGGCAATTTACCACCAGGGCAGGAGTAGCGAACCTTTATGCATCAACGTGCCATTTTTCTAAAGAAATATTTAATTAGATAATAGACGTGCCGTAAAATAGTTTTGACTTCGTGATTATGGGTCAAATAATAGTACTAAATACTATCGTCTCAAAACTCTTTATTTACTTCAAAAATAAATAAAGGGTTTTGAGTTGAGACGTTTATTATAATACATTGCAAAATGTATTTTGCAATGTATTATAATAAATTATAATAAATGTTTCAGTTACATTGGTAATTCAAATGAAAGTAACATTAGTGCGACTTCTATTGTTGCAGGTTAGATGATAATAACTTATATAATGTGGTTGTCAACTCCTAAATATTACTCAAAATGAATTTTTAAATACAGTTGTGTCAACGAAATTGACTGTTATGTTATGCGTAAACGAACATGCATTCTTAGGGGGAGGCGTGGACTTGTGAATGATGAAACGCACTTTGTTTCATGAGCAATGGTAGTACACGATGTAACTAGGATCAGTCGCGTTCGTTCGTAATATAATACTTAATGTTGTGCGTGTACGTGCCCAAAACATTGTGTCGCGTGCCATTGATTCGCGATACCCGATCTAGGGTTTCATCCCACTTACCACCAGGTGGGATAATAATCAAGAACTGAAATTTAATAAGTAAAAAAGTACATCAACAGGAGTGAAAAAGTAGTTAAAAAACTGACTTTAAAAATCTGAACATATTTTCACATAATTTACTAGCTTCTGAAGTCAGAGCTCCAATTTTTCACAAAATTTAACACTTCGTCTAGCGCCGCTTTTTAAAGCTCTTAATTTTGTTTTTCAAATTCATTCTGAATAAAAAAATCGCTTAAAACAAGCTATACTTACTTGTACAAAAACTACTGTTCTTAGTTAAAATTATTAATTGTTTTATTTTTTATTTTCAATCACTCAGATAAAAGTCATCATAACATACAAATAATACAAATATTCGTAATAAATAACATAAATACAATATATGACTAATATTAAGATGAAACATTACCTATATGGTTAAAATGTTTCAATTTTATATTTCGTTACGTTATAATTTGTTTGATGAATAACTTTTTTCTGATGATTTGAAAAACGGGTAGCCAAATTTTAAACTTAAGTTCAATAACATTAATAATGACATACAGTTATTTCAGTTTTTTGAAAATACCAGTAAATAAAGCATTTACTTTTATTTGAAATTATCCCAAATTGAATGTGATTTATGGCCAAAAACGTTTTTGGTTACCCATCGACCCTTACGAATGTCCGTCCGTGCGCAGCAAAATCAGTTAAAATAATGCATTACCACGCATTTTGAATTTAAAAGATAAAAAGTATAAATTTTTTTAACTCTTTTAATTAATTTTTCTTCACCATTTGCCTATAGGTATTAAAAACCTTCAAACGTGGTAAAGCTACGCTGGAGCTACATTATGGTTGTAGCACGAATGCGTCGGCTCAACCGGGGTACGACCACGCTCTCACAGAATACCAGCGTAAAATAACAGCTTTATGCTGCAGTGTTTTGTATGGTAAGTGTAGAGAACCGGAATCCCTTTTTACTGGAAATGAGGAATTACATCTAAGTCCTCACGGCTGACAACAAATCTGCATTTTGATTTGTAATCGAAGATAGATGTAGATTTCTATGGGCCGCAGCATCCACTTACCATCAGGTGGACTGTGTGCTCGTTTGTCACCCTTATCCTATAAAAAAGCTTATATTCCTCTTCAGTTACTATATGGTACTGAGGGGGTTACTGGGGGGGGTGGTGATTCGCAAACGAGTATAGATGTAGATGTCTATGGACCACAGCAATAACTTACCATCAAGTGGACTGTGTGTGCTCGCTTGTTACCCTAATTCTATAATAAAATATTACTTATTCTGAAGCTTCTTTGCAAAGGAGATGTTCCAGAAATGTATGCAGCCTGGGC
Organism: Parnassius smintheus behrii; assembly: GCA_036936625.1. Classification (NCBI taxonomy): domain Eukaryota; kingdom Metazoa; phylum Arthropoda; class Insecta; order Lepidoptera; family Papilionidae; genus Parnassius; species Parnassius smintheus. The sequence goes on along the minus strand of JAUPFT010000009.1, from coordinate 21,102,858 downwards.
TAGCACTATGTACACGTAAATATCGCTATATAATATAATAATCGTTTTTTATTGTGAGTATATTTCACTTCGTTTCAATGTACATTCAAATTTACTTGGTCAAGGGGAGCAACAAAATTACTCGATACCAAGTACCGATACTTTTGAGTCGATGCTTTTATCGGTTTCGATACTTTTTATTCGTTACTTGGTATCTAGCCTATGTATCGATATTTTTAATACGGAACGCTAAGTATAAAGAGTACTCTGTGAGTAGGAGTGAGGGTGAATAATGCGTTTTTATCTTAATAAATAAAAAAAACTGGTATTTTAAAATAGCAGAAGCAGAACCTAACTGTGAAGAACAAAATGAAAGAACAGCTCCTATTCCACGTATAGTCACAAGTTTTTCTTTATTCTTACATACGGCAGTTACCTTTCTACGAATAAGACAAAAATGTTACTGTGATACCCTGTTACTCGTCATAAGCTTTTTTCTTTTCTCGCATAGGTTCCGCACCTTAGCTAGAAAGATAAGTACTTAAGGAATTATCTTAAAAAAGCAACCTGTCACTGTGACAAATTGAAAGAACAGCTCAGTTTAGAGAATTAACTACCTACCAAGACCGTAGTAACAGACTGCTATTTTATAACAGGTTTTAGGAACTGTTATTTATTTGAATATGGAACAGGTAGAACTGATATTTTTTACCTGTTACAGCCCACTCCTAAAGCAAAGAAAGACTCAAAGACGTCACTTATAATTATAGTCATTTCTTAAAACTGTCAAAGTCGTCAAACGTCATGTCAAACAACTGTCATGGCTGCCATTAAAATAGGGTTATCATAACAAAAAAATTTTCAAATAATCATGTTTGTAGGCCTATACCCTTTTTCAAATTAATTTGTTAGTATTTTTATGAAATTCCTCAATTCTTTTTTAATATGTATCTATATAGTGTACATAGTGGTAGCCCAAAATCAAACATCTCCTTTGCCTGGTTAGTCCAAATGACCTTATATACATAATATACCTATATGATGTTAATAATATACTATTACTTTACTTTTTTTCTTCTAAATTCAACATTTCTACAAAATTATCATTGCAGTTTCTTTGTAATTTTATTCGCTATTAAATACAGACGCTTAACTCTCTTCTAAGCCCTTCTTCTCAATCTCCCTACCCTTTCAAAAATTACGAAGAATATTTCTAGAAATTTTACCTTCTTATTTTCATGACAACATGTGCATTTGGAGCATAATCGCCTTTTTATACTAAGTTGTATATAGTAATACCCATGTTAAAGCGTCATATTTTCAAGAAATTTTACCTTCTTATTTTCATGACAACATGTGCATTTGGAGCATAATCGCCTTTTTATACTAAGTTGTATATAGTAATACCCATGTTAAAGCGTCATATTTTCAATAAATTCAAAAAAATATGATCTTTTTTAAATTCATTTTAGTTTTAGTGATGTAAAATTTGTCTAATTAAAAATCCATCAAAAGTTAATATTAAATTTTCATAGTACAAAATGAATAGCATATTTAGACGTTTAAAGCCTATCACATTCTAATCCCTTTGTGCGAAAGGAAAATAATACATGTAAATAGATCGTCTCGCACCCGACACGGCTGACAGTGTAAAAACCGTGACGTCTGACGCCTGACGTCCCAATTGTCTTTGATCACAACACGTGAATTATTCATCGTGCTCCCCTGGAATCTCCCACAACCCAATACATAGACAAAGTATAAATGTATAGTACACGTATATGTGACGTATTTGAAACGAAATATAAAAATTGATTGCCAGTATCCTAATGTAACAACATTGTTTTTTCTTAATTAGTTCGAAAAATTCCTGGACATGAACCTTCTCCTTTGTTGAGTGGAATACCCCTAATCGCCATACATGGTATTCGTATTGCCGATCGTTGTACCAGACGTCACGCAACTTACGCTTGCGCTGCTACCAATCGTCAGTGTGAGTTTTTTTACGTCGTATCGCCATTTTTAATAAGCCTTGAGATCTTTCTGTTGAATCCTGCTTACGATACACAGGGAACGATAAGAGATGAAGGAATAGAGATACTACGCCGTCACCGTATGACAATGTGTATCGACCTACTTAGTTCCTTCTAATTATTTATTATTCATAGAGTTAAAAGTTAAAGTTACAGCCTATATACGTCCCACTGCTGGGCACAGGCTTCCTCTCATTTTTGAGAGGGTTATGGAGCAAGGAAGTTTCCGTCGCGCTGCGCCAATCCGTGTTGGTGAACTTCACATGTCATCGAAAATATTTTTACTGCTTATTTCTTAGACACGCAGGTTTCCTCTCGGTGTTTTCCATCACCGCCGAGCACGTAGCAAATCAACACTTAAAATTGTAATTAACAATTTCATTTGTGCCGGCAGGGATCAAACCCGAGTTGCTTGCGTACTATGAAATTTACAGCGAGCGCTCACCATCTGAGCTACCACGGCTTATAATATCACCTAAATGGTAAATACTTGTCGCTAATGGGCTGGCTATATACGAATATTCAAATTCAAATTGGTTATTGCATGTCACATTACAAATTTAAGATCGTACAATTTTGATAGGTATACATGTGACACTCTGGAAGGGCATAGCAAAACTAGAGGGCTAACTATTTTCGTATTATTTAATTTTTAAACATATATTACAAATTATCATATCATCAACATTCAATATTATTTTATATAAATTAATTTAATTTGGAATACAATGTATGTAGCTACGTAGTTTAAGTATTCTTACTTCGTCGTTATTTATCGTCAAAAAATTCATTTAAATTATAATAACATTTATTGATAAGAAATATTTTTAATTGTTTATTAATATATATTGTACATTTGTGAAAAGTTGTGTGTAAATATATTGTAGTATAATATTTTTCATTGCAGGGCACAGGCCTTCTCTCATTTCTGAGAGGGTCCATTAGTTTAATCTAGATAAACAAACGAGTGACCTAGTAATCAAATTACGTAACTACTATGAGATAATTATAATTCCAACCAAAACCAAGTAATAGATAAAGTTAATGAAATGAAATTAAAAATACCAGATCATGACCATAATTAATTATATCCACGTACGCCGTGGTAGTTCAGATGGTTAGGCTCGCTGTAAATTTCACAGTACGCGAGCAACCCGGGTTCTATCTCCGACGGCATCAATACATAGAATCTCAGAAATGAGAGGAGGCCTGTGCCCATCAGTGGGACGTATATTGGCTGTAACTTTCACTTTTTATATCTTTTATTAGATTCCTAATTAGATGCTAAATATGTAATATATATAAAATATCGCTATATGCAGACAAAGATCCAGAAAATGTAAAAAGATTTAGAGGCCATACAAATATTTCTATGCGGGATTTGAACCCGCCGCCTGAAGTACCGCACCTAATGCTTAGCTACTGTGCTATCGAGTGAGTTGTCACATAATTAATTTAAATTATGTAAATTATTTACTTTTAAATTTAAAAGAAATTGCAATACAAACCCCTGTGGAGTCATATCAGTACTCTAAACAACATTAAATAAAAAATATGAATACATTTTATTACTTAGGTACTACCGATTTGCCCTGGCTTCGCTCGTGTGATATCTGTATTCTACAACAGCGCCATCTAACAGGTGCAACTATGCTTTATAATGTTCGCGTAAGTGTAAGCTATATGTTGTTAAAGTTTTACCGTAATTTAATGATCGGTATGGCAGTACATAAAACACGAACAAACATCTATTAATTTTTATATATTTGATTAAAGCATCCTGCAATTATTATTTCCATACTTTAAAACTTACTTAACATTAGGTATATTATATCATCAAATAATTTTTGTTTCATGTTATCATAAAACAAAAATAAAACTGGTATTTTTAATTATGAAAGATCAATACTAGAATAACTTCTTAATAATTAAGATGAAGCAAAATAGAAAATTGTTAGCCTTGAGGGATTGGTGCATAAATTTTCCTTAACGAACGTTTTGAGCTCCTTTGAGAATTTTTAAGAAGATTAAAAGAATCATTAGCTATTCTCACTTGGAGTCGGAAGCGGCGTTTGTAAGTGTATGCAGGAGACAAGAGAGATTAAAGTGAACCCCGGGGCTGGGGACTTGTTGACTCACGCAGCGCCACCGCACTGCAGAACTCCTTAACTCGCATTTACCGGCTGGGTTAATCTATAATTCCCTAAGATTTCCTTCGTAATATTTACTACATTTAATTTAATTCAAAACAATTATTATTATATGAAAAACAGTTGCAAATGCACTCTTAAACCTCTTCAAGTGCGAGAATATTTTTATCATTAATGTTTTTGTCAGAAATTCAAATGAAAAATGAACGTGCTAAGCGACCACGTTAAAATTTTTTCTATTTATTTAAACTTTTGATTGTGTCGTAGCGTTGTTAAATACACTTCCTCATGGCATCACGTGGGTATCGTAAGAGGCGACAGGGGGAAACAAATCAGGTCATGAGCAGCATCGTTCTACTCATCCGGTTATTATGGTCACTTTCTTATAACTCAAAAACTACAGCATTGTTTGCATAGATGGCTCTGTGATACCATAAATTTTTATCGGTCAATCAAATAATAAAGTGTCAAAAGGGAGCTGTTTTATCCAAGCCATTTTGACAGACGACGTAAATATTTTAGTCGATTTTAGTATGGTCTAGTGTAGTTACTTTTTTTAAGTAAATTTTTCCTAAGTGCTCCCAATTATTGCCAAAGCTTGTTTGCTATTTTTTCTTAATATATTAGTTTACAGTATACGATTTCGTGTTTTGGTCTCTGTCCTCCTAGTTTTGGTTTCATAGGGCGACATAGCTTAAGGTGACCGTATTACCGTATTAACTAAAAATAAATAGTGCGTTCGCCAACCTACCTACTAAGCATGGGAACTATTGCAAATATCTAGTAGTACTAGTATCTAATACTAGTAGTCCTCAGGCAATCTATGAGGGAGGCCTATGTTCAGCAGTGGATTTTCGATCCGTACGATATCGGTTTTTATTTGTAACGGTTTTTATATACTTAATAATTGCCACAGTTATAAAGTATATATAATAAATTATTTCTTTTATTATATATATATATATATATATATATATATATATATATATATTATAGTCTAATAAATTGCATTGGTGAAAAAGCAATTAATCAAATCAAACAAGACAGCCAAAGACATTTCTTAGTAAATATTTTAATAAATCGTAAAATTTGTCTTGAAACAGAAATATGTAGTTAATTATACATTATTTTGTTAATTTCGTCCTTAATACCCTTGTTATAATCTTTCGCATCGCCAGTAGACAAGGCAAAGGCATCTTAAGATCTTCTGCCTTGAGGCTTTGAACCGTCTTTGTATACTTTGTCAAATGGTAATTAAACATCATTATATATGCTTACAAGTTTGTGGTATTAGGAAACTATAAAAGGTACATGTAATATTTTGTATTCTTATTCAATTTAATAAAACATTTAATTTATTAAATTGAATTTAAAAAAATTATTCATCATGCAAAAATCGATTTTTATAACAAATATATATAATTTAAATGTAATTCTGAACGATAACTAAATAAGTAGTGCTAGTAGCTTCTAGTAATTTATGTGAAAAATAAAAAAACGAAAACATTTTGAATATTGGCTTAATATCCATATGACTGCCTAGTTGGTGTAGTGGTTGTATTAGTGCAACTGCTAATCATGTGGTCCTGGGTTCGAATCCCGGGTCGGGCCAAAAAAGCAATTATTGAGTTTTTCCGTCAAGAAATTTTCAGTAGCTAGCTGCCCCGAGTCAGGAAGTTGGCGGTGTCTCACCCCCGTGCTTCGGCAAGCACGTAAAGCCGTTGGTCCTGCGCCTGATCTCTCTCCGGTCGTGTCGGTTTACCGTCCCATCGGATTATGAGAGAGAGGGAATAGAGAGTGCACCTGTGCTTGCGCATACACTTGGGCACTATAATCCTGTCCTACGCCGATGGCTAGTCTCTATTAAGGCGGGCCGCCGTGACCGAAATTCGGTCTGGAGGACACTATTACTAATATCCATATTAACGGTAAGTTATACACATCAACATAAGCACACCGCAATGCTATACATAGTTAACAGGAGGCTATGTTTTAGTACCGGAGCAGCAGAGAGATTGATAGATCAGGATCTAAGTGCTGACTATAAATTTCAGAGTAGGCACCGGCGAAAAACTCAAGTTCGATTCCGACAATACCACTAAATTAGTTGCAGTTTGAAGCAGTGCAGTTTGATTGAGTTCATGCTCGGCAAATAAGTTTAACATTATTGACAACCTGCACAGCCAAAAATAACTTAATAATAAAGAATACCAGCGTAAAATAACAGCTTAATGCTGCTGTGTTTTGTATATTGAGTGTAGAGAACCGGAGATCCTTTTTACTGAAAACGAGAAATTCCTTCTTAGTCCTCAGTGGTGATAACGCATCTGCATTTTGATTTTTAATCGAGGGTAGATGTATGTGTTTATAGGTTACTCTACGGTCAGCATCCACTTACCATCAGGTGGACTGCTTGTTCATTTGTCACCCCCCTTCTTTAAAAAAAATATTTACTTACACGAACAAGAGCAGTGCGATAAATTAACTGCTCTATATATATTATCATAACTATGACTCCTATATCTATAACAGAAATGAGCCAAGATCTAGAGACGAGACTATAACTTTACCTGACTGCAGATAATCATTTTTTTTTCACTTGTGTCATTTTTCCCAAATAAATGGGAAATTGTCACCTATATCGTTATCATTCCGTCCTTTCACAAGTTTACAGCTGAATATTGCCCCCCCCCCTCAAGCAATACCGCAAAACATGTCCCAATCCACCTGCATCCACCGTCTGACATCGTACTTCCTGCATATCATACCAGGTCTTCATTACATCTATTAGGTGTACTGCACTACATTTCGCTTACCCCATCAGGCTGCTATTCGAGAACCTTTCTTCCCCAATTACATAATTCATTTATATTTGAAGGGTACAGTGGCCTAATGGTTAAGGGTTTGAACTGAAAACTCAGATATTCGTAGGTTAAAATTTGCCAAAAATTTTATTTTATCGAAAAATAATAAAAAAATAATATTATTTTTCGATAAAAATATCAGTGATCCTGCTCTTTAATTATATAACTAGAGCAATCTCTGGAACCGGCATCACTAAATTTTACGGATTTGTAATTTTTTTAAGCTAATGGTAGGTGGCCACTGTTATCCATGAGCACCTGCAACTGACTTCAAACAAAGTAGGTGACAGATGCATTGGAGGACTAAGACTGGATTCCTCACAGTGTGAAATTTTACCGGTTCTGGTAAATGTAGATGTCTCTACATTTATCATCAATTACGAATTAAAATGCAGATGCGTTGTCAAACCTGAGAACTAAGATGGAATGCCTCGTTTCCAGTAAAAAGGGTCTCCGGTTCTCTACACTCACCATACGAAACACAGCAGTATTAAGCTGCTATTTTACGCTGATGTTCTGTGAGTGTGTGCTCCTTCCCCGGTCGAGTCGACCCATTCGTGCTACAACCATAGTATAGCTGCAGAATGGCTCTACCATATATGGATATATTATTTTATACGTAAGCAAATGTTAATTAACGTTATTAATACTTTAGGCATTAAATTAATTCGTCGCTCGTAAGCTTCTCAATACGCGTACACCCGGTCGATCCCCGCTTACACAAATAAAATTGTTAATTGTGTTCAACATTATGAGGAAACTTTTATCTCTGATGAATAAAAAAAAAAAAAAAAAAAAAAAATAAAACAAAATCTTAAAAGAACCTTAATTAAATGAAAATAATAAACCAAACAATCTAAACTCAAATCAAAATCACGATGCATATCAAATTCCGGCGCCCGACAGTAGCGGCGAGGGATTAGAGGAAAGGGCTTAACCGCATAGTTTGTCAAACCCTAATTAATAAACTAAACGTTCCCGGGACATGAATACACAAACTAAGTTAGCGCGTGCCTCGGGCCATGTCTGTATCTCGAAGGCACCTTTGGAAATTACAATTTGCTAATATCTATTAAGACAGTATTTATATTATACTCTTAAAGAAGCGTGCGGTCAGTGGTCTACATTAGATATAGTTGCGGTTTCTTTGTTCGAACCCAGCTGGAGCCAAAATTTGTTCAAAATAAATAATAATATGATTATTTATTTTTATCATCACAATTTAGGTGCTGACTAGTTGACTTAAAATAAATAAATCAATAATAATTACAATTCAAATATAACGATCTAACGATGTGGGATACTGCTCAAAATAGGCTTTAAAAATCTAAGTTACACATCACCAGCTCTCCATGGAGGGTAAGCTACATACTCAGCTACTTGCATTAATGAAATGAAATGACACAAATAGAAGAAAAGAGAGAAAAAAAGAGATTTTAAAGATAGTTTCAAGTTAAAACTGTATTATATAACTACTGATAGTTTATCGATATCTGCCTAATTTATCATTCTTACCGTAACAATGAATTATTCAGTAGATCCTTTATTAGGGTACCGCGTCGGTACCACATAGTATATGAAGATGATTACAGGCTTTTTTTATAGGATAGGGTGACAAACGCGCACACAGTGCACCTGATGGTAAGTGGTTGCTGCGGCCCATAGACATCTATCTTCGATTACGAATCAAACAACAAATCTGCAGATTTGTTGTCACCAGTGAGGACTAAGATGGAATGCATCGTTTCCAGTAAAAAGGGTCTCCGGTTCTCTACACTCACCATGCGAAACACAGCGACGTTCAGCTGATATTTTGTAAGAGCGTGGTCTTTCCCCGGTCGACCCGACCCACTCGTGCTACAATTAGTAGTAACTAATATAGCTGCAGCATGTCTCTACCAATTATATGTAAGGAACACGGACCTTCACTACATTAGTTCTATTATTAATTCTGTATGTACCTTAACTGCCAGTTGATAGCTTCTAATAATTATATTATGTTAACGATGTTTTAGTAATTGGCTAAAATAACCTTACACACATGCTATAGGTACTATAATGCTTGAAAAATCAAGATTTTAAGAGTTCGACCCTAATGTTGTCATAAAAAATGTAATTGCCTCCGACATTTAACTATGTACCTACATAAGGTAACTGACTAACAATAGTCAATATGTATAAATAGATGTTTAATGTAAACGAATCCTCATCTTTTTAACCGATTTTAAAAAGGAGGAGGTACTCAATTTGACTGTATTTTGTTATGTGTGTTATCTCAGAACTTTTTTTAGGTGAACAGATTTGATGATTCTTTTGGTATTTTAAGGCTGGTGCTTATCATGCAGTCCCAAATAAATTTGATCAACATCTAACAAGTAGTTTTGAGTTATCTTATTTAACTGAGTATGACTACATTGATGATGCGCTCATTTTATTTATATGAAGTCAGTACAATTATTTTAATATTACCACATACTAAAGATATTTTTGGTGAGGTGAGATTCTCGTGAGTAGATTGGCAAGTGGAACTCGTAAAAAGTTGTTATGAATTTACTTGACAAAATTTTATACAAGAATATAATCATCATAATCATTACAGTCTATCACAATCCAACTGTTGAACACAGCCCTCCCAAAGGTAATGCCGGAAAGCAAGGTCCTAAGCCACTTGCATCCATCGATTTTCTTGATAGAAGTCGAACCTAAGTAACCGACATAGACCAAAGGATCAGTTAGCTGACAGCCGATGGGAAGAAAAGGTTCCGAGGTGTAAGTCGACCTCCCTCTATATGTAGTGACGAACTGGTAAATATAATATTATGTAGGTAAAGATAACGAATAGTAACAATTTATTCGTTATTTTATCAAACTATTTTCAAAATACTCTCAACGTATTATAATGAATAATAAAAGTGTAACTCGCGGTAACCAAATCGCAAATTTTAGTAGCATAACCTTTTTTAAATACCATAATAATCTATTTGAATAGGTACAGAATTCTAACAACATAATAAAACTATACAAATTTTCCTATTGCCAACTCCGAAAAACAAATGACTTTTTGAAACCTTCAAAACGTTTTGTCAAATCTAACAGCGTGTTATTAAAATTGGAAATAAATTGGCGTATGATACGCGCTCGCCTAAAACTTGATGGGTCCATAATGGCGGCAATTTTTTACATGACCTCGGACTGGGAAATACGAATTAGCGTTTCGAGCGTCGCCCTATTATTAAATCATAACTGGTCTTGGTCCGCAATTAGTTAAGTTCTCACGGCTGGACGGACGACTCGACAATTGCTGGAACTTTGTTTTTTTTTTTTTAATTTGACGATGTTAGGACATAATAAAATGATGCTTTCAGTTTGCAGTTTATGGCATAGAGGAAAAATCAACAAGGTTGATTTAAGTCTCGAGAACAGTTCGAGCTTTAAAAGTTATCGCCTTGTTAATATACTATGTATACTACAGGTGGTAGGACCCTTCTACTTCGTATGATTCCGTCTGGTTAAGTTTCACCCTCTTTCCTATTTGAGCTGCCAAAGCAATATGTGCAATGCTGTGGTGCGATCTGAAGAGTATACAGAGCCAGTATAAATACAGGCTGTGAGGCATTCCTTCTTAGTCCTAAGAAGTACCACCGCATCTTCATCCTTGGGCTGCAGAACGCCGTTTACGGTCATGTAAGTTTCATACGTAGAAGACCCACGCTGCAGCTACATCATGGTTGTAGAAGGAATGGGTCAACTCGACCGGGCAACGACCACGCTCTCACAGAATACCAGCGTATAATAGCAGCGCAATACTGCTGTGTTTCGTATGGTGAGTGTAGAGATCCGGAAACCCGTGTTTACTAGAAACGAGGCTTTCCAAGTTAGTCCTCAGGGGTGACAACGCATCTGCGTTTTGATTCTTAAACGAGGATAAATGTAGATATCTATGGGCCACAGCATCCACTTACCATCAGGTGGACTGTGTGCTCGTTTGTCACCTGATGCTATAAAAAAGTAGACTGTAAGTTTATTTATCACCCAGGTTTTAGTAAAAAATAACCGTTTCATACCTATTAATTAAATAATAATCCCTATAAATTAAATACAATTTGCATTTTATTAAATTTTTGTATACCAATGTAGCAATTTTTTTACTTTTTATTATTATTTATCGATATAGCCTATCAACGTCCACTGCTACACATAGACCGCCTCCTTACATTATCTCATGTAGTGGATATTTTCCATATAATGGCAATTATGGAAAATACTTGGCGAGCGTGGTGGCTTTGAAATGTTGAGGAAGCTGCTGCCACACTTCGGCTGTTTTATTTTCCTAGGTAGCTTTTTACAACCGGGATGGTAGTTACTCTTACACCAGCACCCATAGAAATATTAAATACAGTATATCTATGCCAGCACCACACGTCCGATTACATTTTTACATTATGTACCTATCCAACATTGGATTAAGAGTAAGTGAATTCTTTAATGTTTATTATGATTTTTTAAACGTTTATTACAGATAAATGAATGTTATTGTATATTCAAAAAATCATTAATAATCGGTGACAACTATATTCATTATAGATGAATGTGAGATGTATTGAACAGTTTTTAAAATGCATTCCACGATACGGGAAACCTTAATGCGGAAATGAAAGAAGTGATTTTCCTTTAAGGACTTCTTCTAAGAAGAATAAGTTTAAACAAATATTATTATAACCTACAAGAAATACTTCTTCAACACTAAAGTGATATGAAGAATCAAAACTATGTTAAAATCTTGTTAAACTTATAGCCTTTTTACTATCTCTAAAATTTAACACTTTATAATTTAGGCTAACGTCGTATTTTATAAACGTAAAACTATTAATAGATATTAAAAATTATGCAAATAGTAGTACCCTTCTCTAAAACGATGGCTATATTTTATTAGTGTTCAATACGTCTCATAGGTTTAAATTGAATTCAGCCATTGATTATTGCTACCTATTTTGAAATTGTGACATTAATGTTCGTTAGCAACTTAGGCTTTAATGTCGGCACTGGCGACATGACGGAATTCGATGAATTATGAAGAACGAGTTGTGAGTTTTAATTATTTTATTGTGTTGTTATTTTTTATGTAAAAATCTAATGATGTTAATGTTATGTTATCAGTTGATAAAAATAATTGGAAACTTTTGGTAGTTTTAAAGGTTATTTTGGTAGTTATTATTATTATTATACGGGTTAGTGTAGTTTCTTGAAAAGTAACGTAAATAGTAGACGCCGTGCGTAAAGCGTAGAATCATTGGAGCAAGAAATGTACAGACAGATGCGCCTTTCCAGTTGAATAAGCCCTCACAACGACCAACAGCTATTGTTAACACTGCTATTAATAGGCTATAACTAGGTTATTTTACAATTCGGTATGACTTACCGAGGCGTCGTTGTAAATAAAAAACAATCATACGTTTTTTCCTCAATGAGTTTATTGCGTCAGAACAATAAATGAAGCTGATCATTATAACGCTTACTTTCAACATCGATTACGAATACTATACACGGTACCATATCGCCGGCGAGTCCATTAAAATTTATAATATTCAAGTCCGTATTGCACATTGCTTCACAAACGTTAACTGAATCACCCAAGCGGTACTATCCCTAATAACTTACAGTTCTTGGGATCGTTAATTACGATATATTTGTCTAAATATCACAAGAAAAATACAAAACGAAATACGAAATAGAATTAACACAATTAAAATTATTAACAATTAAATATACAGAGTCTGTCGCGCGCCATTGGCTTCAGGAAGTGAGGTATCACCAAGCGGACCGCGGCGGATAGCGGCTGCGTCATGACACTGGAACGTGGTGCTGATAGAGTTGCTCTTGGCGTTCACATAGGGAGGTCATCTTCTTGAATGATTCCGAAGTCTCTCGAAAAAGCAGCTTAGCGTCATCACGGGGCCGAGCGTGAGCCGCGTCCAGCCTTCCAGGCGAAATTACTGGAGGTGATGATGCTGACAGGGGAGACTGCGACTCTCTCGCCGACTGAGCTCCGGCTGGCGCACCATAGAGCCCTCCCGCTTGGGGAGCTCCGTTGCCCATCAGAAACGGGACCGGGAAAAACCCCCGCTCACCTAACTGCGGAAACAATCCCGCTTGTAACGCGCTCAAGTTTCTATTGTAGAATTTCATTGTTTCTGTGACATAGTTTGGCAGCTGTGAGGTCTCATCACCGCCGTATCGGAGACTTTCTAATGTAGATGCGAGACCTTTTATGTCCGCGTACAACTTGTTTAGTAGTTCTGCGTTGACTTCAAATGCGGGTCTTTGCTCCCGCGAATCCGGTGAGCCGGTAGAGAGTAATCGTCGATGTAGGTCAACGTTCGAGCTGTGTCTATCTCTACTTCTGCGAGAAGGGAACGCGGCATCACAACCGTTGACGTCGCAAGGGTGATGTAATTTTAAATGATCGTTCCTGTAGTGCATTCGCAAGGTGAAGTGATTCTGAAATATTTTTCCACAAGCTGTGCATCGGTCTGGATTTTCATCGTCTATTGGTATATCGAGATCATTAATGTCTGTATGGTCGTCTGTGCGGTCGCTGCTTGCTGACGGTGAACGCGCTCGAGCAAGACGTTCTTCCATCGCATGCAGATCGCTACCGCTATCGCTCGGTGTATACAAATCGGAACGTAGTCTCAGACCTTCACGAACCACGCTTGGTGCACTCGACTCATCATCTGATTCACTTTCAGCTTTAACTTGCGTCACTGTTTCCGAATCCACAGGAGTTTCCTCGTCGTTCTGAAATGGCTCCCATTTTTCGGGTTTTTGTTTCTTAAGCGATAAAGGTTCCTCTTCCGCGCGACTTGAACCAGGTGTCGAAATGTTTCTAAACAACTCACTATTATATTCCTCATCAGAAACGCTATATTCGTTGTTTTGAGAACACCTAGTAGGATTTCCACTTTTCCTTTTTCGTTTATTAGGAACAAAGGACGATTTATCATCCATGACGGTGGGTTCAGTACGCGTAGTTGTCTTGGATGATGAAGGCGGAATTTCAATATCATCACGCTTTTTATTTACACTTAAGTCTTCGGGTTCATCGTTGTAATTCAGCCTTTCCCTTAGGGAACACTCAGTTTTGTTTTCCTCTTTTTCTTGTTTTTGATTTGAATCACCTTCAGTATTTTCACAATGTTTAATACAATCGTCCACATGCGGTGATGGAGATTTTATTACATCGAACATATGACGAGAGGGCTCTTCAGGGGATGGTATTTTTCTGTACAATTTTTCAATTTCACTGAAGTTACGAAGATCGTCAAGGGGCACTCGGGGAGGTAACGGTGTAGGTCCCGGGGGTGCAAGGGGTGGGGGCAATCTAGCGGCCAAGTCGGGCGGCAGAAGTGCAGGTGGCGGCAACGGTAGTCTCGCAAGCGCCGGCAGAAGCGGGAACGGTTGTGCCGACCGACCATCGTGCGCTGATATCTTGCGCCTTACGTGCGGTGAATGTAGCTTAGGGTTAGGATTAGCGCTATGCCTGTTCCTAGAACGACGCGAACTGAACATCATTGTGCACCCCTCCACCGTACATTTATGCATTTCACGTAAATGCACTGCAGAAAAATGAATTTTCAACGCTCCTTTATCGCAAAAAGTTTTTAAACAAACATTACACTGCACTCTCTTTTTTCCCGTAGCAGGGTTGACAAACTGCACACCGAGGCCGAGAGGCCAGGGTGTGGGTGGCGGTTCACGACGCTCCGGCGGATATTCAGGAGATCGGGGCTCGTCACGCTCTTCATCGCGCCCGCTGAAACTGGCTCCTAATTTTCTAAAGTCGAACTGCGGTGCCGGTTGGCTCACGCGCGGCATCATGAAATAGTCCAAGCCGGCGGGCAGGCCGGGGACCGCACCGTACTCTTTGCTCTCCATCACGTCACTGTCATAATACAGCGCGTAGTGCGAAGCGGGTGGCGCGCGACGCGGCCGCTTTGCGACTGAGGACGTGCGACACAGGTGACCGAGCGGGCGGCGCGCGACAAAGGCCAGCGCTCCGGTGTGAGGGACGTGGGAGGGGAGGGTGCGGGGAGATCAGGTGGGAGGAGCGTACGCTGGGCGGAGCGGATCGATGCGCAGTGGGGACAAGCGACACTCGCCCGCCGACCGACCACTGTAAACACAAGAGAACTAAAGCATCGCATGTTACGTAACTACATACCGCTCTCAGGCAGTAAGTGCACACGCCCGCGTGACTCGCGTGCGCCCAGAGCGGCCCGTACACTGACGGTTGCTTTGCACAAAGCAGGCAAGTCGACTTTAAACAATAACTATGGATAATACCTGCATGTTTCAACAGACAACTTTAAACAGGAATGAAAATCTGAACGGAATCATCCTAATCCTAAAAACTATTTTTATCCTACAAAATAATTGAAAAGGTATCATCATGATGATAATTCTGTATTGGCAATTATATTTTACAGACATCTATTTATTTTATGTACCGTAAGAAAAAATATTTTTTTTTAATAAATATGTAACGGGATAGTTGCAGATGTCTATGGGCACCAGCATCCACTTACCATCATAAATAGAAACGTCTCGATCGATCCTTTTTGGCTGAGACGACCCCATTAGTACAGCCGCAGCGTGGCATAATATTAGCTAAGCTTTTACATATAAGTACTTAATTTGACAATTATTTGATATTTTTGAAACAAATTCAAACTTAATATTACAATATATATACAGGTAAAAAATTATTTATCCATTATATAAAAAATTTCTTTATATGTATTATAATTATTAAGATTATGGCTACAGTAGCGTAATAATCAAGGTTGTGGATTTGATATCACCATTCGATAATTTCGACTATCGTCGTGAACCACTCCTTATTTGCCATAGTTACCACACATGCCATGCGAGTTGGAAACCGGAGTTTTTTTTATTGTTATTTCGAAGATGGTGCTGCCCATCTCACCGTTTGTTTCCATCAGTCACCTCATTCAACACCCACGGGATGATGTACCTATATATTCTTACACCGCCAGTACACGGTAGTGTTACCAGCATTACCTTTATTTAAACGTTCGGTCGTCCTATAGGTACCTACTCCGCCTGCCAGTACGGGACTGCCACTTTAGAACCTTCTTTCCAATCGATTATCGGTTAGTCATTGCCAACCCTATGCCACTTCAACTTACTGATAGATACCTATTACGTAGAGAAAATATAACTTTAAATTTGATATTATTCTCTTCATTTACGAGGCCTTTTCAAGAATACGCCGTTTGATTAATTCCTTGAAAGGTAGGTACCTATACCTAGTTTAGAAATTTCGCCTACCTTCCACGCTTAACCTTCTACCATCCTCTTCATATCCAACCATCAGCCAATACTTTACGCCTCATACATTTAACTACCGGGTGTAGTGTGTGTAAGTTAGGTTTCAACTTGGAAATGTTTGTAAATTTTACTCTTTAAACTTTTAAATATTTTTCTTTTTTATAATTCTTATACTTAATAATATGTACATTGATAATTAACAATTAGGTGCTCTATAACCACTCTACGTAAGCTATGTTTGGTACCTAATCTGCGACAATCTGTTACTTATAAAATAACGACGGTTTAATAGCGCAGCGGCTAAACGTTTGGTGGCTGACTCAAATCCCCCACGGAACAAGTAAGATAAGAATTGTTTCTTCTTATCTTCATTCAGATACTTTCGGTTCTGGGTTAACGTTTTTATTTTTTATAAATAATAAAAAGAATACCGAAATTTAACTGTTTTTAATGCATACATGTCAATGAATAACCTTTTTTTAAATGAAGTACAAGGAGACACAAAAACTTAAAGTATTATTTTTTATTGCGTGTAGACTAACACATACCTATTTTTTTAAATTAATCACGAGTAGACGGAGAATTTAAAAGGAGGTACCTAAAAGTAAAACAGTAAATGTAGAGCTTATATACCTACGTTATACCTTATTATGCGTCTTGCGACTGGGTACAGGCCTTTTTTTATGATATTTCTAAGATAGTTATGAAAAAATTAAATGTACTTACTAAGTATACCTATGAGGAAAATAATTGAAATATCTTCTACGTGAAGAAAAACTAATATTTTTAGCTTACATTTCTGCGTCGATTTCTGAGTTGTTTCTAAAACGAATACACGCACAAATAGTTCAAAATAACATATTGATGTTGGCTGCACGCTGTTACTGTCTTATTTTGTGTGATTTATTTCCAAGCTCTCGTAGTCCATCAAACGTAACAACTAACGCCATCTATCAAGACATTATAGAACTACACCTCACTACAATAAGATTATGATTGTATTGTTTTATTTATAATTCTGTGGTTCAATTTATTTATGCTGAAAAATAACATGCAATATAAAAAGTTTTATAAATTTAGAGTGTTTTTATGCAATGAAATATGACCCACAGTTTCTGTAGCTTCGTTGTTAGCGTAGTGGCCATCCTAGACGTGTAAAAATCTGAACTCACTCACAATCAGAAGCACCTACATTCAATGATTTTAATGTTCTCGCATTTATAATTATATAATTTTTTTCTTTTGCAATTCCAACATTCTAACATACTTCTATTTGCTGATGATAAAAAAATTTTTAAAGTTATTAAAAATGAACATGACTGTGAGCTACTACAAGAAGATATTAATAGATTATACTCATATTGTTCAAATAATCTATTATTCTTAAATATAAAAAAATGTAATGTTATTACATTCAGCAGGAAAAACAAAACTATAAAATTTGATTATAAAATAAATAATGAATCGATAGATCGAGTAACTGAGTTGCGGGACCTGGGCGTATATTTGGATCAAAAATTAATATTTAAATCTCATATTGATAAAATCGTTAACAAGTCCTATAAGATGCTTGGATTTGTCTTACGAATTACTAAAGACTTTAAAAAACCCTCAACTCTAATTATTTTGTATAACTCATTGGTCCGCTCAATATTAGAATACTGCTCAACAGTTTGGAATCCTCAATATAATATTTATATAGAGTCAATTGAAAAAATTCACAATAAATTTCTGAAGCATATACAATTTAGATCAGCCGGTGATGCCTCTGTTTTGTGTAGATTAGCCTCTAACCTAAAATCTCGTCGTACTGTCAGGGATCAGATGTTTTTATATAAAATCATTCATAATAGGGTCGACTCCATACCACTTCTAAGTGAAATAAATTTTAGATGCCAAAGGATAAGTGCTAGAAAGAAACTTTTATTTTGTACCTCTACAATGCGCACTAAATACGGCAGGAACAATTTTATAACTCGTGCATGTAATTCTTATAATAACATTTTTTCAGGTGTTGATGTATTTTCTCTGTCATATAGACAGTTTAAAAAAGAAATTGAAACTGTAATGGGTAAAATTGATATTTCACATTAATATTATATTTTGCCATAACTTAATTTTAGTTCTACACACCTAAGTATGTTATGATGTTTGCTTGTTGTCGATGAGTTACTTATCTGTGGAAACTTTATTGTTAATTGTAAGATTAATATGTGTTATGTATTAGACTTAAATTATGTATGTTTCCCTTGAAAAAATAAAAAATAAAAATAAAATTTAAAAGTAACTGAACGTTTGAAGTAACTTTTTTATTTACACACTGGAGTTTAATATTCTAAAACCCAAATAGGTTTTTGATGATAGGGTTTGAATGATGTGGAATGAAAACGTTTTCAAAGACCGTTTCTGACAAGAAAGGCAAACATTTTAAGAGCCCTAGAAACCGCGAACAAATGTTGCTACTATAAAGAAAAACCACTAGCGGAGTTAATACTCCGATGTTCGTTATTCTTTTATCAAGTCCCTGGTTGGAATCAAATAAATAAAGAGTTCTATGGTACCTACTCGTAGAAAGTGGGTGTCTATTATTAGAGCTATTTAAAATTTATTTGAATTGTTTATATAGTACGTGAGGGTAATATGTTTATCCGGTTAATATTGTCACTTTCCATTAACTCATAACTACAAGCTTGTTTGCATACATGGCTTTGTGATACGATAGCTCTTCATCAGTCAAATAATGAAGGGTCAAATGGGGGCCATTTTATCGACGCCATTTTGACAGTTGACATCTTATAGTAAAAACGTGACATAGCCATGCTGCAGTTATATTAGTAGTAGGTATAGTTGCAGCACGAATGGATCGGCTCGACCGGAGAGGGAACACGCTCTTACAGAATACCAGCGTAAAATACAGCTTAGTGCTGCTGTGTTTCGTATGGTGATTGTAGAGATCCGGAGACCCTTTTTACTGGAAACGCGGCGTTCTATCTTAGTCCTCACGGGTGACAACGCATCTGCATTTTGATTTCTAATCGAGGATAGATGTAGATGTTTATGGGCGACAGCAACCACTTACCACCAGGTGGACTGAGTGCGCGTGTGTCACCCTATCCCATAAAAAAATATTTTAGTCAATCTTATTATTGTGAAGTCTAGTTAGTTTTTTTTATATTGGTTTGTGAAGCAATCCTAATTATTAGCAAAGACTGTTTGCAATTTTTTTTCTTAATATATTAGTTATAATATACGACGTTGTATTATCTCTGTCCTGCTCCTAGTTTTGTTTTCATAGACTGAAAAAGCCGAAAGTGACCATATTACCCTCCCGTATTTTACGATTTATTTTAACATTAAGTTCTTTGTAATTGGTAAAAAATAACATACCTACATAAAATAAAATGGAAGTGTCCATCTGTTAAATCAAAATAACTGACTTCTAGGCTCAGGTAGTCATTCAAACATGAATACCCACTTTTAAAATGTTTGTCTATCTGTGTGCCAGTCTGTTTGTCCGAGCTTATCTCCGAAATGTCTAAACCAATTGGAACGGATAGAAAGCTACCTGTGTCTGTATATTTTATCCGTAACTTGAAGATTTAAAAGAAATGATTAAATAAGTGTTCCTATCCAGGCAAAGATGAGGCGGGACTGTTGCTTCCTCCGTAAATTGCTGCATAGGGTGGTTATTTGCCATAGTTGCCACGTTTGGCAAGCGGGTTGGCAACCGCAGTTTTTGATTTTAGTCCTTATTACAAAGACAATACTGCCCAATCTCCTGATTTGTTTCCCTTTGTCGCCACATACGACACCCACGGGATGACGTGGGCTAGTGGGTACACCGCCACTACACGGTCAGGGTCGGGACACTTGTTATTAAATAAATAAAGTTATAATCAAAGTAGTATTTTAACGACGTATAGGTACATATAAATTCGTAAATAAAAATTCTTCAGTTATTACTAAAAAAGTAAAGTAAAGTTACAGCCTATATACGTCCCACTGCTGGGCTCAGGCCTCCCCTCATTTCTGAGAGGGTTTAGGGCAAGGAAGTGTCCGCCGCGCTGCCCAAATGCGTGTTGACGAACTTCACATGTCTTCGAAATATTTTTTTTTCTCTTATTCCTCAGACATGCAGGTTTCCTCACGAATTTTTTCCTTTACCGTCGAGCACGTGGTTATTACTAAAATATTGCTGTATTCTAGGAAAAGTAACGAAAACTATTTCTTGAAATCTTTATCTTTATATTACACCTCAAAATAACTCGCACTTTCGACGTTATTCGCCGTCGTTTATTCATGCTTCTCTTTTTTTTTGCTTATTGTAAGCCCGAGCTTAACCACAATCGTTTGGCGTAAATGAAATTGTAATACCATTATCGCCATCTAGCGGTAATCATGAGACTTCCTGATATCTCCCACACCGGGATAAAATTGGCTGGCAGATTACTTTACGCTAATAATATTTTTTTATTTATTGTGTATTCTATATATCGTGAATAGTAAAGCTATGACACAGCGACTAAAAACATTTTTAAATACTTCAATAATATGCGATCTGTTTTTAACCTGGTTAAGCCGCTTCATGCTTTAGCAATAATAACGTTTCAGCCTCGCGCTACCTCACAAAATTTCCTCTTTTTCAAATCGAGAAAGTGATGTCGACATTATATGAGTAGGTACCACTTTACTAATGATATTAATAATCCTAATGTCCTCCAGACCGAGTTTCGTTCACGGCGGCTAGTCTTATCGAAGATCTGCGTAGGGCCGGATTATAGTGTCCGAATGTACGCGCAAACACAGGTGCACTCTCTATTCCCTCACTCTCTTAGTTCTATGGAACGATTATCCGACACGACTGGAAAGAGATCAGGCGCAGGACCTTACGTAGGGAGGGCGGGGCTGGTTTTAACGGAGGTAAGAATTAACAAGCTTATTCTCGCCAAACGTGAAGTGATAAAAAAATGAGACTCGGTTTAGAATAACTATATACATAGCCAAACGTGTCCTAACTAACTTGTCAGTTATCGATCGGCCATCGCTAGTGATAGTTGTGCGTAATAAGCTCGAATTGACAGGTAAACAAACTTTTTGTACTTCGTAATAAATTGATTTAAGATTTATTTTTTCGCTAAATTTAATCAAAGTTTATCCTAAATGGTATTGTATTTTATTGATTTTAAAACTATTATACTTGTTTGTAATTATTTTGACTAGTTTATTTTCTGTAATTGATGAAATATAAAAGTGACCTTGGGGCTAAAATTAACAAATTGAGTAGGGTCAGTATTAACATGTTAATACTTCCCCATATGTAGGTATGTGATATTAAACGAATGTTTTTTTGCAATAAGTATGTTTTTTATAGAATGAGAAATTACAAAAGGAAGAGTACAAGGGGGTCTACGTCTCAAGAAGTATTTGAGCTGGCAGCTGAAGAAGTTCTGGTAAAAAACAAGAAATATAGAGATGTTGCTACTGCATACAATATTTGTCATGTAACACTGTTTAAATACGTAAAGAAAAAAAAGGCGGGAACTTCTGTTGAAGTGGGTTACAAAAAAAACCGTCTAGTTTTCAATTCTGAGCAAGAAACAATGATAGCTGATTATTTAGTAAAATGTTCTAATATCTATTTTGGATTGGTACCAGACGATGTCAAAAAATTAGCTTACGAGCTTGCCATTCGATACAAGATTTAAAATATTCCAGAATCTTGGAAAAGAGACGGAAAGGCTGGCAAAGATTGGTTTACTGGTTTTATGAAGCGCAACGCATTCTTGTCTATTCGGAGCCCCGAGGCAACCAGCTTAAGCAGAGCAACATCCTTCAACCGTACTAATGTTCATTCATTTTTCGAAAAATATCGAGAAGTGCTTCAATGATACAATTTTTCACCGAGTAGAATCTGGAACGTAGACGAGACTGGAGTCACAACGGTGCAAAAACCCAAGAAAGTGGTAGCTCAACGAGGTTCCAAGCAAGTAGGTGCAGTCACATCTGCAGAACGGGGTACTCTCGTCACAATTGCAGCAGCGGCAAATGCTATTGGTAATTTCATACCATGTATGTCCGTTTTTCTACGGATAAGATATAGTGATTTATTCGTCCAAAATGGGCCGCCCGGGTCTGTAGGCGTAGGAAATAGTTCCGGATGGATGACTGAAAAAGAATTTTCAATATTTATTGACCACTTTGTAAAACATGTTAAAACATCAGAGCATGAGCCAGTTTTATTGCTATTAGATAATCATCGTTCTCATGTGAATGTGGAGGTCGTCACCAAAGCAAAAAAAACCACATCATTCTTTTGTCTTTCCCTCCACATGATTCCCATAAACTTCAACCTCTAGATGTTGGTGTGTATGGACCGTTTAAAAATTATATTAGCCGGCAGCAAACGAACTGGATGATTAATCATCCTGGGAAGACCATGACGATCTATGATCTCCCTGGAATTGTAAAAAAAGCATTTTCACTGGCATTCACTCAAAACAATATCATCAACTCATATAAAAAAGCTGGGATTTCTTTCAAGACTGTGACTTTGCACCATCATTTGTTACTGATCGTCCCGATCCAAATACTGCTTCGATGGGCAACCAGGGATCACTGCAGCCTGGAGATAGTTCTGTCAACCCAGGAGAAGTATCACTAAATTTAGACTCTTCAATCCTAAATGAAATTATAGATAACATGCCTGATATTGACATAAGTATTTCAGAGGTTATTGATCAACTATCACACGTACCATCAAATAAGCAGCGACCGTCAAATGAACCAGGACCGTCAAATACAAAGCCTACAGAAAAGTTTAACGTAGAAAAAATAAGACCGCTTCCAAAAGCACCACCTCGTGTCGAATCCAAACGAAAGCGTTCAAGGAATCAACGATTCTCACTGATACTCCCGAAAAATTGACCTTAGAGGAGGTAGCAAAATTAAAGTCATCAAAAAAGATAAAAACTAGTCTGACTGAAACTAAAAGTAAGGGTAAAGGCAAAGGAAAAGGGAAAATTAAAGCTAAAGAAACCCGGAAAGTAGAAGTAGAAAAGGTTAAGAAGCATATTCTGCAGGATGTTAGTGAAGAAGATACCTGCTTCTGTTTAGTTTGTGCCGAGTCTTATAATGAAGACATGACTGGATACAATGTATTTTATGCAAAGGATGGGCTCATATCACCTGTATTATAGGTGATACCAGAAAATACATATGCCTCAACTGTTTCTCAGATGATGAGAAATCGTATTCTGATTAATTATTGCCTGATATGAAGTACCTATTTCCTGTCTAAGTTTAAGTACAAATTAGTTTAAGACTGATTAAACTTATTATTTAATTATTATATTTAAACTATTTAAAAAAAATGTTTGTAACAGATTTATAAGATAATACCTACCATTTTTTTTACTTCATTAAGAAACTTAAAGACTGTTCAACCTAAAGTAAGTAACTTTAAAACATTAAGATTAAACTGTGTGTTTATTTTTTAGGCTTAACAATATTCAAACTATAGCAATGATTGTTATTAAGTGTAGATTTAAAATAATTTGTTATATTCTTTGAGTTCCTATCATAAAAAAGTCAATAAAACATTTTCATTAATGTCAGTGACATTTTATTTAAGTATTTGATAAAATTTTAGTCTCTGTTAATAATCGCCCCTTACGTTAATACTTACCCCAGCTCCGTTAATATTCGCCCCACATGCGGGGTATATATTAACAAATGACTTTTTTGGTTTTCATGGCTCTCTTTCTGGAAGCACTTACATACCTGATGATTTTTGTTGTTAATATCATAGCTGAAGTTATTCAGCTATGATATTAACTTTGGTTACAAAGCATGTATTCAATAAAAAATAAAATGAAAAAGTCTATTATCAACGAAAATATAAATCATAATACAAAATTTGTACCAGCCTCGTCCTCATCTACTTTTCGAAGCACGAGGGCGGAACTAAGCGAATTTCCTCAATCTGAGCTGCTATTGAGAATTTTTGGTTAGAAAAACGCAATGACTGATTTTAGCCTTACTCAGGATTCGAACCCACTGCATTACTACCACTAGACCAAGGGACAGTCAACCTCTATAACTATTTCTGTCGTCAAGTAACAATGCCTGCACTGCCGTGTTCCGGTCTGAAGGGTATAGAGAGTCAGAGCTATCAATCTCTTTGTACCTAATTTTTTTGTGTTGTCAATTGTAACATATATTGTAAGTTGGTATTTAAAAAAAATAGTCCCGCTGGGATTCTTGCTGGCTCTTCCTAGGACAGAGGTTTTCTATGCGAACCTGTGGTAAATTTACAGGCTGTAAAGCATTCTCGAAGACTCGAACCTCTAAGGTAAAGTATGTATATATAGTAGCTATTTAATATCCAGTAGACCTGGAAGTTAGTTTGTTACGTTAATTATATTTAAAAAAAACTTTGCTATTTTTTATTAGTGACTACAAAGATACGAAAAATTAAAAGATGAGAGTCTTTATAAGTAATTCCGTTCTCACTTGTTGTCCTAATTTTCCACAAAGTGATAGCTCATACATTCTTATATATAATAATATCTAATATAGGTCTTCAACATTGATTGCCTCGTAGAGAGTATACATGCCATAGTTGCCACGCATGCCGTTGCTACCTGGGTTATTTACCGCAGTTTTTTATTATTGTGTATGCTATTGTAAAAAAAGCCACTACCTATATCTTCTTTCAATTTTTCTCCGTCGCTGTACATTTTGATAAATTCTCTGCCTCTATACACTTTGATTTATAAACTTGATTTTTTTTTATCTAACAAGGCACTCGACAACTTACCCAATAATCTAATAAATTACAAAAATTAAAGCAGTCAGATTGATTTACAAACTAAATGCTGTCGAAAACCTTTAAAATTTGTTTGGAGTCGGGTTGTTTTTTTTTTAAACAAATGCGTATATGTAATGTACCTACTATAATTCTCTTTTGAACTCCTGATATTAACAACGGTGCGGTGAGTGTCGACATGATATTTAGAAGAAATCAACTTTGATCTATCTGTATATCGAAGCCGACAGCAATTTAAATGAGTTAATGAACCAGAGTGTATAGAAGTCATGATTGACGAGTTGTCTGATTTCGCCACTACTTACTATATAGGATCTAAAATAAGCCAATTAAGTACATATTCAACCGTAGTTGGGTTTAAATACTAGCTGCATAATCATCATCATTACAGATGAAAAACAAAAGAAGGTGGTTCACAAATCCATTGCTAAACATATGCCTCCCCAAGGAATGTCACAAAATACGGTCCTGAGCTACCTGCATTCATCGACTTCTTGCATATCTTACCAAGTCGTCGCTCCATCTAGAGTGTGGGGGACGCCTCTTTATGAATAGACTTGATTACCTTTAACTACGAGCTGCTGTATAGACCAAATATAAACTATTATATAGTGCGTGCCCGAGAAATTGAAGAAAGTGTATTCTGTGAACATTAGGGTTTTGCGGCGGACTAATCCAAACTACAAAACCCTTTCACAGTGAAACGTATGAAATAAAATGACCATCAATACATATAAAATGACCATCAGCTAGAAATTTTATCATCTTTTGAGGTAGATTTTTCAATCATCAAGTAAATTTTATTCATCATATAAATAATAACCTGACTGAATGTAAAAGTCAAACAATTAAACGATTTCATTCATACAACTATCATTTTTAATTTCTTTACTTTGTATTTTAATATACTAAATTACTCACTTTTACCAGACGATTGAAAAATCGGCCGACCAAAAAACTTCTAATTGGTAACCGACCAAAAGTTCGTAGACTCACTTGTCTGATAAACTTTTGAAAAACCACATATTTTATCATTTTAACATTGGATAGACCTTAACCATTAAAAAGTGTAAAACCATGACCGTATTGGACATCATCACAGAGGCGAAGTCAGCCATATGGCGAATTGACAACTCACAATTGTAAGTGAGCTATGGGAGGTATATGGTTGCGTTCACCCTACGTTGTGGAATCCTTAACAAGGATTATCGCAGTGGAATTAGAATTACAGACAGCCTGTGCACACCTGTACACAGCCATTGGATAATAGAGTTTCAAGTTATAGTCTCTGACCGAACTGACTTTGAAATACCTACATGCAATAAAGAATTAAGTACTTCTAAGTGACTTCCGGAGATAATCAGGAGATGCTCGTTCGAATAAAATCTGTGAATTAATATTTTTGCACGTCTCTGGCTAGGGTCCGGACCTAAAGCAACAGAATATTAGCTCTGATGACGAGGCCGAGTGCTAAATTATAATTATTCACCACGGTAATAGCAATTTAATTCTATTTTCTTTCCTCCTTTCGTCAAATAAACTTCTGATCTCTGCGAATGCCAGCCTCGAATCGTCCGCTATCGATTCTGTTTGATGTCATATCGCACCTTATAAACGTTCCCGATTATTCTCGTTCCCGAAAACAGTTACAATTACTCGACTATCGTTCCTCGGCCGCAGCGTAAACACCATTTTTTAGCGTATGGTACAAGTTAAATTATTCTCGTATTAAATAACATTATTTATATTCAATTTATTTCGAGTTTGCTTAAAACTACAACTTCGAATTTTTCCATAGAATCAAGGTCTTTCTCCAGTGAGAAAATTTTAACATAATTTCAGATCTTCATAAACACATCTCACTCTAATTACATCGATAGATAGATTAGGTGACCTGATCATTCTACGATCGTGGGGCTTAATAAAAAAGGGCCAAATTAAAGAAAATACCGAAGCATTTTTTATAAGAATGTTTTGTAAACTATATTTAAGCAACAATACTTAGTAGATCCGAATGTAGCAGACTATTTGAATACTTTTGTAAAATATATTCTTGAGACTATAGATATATGTAACTTCTTATTTTGATATAGAATAAGATTAACTAATGAGTACACATTCCACCTGATGGTAGGTAAATGAAAGCTGTGGCCCATAGAAACCACTTATCTTCATTTAAGAATCAAAATGCAGATGCGTTTCACCCTTAAGGACTAAGATGGAATGCCTCATTTCCATTAATATGGGTCTCCAGAAACACATAAACATTAAGTTGTTCTTTTACGCTGGTATTCTGTGAGAGCGTCTTTCCGGTTTTCGTGCTATAACCATAATATGAAACTAAATAATACTAAATAATTTCAATCAAATCTGAAACTTCTACCTTTTTAACCGCAGTAAATACATTCCGTGCTTCACTTTAGACTTGTCCAGTACAACAGTCACCCATATTATTCTGTCCGTTTCGCGGCATCTAATGTAAACACGCTCTCTTTTTGTCCTAAGTGATCCGGTTCTGGTCAACGTTGATTTTTATATCAAATTAAGAACAATTTACACTAACCTATGCCAAAAACTTCCAATAAAAACTCAATTAAAAATTATAAAGGCATATGTGAGGAAATGCTCGATATGACCAAGTTTAGGTCAAATGTAGGAAGAACTTAGCGGTCTATTAAAGTTTTGAAGTCTCTATAACGAGATATTTTTGTTTATAAACAAGTCTCAAAGTCACCTAAGGTACATGTGTGTCACCGTACGGTCATCTTAAGTAAGCTTTGCCGCCCTATGGAAACTAAACTAGAAGAAAGCCGCAGACAAAAACACTAAATCGTGTACTCAATAACTATAAAAAATATATACTCGTATAACTAATATAGTAAGAAAATTATAGCAAGCTTTGGTAATAATGAGAAACACTTCGAAAAATCAACTTAAAAAAACTAACTACACTACGCAATACTAAAATCGACTAAAATTTTTATAATATATATAAATTACGTGTCACGCTGTTTGTCCACGATGGACTCCTAAACTACTTAACCCATTTTAATGAAATTTGCAAACAGTATGCAGTTTGGTCCAACTTGAGAGATAGGATAGTTTTACCCACAATTTTGAATTGCGAATTTAAGGATTTTTAATACGACGATGAGGGCAGAACAACGTCTGCCTGGCAAGCTAGTATTTACTATAATGTCAACTGTCAAAATGGCGTCGATAAAGCAGTGCACTTTTGACCTTTTATTATTAGATTGACCGATGAAGAGCTATCGTATCACAAAACCATCTATGCAAACAGGGCTGTAGTTTTTGCGTAATACGAAAGTGACCATACTACCATACTAAGATTCAGATCACGATGACAACTTTCAAATATACCTATAAATTGTTAATGCCGTAAGATATCTTCATCAAGCCGTTTTCGGACATACGCCTCTCACGATGTATTGTATATTTGGATTTGCCTGCACGTTTGCACGTCGCCGGTCTGGTTATTTTTTATCAGGCTTGCAGAGACAGTTATACTGCCGTTTATCGAAACCCCGTAGTCGCCTCTTCAACACCCACGAGATGAAATGAGGTGATGGATTCACTTAGATGCAAGGATATAATGAAATTGAAACTAACATACCGAATTTTGTAGGCTTTTACAGTGTCAGATCGACGATGGTATTCAGATCCGAAAATCAAAAACAGTTGCTTTCAAAAATATGATAATTACTGTATTTGAGGACTAATTTAACAGTAAAGTACCTCAACAACATGTTATAGTATAGCCAAGCGACGCAATAGTTAAAAGAAATTTTAAAGTCTTTATTATAAAGTATATTTCGCTTTAAAACAGATTTCTAATATAGTTATACCGGCGATGCTGTACACTCCCTTACCCAAATGCCCGACGCTATTTATTTTGAAGAGCGTCCGCATATTTGTTTGGATTAAAAATATTTCTGGCTACACTTGCACACGACACTGTACGAAGTATCGTCCTCCATGCCCGGCGGCTGGTTAAAATTCATGAGACACGTGCCGGCCGCGATACTATGTATTAACCAAAAATGTAAGGTCGATTACATACAAAGCTTTTTGATAGGACCGGTTTTCTTAATTACTTATAAAATGAAAATGAAGTCCCTTTTAATCATAACGAGAAATTCCATATTTGTCCTCAGAGTTAACAAAGACATCTAGATTCCGAATCGGTAATAGATGTAGTCATCTATGTGCTATCCACATACCATCGAGTGGACTATAAGTAAACAGTTTAGTTAATTAAGTTGCCAATATAACCGGATCATACTTTTCATTATGCCAAAAATATATCTAACGGACAATAATAAGTAATAATGTCTTCTAGATTGAATTTCCAGTTTCAACACCGGTTATATATTATGGATTATAGTGTTCAGGTATAAGTATACCTGAACACTATAATACGAATACGATTATATATTATGGATTATAGTGTTCAGGTATAAGCATACCTAAGCTGACAAACAAGCAAAATAGTCCACTCGATGGTATGTGGATAGCACATAGACATCTATTACCGATTCGGAATCAAGATGTCTTTGTTAACTCTGAGGACAAATATGGACAAATTTCTCGTTATGATTAAAAGGGACTTCATTTTCATTTTATAAGTAATTAAGAAAACCGGTCCTATCAAAAAGCTTTGTATGTAATCGACCTTACATTACTAAACACATGTGCACTCTCTGTACTATCACTCTAGGGAAGACCTATGGAACGAGAATCTGACAAGACCGGAAGGAGATCAGCCACAGAACCAACAGCTTTACGTGCTTTCCGAGCCACGGGACCGTTAACTTATTGACTCGGGGCTGCTACTGAGAATTCTTGACCAATAACTTATCTTGGTCTGACGGACCCAGGAACTGATGAACAGCAGTCTCACTTACGATTACAATATCAATAAGGCAGTCATAACAAACAATATAATTGGTTCGGGTATAATCCTCTAAAACCAAGGAAACACTTTAAAATAAGAAACATATTACTTATCTTTTGACTGGTTCTCAGAGATTTAGGTCCTAGGAAATCTTTTAGGGAAGATTTTATTTTATTAACTTCCTATAGAGTTTGAATATGTCCAGCTTCAGCTTCGATCGTATTGCATACTTCTTCTTCTTAAACTTCGGTAATCCAATTAAAAAACGAACCGAATATCCGACAAATGGGAAGCACCTGTTCTGCTCATTCATTCATTCATTCGTAATATCATTCATTAATTCATTACATCTTTCATTAATTCATTATATTTTTTAACATTAGGTGTCGAGCACACAGTTCACCTGATGGTAGGTGGATGCTGTTGCCCATAGACATCCACATTTATCCTCAATTAAGGATCAAAATACAAATGCGTTGTCACCCCTGATGACTAAGATGGAATGCCTCGATTCCAGTAAAAAGGGTCTCCGTTTCTCTACACTCACCTTACGAAATACAGCAGCATCAAGCTGCTATTTTACGCTGGTATTCTGTGAGAGCGTGGTCCTGCCCTGGTCGACCCATTCCTACTACAACTATAATATAGCTGCGTGGCTCTACCACGGTCATATATACATATATATATTTCATTCATTTATTCATTACATCATTCATTCATTGATTGATTTAGATGGCTCCGTGACGCAGTGGCTTAGCAATCGAATCGAATCGGTTCGAATCCCGCACGGAACAAGTATTTGTATTGCCTACAAATAATTGTTCCGGGTCTGGATGTTTGTCCTTATGCAATTTATGTTTGTAAACTGCCTCCACAATACCGGTGAAAATCCTAGTCTGGGGGTAACGTTTTAAAAAAGAAAAAAAAAGAAAGTCATTTTACACGTGCAGACCGAGTGCAATACAATAACATGTTAAAGGTGCTGTTGGAGTTGCCACGGTTCTAAATTCTATAGTCACTGTAGCATGCATTTTCTCACTTTGAAAAAGTGGCACGTAAATATCTTTTTTTAATTAATTGTTATTTAATTTCTTTGATATATTGTAATAAGCAATTTACCTACTAACCTCGTTATAAATAATCTATACATAGAAATAAAGTTGAAATGTTTGTCTGTAACATCGAATACCTGAGAACTTTTAATTGAACTGCGGCGTTTCTTTGCGTGTTATTAAGACGTGAATAAACGTTTTTTTTTAGTTTGTCCATCTGTCTATGGCCAATACATGGCAATTCTTTTAAACTACACTTATTTATTTTTTCTTTATTAAACCTTACAAAACAAGGAGTAAAAGCTAGCAGTAACAAGTAGTAGTACTAGTAAAAGTAACTGGCACTATTAGCTACACAAGCTAGCAGTACCACTTACTCGACGGAGTCAGTTGTTAATTCTTCGATTCGATGTATAACGCTTTTACAACAAAATCGCAGAAAATATACAATATTTGACCTGCACAACGTTCAAAATTTTTTTATAACTAAGTTTATATAAAAAGGGTTAATATAATATTAAGAAATTTATTGATGATAATAACCCCTGGGAAAGGTGATCGTTTCCAAGCTATTTCCAATTTGTTTTGTGTTGTTAACTGTAACGTACATGATCGTAAGCTGTTGTTTTAAAAAATTAAAAAATCCTCCGGAGATTTCTTGCTGGATCTCCCCATGACAGAGATTTTTCCGAACCAGTGGTAAATTAAAAAGAGTGACTTTCAATAGGTATTATTTATAATCTATATTCAATAAAAGAGTTTCTGTTCCTGTTTCTTGAGTTAATGCTAAAAGCATCAAAGCCTTTATTTAATTAGTTTAAATTCTAAGTAACGTCGTTACTGTTAATAAATCGACCTGAATTTAACACTTGCGTGATTATGTGCATATCCGTTCTAATTCAGAATCACTTCTTACGATAAAATAATTAAAAACGACGGAGGTTGAAAAGAATAAGACGAAGTGCGGTGATTATTTACTATTATAGTACAATGCTTGACTTCTAACCCTCCTCACGATAAATAGTGATGCAACCGAAGATGGTTAAGCGCACTGATTTCGGTTTGTTTGATCTTATTTGCTAGTAACTACTCTGAGATCTAAATATTATTTTTGATTAAAGATGGCGGTGTATAGAATATCCACTTCCCTATATCATCCCGTGGGTGTCGTAAGAGGCGACAGAGGGAAACAAATCAGGAGATGGGCAGCCGCGTCTTCCTAATGACGAACAAACATAAAAAACTGCGGTTGCCAACTCGCTTGCCAAGCTTGGCAACTATGGCAAATATCCCCCTATAAGACAATCTATAGGGTAGGCCTATGTTCAGCAGTGAACTTTAATAGGCTATGACGGTAAAGATATTTGTATATAAATATATTTAGGTAGAAAAAAGCTGGCGACAAAAGCTTTTTTACCAACATTTACGAGGTCATCGATAATAACAAACGAACTCTCAGCCCACCTGATAGTAAGTGGCTTTGCAATCCATGGATGGCTACCTACAGCCAACTGCTAAGGGGAAGCTGGCGACAAAAGCTTTGTTTAAATCTCATAGTTTTAGGGTACGAAATGGGAAATTCTAAAGTCGTGAATTCGACTAGTGTCGTAACCACTCCTACTAATTTTAAATTGTTTATACATTTTTACCCTTATTGGAATAGTATTCAACTTACTATACGAAGTTTTAAGAAGACGAATTCAATTCAGGGGGCCAAAAGAAAATCAACGTTAGGTTCCCTGAGGTTAGGGAACCTGACATCACGCTGAAGTGGATCTTTTGGCACAACCCTGAGGTACTGGTTTTAAGAATATATATTATATTACATAATTTTATTTCTTAATTTTTATAAGCTGTTTGTTCATTCTTGATTTTTTTTTGCTTTGACTTTGTTTCTGTGTTCTGGTGACATGTGTGTGTCAAAATAAATATATTTCTTTATTTTTTCTTACTTCTTAATAAGAAGAACAACTGCTTTTTAGGCTGGTATCCTGTGTGAGTATGGTCCTCCCCTGTGAAGTGAACTGACCAATTTGTGCTGTAGCCACAAGACACTGTAACATGGACCAGCATAATGTGTATTCATACAGCATGCTGTAACATGGATCTCTGGTCCTCTGCACTCACCATACGAGACACAGCTGGTATTCTGTGAGAGCGTGGTCCATCCCCGATCTAGCTGACTCTACCACGTATGAGATTAAACTCACCTGAACATTATGAGATGTGGATTTTTCTATACTTATTATAATTCCATTTAACGGTAAAATGCTAGGACTATTTTACCGCAATTATTAAGTTCTAGGAGACCAGTTCGTTATCTCTTTTGCTTAAACCTTGGACTGTGTAGATATTTTGCAGAGCACCTCCTAGTAAAACTTTCTACATGCTTTTAGAACTTCTAAATATGTTAAAAACTATAGGTATAATTGGGTGCACGCCAGTACGATTTTTGTATTCTAGGTCTACATTTGATTAAAGAAAAACAAAACATTTTGTTCGTTTTCAATCCAAGGTTCCGTTTTCAATTACCTTTGCGCATTTTAGTTACATAATAAAAACACGACTTAATGACACGACACGAAACATGTGACAAACAAATTTACAGTCGACCTCTAGGTCTGGAGGAGGGTAGGAAGGTAAGTCGCTACTGCAATTCATGGACACCTGCAGCCTATTGCAAAGATAAAAGGCTCCAAATGCGTTGTCACCTATGAAGACAAGGATGGAATGCCTTACATCATGTTATTTTACTTTCTGTCTCAGCGCCTTACACCTCACATACAAATTCACATGTAGACTCACTGAGCAATTAAATAGACAAAGCAAATACAACTTGCTTCGTTAATTACAAAAACCTTGGTCTCGTTTGCAGTTATGAAGGTAACAAAATTAATTTAATGACTATCTGATCGCTTTTGTTAGTATATGATGCGTGGTACCGCTTTATACTCCTTCATCTAAACATAAGTTTTTTTTTTATTATTTTATTATTGAGGCCAGTTTTTCGATCATCAGTTAAAATTGTTCATAGGATAAAAATAAAATGAAAATTATAGTTGTATAAATACATTAATAATGTCCTCCAGACCGAATTTCGGCCACGGCGGCCTGCCTCAACGGAGGCTAGCCATCGGCACAGGACAGGATTATAGTGCACAAGTGTATGCGCAAGCACAGGTACATTCTCTATTCCATCACTCTCATAATCCGATGGGACGGTAAACCGACATGACCGGAGAGAGATCGGGCGCAGGACCAACGGCTTCACGTGCTTTCCGAGGCACTGGGGTGAGACACCGCTAACTTCCCGACTCCGGGCAGCTACTGAAAATTTCTTGACGGAAAAACTCAATAATTGCTTTTTTGGCCCGACCCAGGTTTCGAACCCAGGACCTCATGATCAGCAGTCACACTAATACAACCACTAGACCAACGAGGCAGTCTCTAAATGAATTATTATTATCTATAAATAAATTATATAAAATTTAAAATATTGCAATTGTTTTGCTTTTATATCTAGTCATGTTCTAGTTTGATCACAAACATCAATTGCTGGCAGTTAGTGTTGCTAAAACTGAAAAAAGGCTGGACCGATATTGATGAAACTTTTGTGTGTGTTTGAATGCGCCTTTGGATGGTTTATATCTACAGTTGGACGCGGCAGGTGGCGCTGTTGTCGAGATCCAGAAACAATCCCTGCGAAGCCGGAGAGGATCGCTAGTCAAATATATTACTAGTACAGTTGTAGCACGAATGGGTCGGCTCGACCTTGGAAGCACTACGCTCTCACGGGATAGCAGCGTAAACCGGCAAACCGGAGACCCTTTTTACTGGAAACGAGGCATTCCATCTTAGTCCTCACGGGTGACAACGCATCTGTATTTTGATTCTTAGTCGAGGATAAATGTAGATGTCTATGGGCCACAGCATCCACTTACCATCAGGTGGACTGTGTGCTCGTTTGTCACTCTATCCTATAAAAAAATATATAATTTTCTCAATTGCAATGTGGTGATGATAATGATGATACTTTTTCCCTTTATGGACTTCTCTCAGTGTAGGGATGATTCGCCTCAGTCGTCACGCTTTGCAAGTGGATTGACGATCGCAGTATCTACCAGCATATCAGTACTTTTAGCAGTGCTACTTGTAGCCTTGCCAAGTCCTATTTAAAAAAAAAACTAAAACGAAAACTAAGTTACCTACCTAACTACTTACTTACCGTTACCGTTACAGCCTATTGAAGTCGACTGCTGAACAAAGTCCTTCCCCTGGATTACTTCATAAGGGGTATTTTGCCATAGTTGCCTCTTTTGTTTCACAGACACCAACGGGATGATATGGAGTAGTGGATATTCTCACACCGCCGCTACACTTCACACTTAATTTTAACTTACTTACATTAAAAATATCATACTTTCTATAGAGATGTAGAGCTTCCAAAGCGCACCCCGTCTATTTGATTACTCATACACCGTCCTTAGTCTTATCACATTTTAACACACACATATATACATATATAACACACATTTTTACATAAATATTGCACGCATGTAAAGTATAATATAGTTAGTATAAGAAGTTATAATTTATAATATATGACTGCTGGCGTGGCGCCGATGAGTTATTAGCCCACATTTAATCCTATCTGCCTCTGATCCCTTGCGTACAATACAAGGCGACAGAGGGCAATGAAATAAAAGACAAATGATAGCATTTTCTTAATAAGAACGCAAGTTAATAAAAAATTGCGATTGCTAACACACCTGCCAAACGTGGCAAATTTGGCATATATCACACCCATAAAGAAATCTATGGGGATGAACAATGTTCAGCAGTAGACTTCCAATAGACTGTAACAATGATGATAATAATGGTCTGGCTCCAGCCTGGGTACTTCTGAGACGATAACATAACCATCGGAAGCTACAATATTATATGGCAATTTCTATAGTGGTCTCTTAAACACTTAGACAAAATGGGGTGACGCAAACGAACTAGAAACTATCACGGGTGGCGGTCTCTGACGCCGCTACTAGACAGCAAATACGTGACTGCAAAACTATATTTCATCATGATCTAAATACAATAGCTTCATCAACAGCTTGTAGCAGTCTACCGCTTGGTATAGGCCTTAGGCGTAACATTTAGCTCGGTTTTCGCCTGTACGTATATATATCTGGTTGCTACCAACCACCTACACCAACCCAGATTGTCGCTTCATCTTGTCATCGGACGTCTCACATTGCGCTCACCTGAAAATGATTTACAGTCCATGACCATTAAACATGTGATTAAATTTGGTTAAACAAAAATATTCTTTTTCCTTTGGCAGCAAATCAAATTATTATTTTCAAAATATGCTAAGATAAATCTACCCAAATAAGTAAATTCTGTGACTACTGAGCTGTTCACAGGACGCTCATCATGACATTTTGGCTTTCAACGCAATTGTTATGTTTGTTAATGGAAAGCAATATTATATAGAAACTGTCAATTAAAACTAATTTTTGTGAAAACATTGACTAACAATTTCAAAGGAACGTATCAATCATAAAAACATCTACAAAACGTCTAATTGGCTGAACATCGCCTGAACGGATTGAGTTTGTGCCAAATGGAAATCGTATCCTCTGCAAGCAACCTCGAAATATAATGACAGGACACATCATACGAACAAACTTACAAATACTCGTTCTTAATTTATAATTGCTCTTTGTTTATAGCTTACGGCGTTGTTAATAAAGGCGTTAGATAGTCGAGATTACGTTCTGAGTCGATATATACATGTTGGTAGTATGTAAAATAATTTATTAAGTAATTCGCGCGAAGCCGGCAAGAGAGCCGAACCGTGTAACGCCCCTGAGGATGCTACAAGTAAAAGCAGTGATACATCGCGAGTTTCGTCGCGAATGTGCTTCGTTCCACTTTGAACCTTTAGTTATAGTTTTTTTTGTATGGCTTGTATAATTTTCGTCAATTACAAAAAAACGAAACCGTATCAATAATTAAATTACAGTAGTTGTGAAATTTTAAAATGTTAGTTACAATTTGGCATAATTATTTGTCAATACAACACTACACCTCACGCTCACAGAATGCTGTCGAGAAATACTTTAGATAAATAAGAAACATCAAACAAATTAATATGATCAGCTGGTAATTTTCTGGTCTACCTGACTCCTCGATGGGCGGAGGCAGTAAAGTCCAAGGGAGAGGCATTGGCCGTTAATTTGGACATAGCGAAGGTCTTCGATCAGGTTTAGCACACAGCGCTCGTTCGAAGCTCCCTTCCTATGGGCTTCCCGAGAAATTGAATAAAATAAAAAAATAAAAAATTACGACATCTTTTTATTTTTCTTAAAGACCCTAAAATAACCCATAATTCTTTTTATTATTTTTCTATATCAGAAAATTCTGCATAGATTTTTAGATATTTGATGAAATATAAAATATCCAAGAAAGAGAAAGATACATTATGGCTTATTCGTCTTTAAAAATTTCATATCGGATTGACTTTAAAACCATTTCGATACTCTCCGAATGACCGATAAAATACAATTTTAGGTGCATCCAGTCATCTCAGAAAATTTTACTTATGCAACATTTCAGAAACTAATCACTAAATGGCGGAGTAAAGAAGGTAAGTTACTGCAGAGCCGTTAAAGGAATTTAGGAAACAATGGTGAATTTTAAATGGCGTAGATTGCTGTTCAAATTAATTGCAAATTAAAAGCTTATTAGAATTTTAATTGCTGTTCAAATTAGAAGAGTACTACTAAAAGTATTTTATCTCTGGTGGTAGGACTTATTTTCTGACTAGGAACCCGACTGTCTACGTCTACCCTATCATCTGTCTGCCGTCAAAAAGTAGTAAAGTCTGAAGAGTGTAGAGAGTCAATATAATTACAGACTTTGAGGCACAATCATGTGTTGCCTTCTTTGATTGATGCGTTGTTACTGGACTTGCTGCAAGTATCTGGACTGTAGTAGCCACTTTTATATTTTTATTTTATAGAAAAAGGGCAACAAAAGAGAACACAGCCCACCTGGTGGTAAGTGGATTCTGTAGCCCATAGACATCTACATTTATCCTCGATTTAGAATCAAAACGCAGATGTGTTGTCACCCCTGAAGACTAAGATGGAATGCCTCGTTTCCAGTAAAAAAGGGTCTCCGGATCTCTATACTCACCATACGAAACACAGCAGCATTAAGCTGCTACTTTACGCTAGTATTCTGTGAATGCGTGGTCCTTCCCCGGTCGAGCCAACCCATTCGTGCTACAACCATAATATAGCTGCAGCGTAGCTCTACCACGTATAATATCTATCAGGT
The DNA here is from genome assembly GCA_036936625.1 of Parnassius smintheus behrii. Lineage (NCBI taxonomy): Eukaryota > Metazoa > Arthropoda > Insecta > Lepidoptera > Papilionidae > Parnassius > Parnassius smintheus. Next base: position 21,064,346 of record JAUPFT010000009.1, on the reverse strand, counting down.
TGACTGTAAGTTTCTTTGTCACATCTGTTTTATTAGAAAAAAATTTTAAATATGATAAAAATATTTTAAAAATGTTAAAAATAATTTAATTTAAAAAAAATATGTTTGCTGTGTTTATTTTAATCACTGCTAGCATGGAATCGCTTAGATACATTTGGAAGGTATCGCTGCAAGCGAGGACGTGTGTACACACGGCGGAAGTGATTCAGGCGCGGCCCGGTTGCTCAGCGAAGCAATGTGCCGCTTGCGCAACTGTCCGCCAGAGAGCGCACGCGATCTCTGCACCGTCGAGGTTAAAAGTGAAGATAACTATAATACATCTTTAATGGTCGCGTTTACTAATAATAATTGTTTTAAGTGCTCCCTTCAGAACAAATTAAATAACTTCGATGGCCGCCTGTCGCAGACGATTTTCTTTAAGAAACAACTGTTTGACGTTATTTTGGAGATATAATGCGATTTTTTTTTTGGGAATAGGAGAATTTAGGGATTATTACAGAAAGTGATTTAAGCGCATCATGTAGGGTATCAAATGAAATGTTACTGGTATTTTGGCAATATATCTACATTACATCCTTTTAAATGCATTTTTAATATTTCAGGAATAATCGCTCAAAATCTTTCTGCCCCTCACTCTTGCCATCAAGACAATCGTGAAGAAAAAATGTTATTTGTACGCAGTAAACAAATGCAGAGTAAATAATTATTGTCGGAGCCCGCCTATACTTATTTAATTTAAACAAATCGATAGAATCTATGGATATTTTATATTTCATCAAATATCTAAAAATCTGTGAAAAAATGTCTGATATATTAAATGGAAAAATGGTAGCTTATTTTAATATCTTTAATAAAAAATAAAAAAACATTTCGTAATTTTATGTTTTAAATAATAAATGTAATTTTTTATCGCCGTAGAAAATTAGCACGATATAAAAACTTCTTATAAAACAATTAATTTAATTTAAATAGAAAAAATCTTATAAAATCTAATTATCAATAATTACTGCCACCTCTTGCATTAATTACACATCGACATCGATTGTTCTTGTTGTCTTGCTGCGGTATGAGGTCCTATGTTCTTTGCAAGTGTTCGTAAAGTTGTTGTTCCGTCGTCAAATTTGGCGGGAAATCTTACAAAGCTTTTCCTGGTAACATGTCCCAGGCATGCTCGATAGGATTTAAGACTGTGCAGGCCAATCCAAAACTTGAATATCGTGGTCTCGGAGAGCGGCGACACCAGCCGCGCCGTATCGGAAGGAGCATTATCATGCTTGAGTAGAAATTTCTGGCCCATTTGAATTCTGTGTGAGATAGCAACAGACTCTTCTACCTCGTTATATTTTTTACAGCCATGCTGCCTTGGATCTAAACGAGCTAGGTTCGTCCGCCATGACGAATTCCTGTGCACACCACGATTGTCCCGCCTTGGACCTCTTGAGGATACCGTAGACGGCTAACTCTCCCTGGAGTTCTCCAAACGCGAGTTCTTCGTGAATCCGGTTGAAACCCAAACCGGAACTCATCAGTGAACAGCACCAAAGACTATTGTTCATCACTTCATGGTAATGCTCCCGAGCCCACGAAAGCCCCCGACCGCCATTGCCACGTCGCAATGCTGGAACACGTAGCAATCTTCGAGCATAAAACCAACTTCATGAACTTTCTTCGCATGGTGTGGTCGCTTACCAGCAGTTGGTTGTCCTCCTGTAGAGTCTTTGTAGTAGTTGCATCGCTGCGATATTGGGTTGTCTTCTGGCGGTCATTTGGAGAAATCGATCCTGTCTCTGCATAGTAACACGATATCTACCCGTGTGCCGTTCAGCCACATCTCCAGTACTGCGATAACATGACCACAACCGTGATATCACGTTTTGGCTGGTGTGTAGGGCCTAAGCAACGACGCGTTGAATAGCACCATTTTCTAACATGCCCACGGCTCGTAACATTTCATCTCGACTCAAGTGACGACGTGGTATGTCTCTTAAAGCTCACACGGCACGTTAAATCAAAAAAGAAAAACAATCTAATCCCTTTTCATTAATAAATATCAGTAGAACAATTTTAATTTTCCTTGACGTAACAATTTACTAATAAGTACCTGGTTGACCGAGCTTTGCTCGGTATTTTTCGCTCGATTTTTTTTAATTCGTGTGTTTTGGAAATTATATTTAGATACAAATTACATACTGATGAAATATGAATAATATTTTTTGATCTTAGCGACGTAACAGAAAAAACGGAACTGGTTATTTGAATAAAAAATCATGAATGCAATTATTTTAATTTAAATTTTCGTGTTTTTAAAACATACTAGAAAAAGGGCTCGAAAAAATAGATTTTCTCAAAAAAGAAAGGAACATGAAAAAAAAATTAAAAAAAGTCGGTCGGTCGGTCTGGGCTCGAACCGGGGTTTTAAGATTCTGTGACCGACCATTATACCAATTAAGCTATTTATAATCACTAACAATCAGTCAAAATTTACCTTCTTATTCTAACGATATTGTAGCAGTTTTTCATTGCCTAAAAACACGGACAAAAAGAAATTTTCTAAAAATAAATCCTAGCTAGATCGATTTATTATCCCCGAAACTCCCCGGGCACTAAATTTTATGAAAATCGTTGGAGCCGTTTCCGAGATCCCGATTATATATATATATATATATATATATATATATATATATATATATATATATATATATATATATATATATATATATATATATATATATATACAGGAATTGCTCGTTTAGTAGTATAGGATTTTGCCGCCGTATTTAGTTGTTTTATTTACTTTTTAAATTTAGAAAATGGAATAAAAGAGGTTTAATTCTGTATATAAACTTTTTATGACAACTAAAAAATATTCTAATTTTAAAGATTTGTAAGTCATAAATAATTTAGGATTAAGGTATCCCTAGATTCTGTTGATGCGTATAGGATTTTCGTACGCTGCCATGAAGCCACAACTTTTTTTGCAATCATTTCATTTACAACAATTTAAAAAAAATTTATACCAAAGTCTTAAACTTATTTAGAGATTCACTGCGTGGAAGAGCTACGCTATAGCTGTATCATGGCTGCAGCACAAATGGATTGCCTGGACGAGAGTCACGCTATCACAGAATATCTGTACAACAACAAATGTGGAAAACTGGAGATCCTTTTTACTGGTAACGAGGCACTCTATCTTAGTCCTCAAGGGTAATCATCAAGGGTACTCATCATTCTTTATCAAGGATAGATATAGATGTCCATAGGCTGCAGTATCCACTTACCACCAGGTAGACTGTGTGCTCATCTGTGTCTGTAAGTAGATACTGCAGAATGAACAAGTCAGCCAGCAAAAGTAACCAAAATAGCTAGCAACTAATAAAAATATATGTATAAAATACCAATTCAATAAAACTCTAAGTATAATATTTTTAATATTTCATCACTGTCGATACAAATTAATTTACCAAAACGTTCTTGTAAACAATGACTGTGTGTCTACAACGCTTAAGGACAACAAGAAAATTTATCACTCCTCTTAGCCGCGCTTAAAAGGTTGCAGGCTTAAAAGAGCTACTGTGAATTATTCATAAGGAACCTTCACAATTTCCGATGTAAGAATCGCTTACATATAAAGTTTTCAAAGTTATTCCTATTTCTTTATAGGGCTGTGAATATTCACTTTCATATAGAACTCTCCTGTTATTGGGAAGATTTGCCATATTTGCTACGTTTGACAGGAGTATTGGTGCTCGTAGGGGCAATAGAATTCATTTTCTGGGCAGTTGAAACCCTGTGGAGTGCAATTTTGTGCTGTGAGACATCCCATCTGAGTCCTCAGAGGTGACCACGTGTCTGTATTAGCGTTCTTTGTTTAAATTTCGCTGCAGGTGTCCAAGGACATTTAGCACCAGGCAGACTGCAGGTTCGTTTGTCAGTTCTTTATTTAAAAAACAATTAAAAATAAATAAAAAAGCTTGAAAGGATTTTAAGCTTCAAAGGATTTTTTTCGCAGTAAGTCTGGTTATTTTACTTCTGGTGTAATCGGGATAGTTATATCGCCACTTTTCGGCGCACATAAATATTCATCATATTTCATCACATTCATAGATCTTCTCTTGCGACACCCACGTGACGAAATGGGTCGATGAATCCTCACCTGCTCCTTTGTTACTTCTTTTGTTACTTTTTTATCTAGCCGCATCTACATCGCAAATCGTAATACCTTTTGTATACAGAGGAACGTCATTTGCTTGTAGGTAAAAAGTAATATATAAGGAGATTTTTACAAAAAGATAAAACAAATCCAAAACGCACATATATTTGCAATACAAATGACACGTACATAAGTGAATACGTTCCTTTACAATGTTTGACAATTAAGGAAACAGCGAGTCACTGAAGTCATTTATTTAGTCCGCTTGACTTGGGACACTCGACTTTTCATTTTGTCGTACATCCATTTCCCATCCATTTCCATCGTTCTGCACTTAAGTATTTATATTTATGGACCATATTCCGCTCAAAAAGGCGTTAACAATTATAATAATAATATTAAAATATTATTATTATAATTATTTACCACACAGAGAATAATAAAAATAATAATCTTACAATAATTAAAAGCAATATTTTGTGCTTATTAATTTTTTAGTTATTTAATGCCAATATACAGCTAATAAAGTATAATAAGTAATTTACTTGTCCCATTCTTTCGGGCACCGTTAGAACGGATTACTATAATTATTTTACGTTATATTAACATCCTAATTTTCCTCACCGTAACAAGTGAGTTACTGTAAATTGTGTTTTGATCGTACAGTGCCTGTGTAAGAGTGTTAACAAGAGGTTAACTAGTACAGGAGATGTGTACAGCAGCATCTTGATGCTTACAATAAAAAATAGTATAAAATTGCGTTTATTCACCTGCTAAGCGTTGAGGCAATCTACAGGGAGCGTATGTACAGGAATAGTTTCTTTTTTTAATATTTTACGCGCACACATATGCACCTAAATCCAATTTTATTGGTTTCAATGATTTTAGATGCATAGGTGTGTATCCACGGGAGTGCGTGTTCTTAAAATAAGTTGAGCATAGTTTTGCTTTGGTTTTTGCCTCACTTGAAATGTATTTCACGTTCCATCTTTCTTTCTTTGTTTTTCTATTTCAATACCTTACAATCAGAGTATTCTGATCAATAGTTTGCACAGGAAAATGTCTTCGTTAAGGGCAGTAACCAACGACTCGTTATAAATGTTTTAATGGGGACCATTATGCAAACGCATTAAGGGGATCACCCCCGTCTGTTACAGGATTATATTTGGCGCAAGTGATAATCGAAGGTAACAACTAATAACTTTAACTATTCGAAGCCAAAAAGTAGAAGAAAGTATATCTACGTATTATTTCATAAATTTGCAATTTTTTACATTTCTTAATAAACCTTGTACGTGATAAAGAACTTTAGTAACTATACGTGTGGGTCGGCTTAACTGGGAAATAATCACTCTCTCAAAATAACAACATAAAATAGCAGAATTATGCCACTGAGAAAAAAATAGATGTGACCATGGGATACTTTCTCTTACCATCAGGTGAATTGTGTACTCTTTTGTACTTACTTTGTATAAAGATAAGTGGTTTAATCAAAAATTTATGTATTCAAAGTCAATTAAATACGCATCATTAAGGATATCTTAAAAACTACTGGTGAAATCTTGATCAAACTTATATGAGACCACACGAAAAGCTCCAGATTTGAAAAAAAAAGAATCATCAAAATCGGTTTACCCAGAAAAAAGTTCCGAGGTAACACACGTAAAAAAACATACAGTCGCATTAAATACCTCCTCCTTTTTGAAATCGGTTAAAATACGAAACGATATTGCTATTAATTAATATATTATTGCAGCCGTTATTAATATTCTTTAGTTTTTAGATGTCTCTAAAGACTAACGAACCAAATCAGGGTAAACTTATATACCTAGCTACGATTTTTGTTTCAAGTAGATAACAAGAGAAATTCTGCATAAAAATATTGAACCTAAGAAAATTTGCGGACATTTTAGAAAATGATAGAAGAAAACGCTTATCGTTTGCAACTTGTAAAAGAATTTGCAGTATTTTTTGTGCGTTATCTTTCGGTAATGCGCTCGGTGGATACCTTCTGTTATGATTAAATGTCTTCGCGAACGACGCGCTGGCGTGACGGAATGGGCAAATGGTTTCAAGAAACATTTTAATTAAAGTTACTTAATTAATTTATGACACTCTGATTGCGCCATCGTATGCTGCGTTACCTGCGTTCAAATGCAGATATACCCTTGCAATAACAGAGCAAGTTATTACAATTATAAATGCATATTTTAATGAAGACATAAGTAAGAGTTAAAGACGTTTCCTAAACATTATAATGGAAACACTATCAGGTGTTGCCAATTATATAGGCAGTTTTTTTGGGTTTTATTTTAAGGTACTATGTCTATTTTACAGTAAGTATGAAAATGCAACCTTTAGGATGCTAATAAATCATCATCATCATCATCATCGTCATCATTACAGCCCTTTACAAGTCCGCTGCTGAACATAGGCCTCCCCCAAGGTATGCCACAAAGCACGGTGCTGAGCCACCTGCATCCATCGACTTCCTGCATGTCTTACCAGGTCGTCACTCCATCTAGTGGGGGGTCGCCCTACACTTCGTCTACCGGTACGAGGCTGCCACTCGAGAACCTTTTTCCCCAACGGTTGTCGGTTCTTCGAGCTATATGGCCGGCCCATTGCCACTTCAGCTTACTAATCCGTTGGGCTACGTCGGTAACTCTGGTTCTACTGCGGATATCCTCATTTTTAAGTTTATCACGCAAAGAAACTTCGAGCATAGCCCTTTCCATAGTTCACTGAGCGACTTTGAGCGTCCTCATACGGCCAGCAGTGAAGGACCACGTCTCAGTTCCATATGTCATCACTGGCAACACGCACTGGTTGTACAACTTAGTTTTCAGGTTTTGAGGTATACCTGACGAGAAGATGTGTCGTAATTTCCCGAACGCTGCCCAGCCGAGTTGAATCCGTCGATTGACCTCTCGGTCGAAGTTGGACTTATCTAGCCGTACTATTTGTCCCAGGTAAACGTACTCGTCAACAACGTCGAGCTTAGTGCTCCCAACAACTACCGGCATAGGTGTGACATGGATATTAAACATGATCATGCTAATGAGTAGAAGAAGAAAAAGGGCGGTAAGATAGATAGCTTTTTTTTAACTAAAACTTGACGTATCATGAAGTCTATGCTTGGGTTTGAATTTAATTTACTTAACTATGGGATTCCAAGCAGATGGTAGCACCCTTCCATCTTCTTTATTGAAATTAAAATGTGTTTTCATTTTATTAGCATCGCGAATCATCCTTGGTAGGAATCGGTGTCCTTTTTTGTTTGTGGTCTATCAAATTGGATATAAAAAATATATCCTGAACATATTAACATACTGCTAGCTTCACGAAGCGTCGGTGCTTCAGCGATATGTTATTTTAAAATCGCGGGTTTTATGAACCTTTTGTTTAATTTCTTATATTTACGCGAACACTGCACATTAAATTAAAGTAATTTTTACAGATTTTTTCGCGTTTAATTTAACTTTTTTCGTTCCCGACGTAATTTTTTTAATTTTATTACTTTTTTCGATCAAGTGCGGCAATCACTACATTAAATTACATGCGATAAAATAAAATAAAAACGTTGCTGAACACAACCTATGATATTAAATGGCAGGACAACGTCCGCCGGGTTCAGCTATTAAATATACTATGCTTAAAAATTGAGTCGTTTTAGCTTAGCGGCTAAGCTCTAGCTGTATATTTCAGAGTACGCAGGGGATCGATCCCCGCCGGCACCAGTGAAATTATTAATTCATAGTTTTAAGTGCTGATTTACCATGTGATTGACGGTGAGCGAAAATATCGTGAAGAATACCTGCACGTCTTAGAAATCGAAAACAATATATTTCAAGGACATGTGAAGTCCGTCAGCACGCATTAGAGCAGCGCCGCAGACACTTCCTTGCTCTAAAACCCTCTCAGAAATGTGAGGAGGCCTGTGCCCAGCTGTGGGACGTATATAGACTGTAATATACTATTTATTTTCTATTATGCTTGAAAATATACGATTCTTTCTTCTTTTTCTTGTTTGTAAGCTTTTCTACCATGAGTTCGTCTGGGTTATTGTACTCTCTTACCTATTTTGCCGCCAATACAAGCATCCACTACTAAAACTACTAAAAGGGAGAAAGCATAACTACATATCTTAGTCGTCAGGAATAACAACACATCTATTCTGCCGTCTTTGTCTGAATTTGGTAAAAGGCGCCCAAGGGTTGCAATAGATTATTACATTTTTACTTATATTATTTTCCAACAACTATTCCACCTTTTTAACTGAATTTAGAATATAATCTTTTGACACAACTCAAAAATAAACTTTAAAACGAATTATCAAAAAAGTAATAAATATTAATATGTTAATAACAGAATTTTACTCGAATTTATAGTAAATAAATTTGGCGTGTATTAGCTGAGTAAAAATTATTCACTACCCTATGTCATCCCGTGGGTTCTCCTAACTACTGAAATAATAAAAACTGTGAAACTGTGTGCGTGCCATCTGTGATAAACATCCTCCTCTTAGGAGGGGGGGGGGATCTATATATGTGTAAGGCTTATGTTCAGCAATGGACTTTTAATAAGCTTTTATGATGATGATGATGATGGTGAAACAGCAAATATTAACTCAACAACGCTCACATTAAATTGTAAAGAGGCGAATATCGTGTCAAATACAGTTTGTCATCGCATGAAAGCCCTCTTTTTCTTTCAATTTACATGACACGGTTTCATTAATGTAACACAAATCACCGCCCAAAATACACTATTGTTCGTTAATGTATACACAAAAAAGCCGGACATGTCGTGTTTTGTAACAAAACGCTCAACAAGTCGTAACATACACCCTTGTTATTTTGTCACCCTCACACAGTCTATAATACTGAAATTATTCGTGTTATCCAATTTTAAACCTTACGTTTCAAATATTAAGGAAAAATACACGGAAAATCTATAAATGCCTAAAATTATAACTAAAATTATCGAAAAGAAAATTACTAGTAATATCACAGTATGCTCACTACACATGTAATAAAAAATTTAGTCTGTGACAAAACAACCCTCTCTGTGATATGAGTAATACAGCGATCACTTTCCGAGGGGAGCGTTAAAATGTTCGCCGATGAAGAAAAAAATAATAAAGCAGACTTATCGCCTTTTTACCGCGGATTCTTACATAAATAATGATAAAGGGAAATTAAATCAAAGTCTTATTAGAATATTAAAAGTTTCGAAGGCGTTTTAATGTCCCTCGCGGTGTTTAGGGACGCATATTTCAGTCAATTTAGTAAATGGAAAGTCGTGGTGTGTAAGGCCGTTATAGCTATTTTGAGGGTTATTAAAGTTAACAATTTTCCTTAAAATTTTTATCATCTTAATTTTTACGTTACTTATAAAGTATACTGTGACTTGGCATGAGTTATTCCTACTCAAGGCTGCTAGCGCCAAAATTGTACCTTATTTACCCTTAAAAATGTAAAATCAATAAAAGTTTTCTATAGTATTTGTATATTTTTGAAAATGAATAAAACCATATAATGTATTTTAATCTCATTATAGAGAATTGTCAATACAGCAGTTTCCTTTTTTAAGACTTTTACTGGCATTATTTAAAAGTTAAGTGAGAAACTGACATTTTTTTTCCAAAAATGATGCTTCTAAAATCTGCTACCTATTTATTTTATTTATTTTATTTATAGGATAGGGTGACAAACGAGCACACAGTCCACCTGATGGTAAGTGGTTGCTGTGGCCCATAGACATCTACATCTATCCTCGATTACGAATCAAAATGCAGATGCGTTGTCACCCGTGAGGACTAAGATGGAATGCCTCGTTTCCAGCAAAAAGGGTCTCCGGTTCTCTACACTCACCATACGAAATACCTAAAGCTATGGACTCCTGGCCTTCCCATTGCTACACTATTGAATGTATATTCGGATTGCGGTGATGGCTTATTGCACCCATCATCCCATGCCGTCGCGTGGCGTCGTAGAAGATGACTATGGGAAACGCCAGACAAATGTGGTTTAATAACAATCTCGGGCACACACCACTATCTTACCAACATCGTTTTGGGTCTTACTAATCACATAAACAAACAAAGCTTTGGCAATCGAACAATGGCGGAACATCCATCAAAAATCCCCAAATCACTGGTGATGACCAGAGTGGTGAGTTTTGGCAATTATTTAAAATTATTGAAATTATTCAATCGCCGCAATATTTAAAAGGCTTCTATTATTATAGAAGTTAACAAACGAGCACATAGTCCACCTGATGGTAAGTGGATGCAGTGGCTCACGGACATCTTCATTCATCCTCGGTTAAGGATCTGAATTGTTACCCCTGAGGACTTAGATGGCATGCCTCGGTTCCAGTAAAAAGGTTCTCCGGTTTGCTACACTCACCATACGAAGCAGCTTTAAACTGCTATTTTAGGCTTTAATTCTTTGCCAGCGTGGTCCTATCCCGGCTGAGCCGACTCATTCGTGCCAAAACTAATATACTTAGCTGCGGTGTGACTCTACCACGTATAAAACTAAAATGAAATACACCGTTACTTGAAAAAGGTCTCCAAGCCTCTATTTTTTGTTACTACCATATGATGCTTCATCATATCACAGCAGGATTTGGCTGCTTTTACACTGGTGATCTGTAAGGGCTTGGGTCTTTCCCGGTTGAGCTAACCCATTAGTACTGCAGCTATTATACAGCTCACCGTGACTTGAACGTACATGTATATCTATATTAAGCAAAGGTTTAAAAAATGCTAGTAAAAAAACTCTTCTTATATACATTTCATCTGTATCACAACTTACTAACAGTCGGAAGAGTAGCAATCCATTACAACAGGAGATATATGAAGCAATAGATGTTTTAAAAAACATACGATGTGTTTTCATTTCTAAAAGTTTGACTATAATTCTCCGTTACTACCAACCTAATTACATATACACTAACATATGCAAGTAGCACAGCTAAACAGGGAAATAAATTCAGTATATTTACACGATAGTGGTTGGATATCCCTGGAGTGTAAGGTTTGCGTCTAGCACTGGCCATGCGTCTTGTCTTTGCCGGCTCGCCCGCTCCCTGAATGTAACCTGTCATTTATACTACTTACCAATAGTTTTGATACTTGATAATTAGGTTATGTTAATTTTATTTTATATGTGTATTTTATTTTTTATGTGTTATTGGTAACTGAAGTGTTTTATCGCGTTGGATTTAAGTGTTACTACTTGCGCCGTGGTACTAACCATCGAAACACAAGAGCCATATTCGCATCATATCAGGCAAAGTGTACCAGGCGGTCCCATAATGAACTGGCCTGATATAGTTCAACGCGACATGTCGCTACATGTTGTGTTGCATTAAATAGTACGTTTATCGTGCACTTAATATAAGAAACATGCATCGACATCAAATGCTTAGTCTTAGTTTAACAGGCATTTGAATAACGAGAGTCGCGTATTTTTTCAAAATGTCGAAAACTGAGTATCGAAGTGTCATAAAGTTTCTGTTTAAAGAAGGTTTATCCCCTGCCCAAATAAAAAAACGATTGGATGGCGTGTATAAGGAGTCTGCCCCCTCCTATAGCACAGTGAAAAATTGGGTGAGAGTTTCGCCTCGGGAGAGAAACCGTCGAAGACTTTGGCCACGACGGTCGATCTGTGGAAGTGCTCACTCCCGAAACGATTGCTCTTATCGAAGAAGAGGTTCTGAGTGACCGCCGTTTAAAGATTAGAGAAATTGCAGCAAGGCTTGGGCTCCTTAAGAGTACCGTTCATCGCGCGATCCATGAACATCTTCACATGAAAAAAGTGAGTGCAAGATGGGTACCGAAACTTCTTTCAGCGGTACAGAGACAGGAAAGAGTGCGCTGCGCTTCGGAGTTTTTGGATCTTTGTGGCGAAAATCCAAAAACTGTGATCGAGTGGCTAGTGACTGGTGATGAAACTATGATCTTGTATTATGATCCACAAAGCAAGCGCGAGTCAATGGAATGGCGTTATAAGGGTGAAAAGCCCCCTAGAAAGGCAAAGGTGCAACAATCGACTAAAAAACTGATGTGCACAATATTTTGGGATTTTCAAGGCATTTTGATGATGGATTTTAAAGAACGTAATACAGTCGTGAACGGCGAATATTATGCTTCTTTGATATATAAATTACGAGACAAGATAAAGGAAAAACGAAGAGGCAAGCTGTCTAAAGGTGTCCTGTTGCTCCATGACAACGCCCCTGTTCATACCGCTGGTGTTTCGAAGGATGCAGTTCGTCAATGCGAGTTCACAGAAGTTCAACATCCACCTTACAGTCCAGACATGGCCCCGTCCGACTATTATTTATTTCCAAATTTAAAGCGAGACTTAAGAGGAAGAAAATTTTCAAGCGATGAAGAGTTGCAGGCGGCCGTCTTCAGTCATTTTGAGGATAAAAAATGTGATTATTTTTATAAAGGTTTAGAGATGTTGATTCACAGATGTCAGAAGTGTTAGTATTCATGGTGATTATATTGAAAAATAAAATTGGTTTCGTTTCATTTCCTTCATTGGTTCATAGTTAGGCCAATTCATTACGGGACCGCCTACGTAAATTGGCTTGACTCACATCCTTTATTAAAAAGTTATATGTGCGTTCTCATAATGAATATGTGTGTGGTTAATGAATTCTTTCATGTGTCTGACTTGCGGGATTCCAATGCCGCAAATTAGCATATGCAAAGTCTTATACGTAACATAGCTACTACAGACGTCAAATCACCAGTTTTTTTTAAATCAATTGTTGGAAATGGGGCTTCAAAAATCATACTGTATCATATTATCTGACCGGGGCATATAACATATCTCTGGGCCGGAGTACCACAGTGCCAGCTTCTTCCACTTGACCACATCCAGTGCAGAGTGATTCGAATCGTCTATGACCGAGTTCTTTCTGATCGGCTCGATTCACTAGCGCTGTGTAGGGATGTTGCATCCTTTGCATTTTCTATCGCATCTATCACGGGGAGTGTTCTGAGGAATTTTTTGTATTTATCCCAGCCACCAAATTTCATGAAAGTACATCGCGTCAAAATTCAAGATACCATCTTCACCATCTCGATGCTTGGCGGTCCACCACAGTGCGGTTTACTAGCAGTTTTCTCTGTGGAATTGTTTACCACCGGTGATTTTTCCCTACCGATACGACTTAGGGACATTCAAGAAAAGAGCTTACTCCTTTTAAAAGGCCGGCAACGGATCTGCAATTACCCTGGTGTTGCAGCTGTTCATGGGCGGCGGTAATCACTTACCATCAGGTGAGCCGAATGCTCGTTTGCCCCCTCTGCTTTAAAAAAGTATATTTTAAAGACTTACCCATACATTACTGGTGTGCTGCTACCAGTCCATGGTTTATATGTTTTTAGATGAATTTTCTGTCATTAATTAGTTCTCAAGCCCTAGTATACCTCATATATCAGAGTCAGTCAACGCTGCATTTGACTGCTTCGTTGATCCAGTGGGCGCAAACGCGATTTATTTAGTAAGTATTAATCCCGGGTCGAGCCAAAATGAGTTTTTGGGTTTTTCTGTTAGGAAATTTTGAGTAGCAGCTCGGTGTCAGGAAGTTCGTCTTCCACCTCCCTCCGATCGTGTCGGGTTTAAGTCCCAACGGACTATGAGAGTATAAGGAATGGGAGAGTGCACTTGCGTTTCCGCATACACTCGGGCACTGTAATCTTGTCCTATACCGATGACTAGTCCTTTAAGACAAGCCACTGTGAACGAAATTCGGTCTGTAAGACATCATTATTATATATCAGCAGAGAGTGAAGCGTGTAGGACATTAGCATTTAAAGGAAACGTTGACACATATTGTATTATGGGGAACCCTAAACCAACATTCACAAACATCACAATCTTCTTAGTTAGGTAGAGAGGAATTTAGAGCAGAACTAAGTATATTAGACACCAGAAGATTAAATTACTATCGTAGCACCTCAAGTTTTTGCCTACTTCTTGCCTACGGTAAATGAATGAATCTCAACTAAAATAGTCTATATACATATTATATATAGTCTAGTAATGTACATACATATATACAAAATTCATGTCCGTAATATTGAAATGACTGACGTTTTTGTTTGCCTGTGTGTCTGTTTGTTTGTCCGGGTTAATATTCGGATTGGGTAAAATGATTGTGGTGAATCTTTATGAACAAATATAGAGTAATTCCAGGAAGGGATCTCAGCTATATTTGATCCTTGAAGAACTTGAAGACTTTTTAGCAAAAACAAAAAATTTATAAAATAAATTATTTTTGATAATCTTAAACCTAAATAGCGCCACATTAATAGATCCTATACAAGTAAAACCGGAACGGGTCGTTAGTATAATATAAAACTGTACATTATAAAAGAAAGTATCAAATATTTTAGTCCGCAAAATTCAAGATCAACCATTAGGGAAATCTGCGTGGCATCGAGTTCTGTTTAATTTATTCGACTGAATATTCTTAAACTATCGGATTGGTGGTCACTGTGGCGATTCAGCCGTTATTTATGCCCGGCCTTCGCCGAACCCGGGCCGAATTAGCCGGCCTCCGGGGACCCGACGTCCAGCCCACCTCACGGACTACATAACAACAAATTTCGAATACAAAAACAAATAACAATAAAATGTATCTAATGATTTCTTAAATTTACGCGAAACCACACATGGAATAAAACAAATTTTACGGATTTTAATTTTAACTTTTTTAATTTTTACGTTTCGGACACTTCACAGCGCAGCGCCCATGGGCACAGGGAGGACTGAGTTCCTGATGTCATTGTTAACGAAGGCTACCTTCAACTTTTAATTTTAAATTTTAAGTTCGATCTACGCAGAACGAGCTTACAGTACCTTGAAGTCTTGCAGTATGCTTGGGTTGTCATTATTAATAAAAAAAAATTGTTTCAGTAATCAACTTTTAACGCCACAAATGCTAGAATATGAAGCAATATCAATATCTTCTAAGTAAATTCTGCTCGTCCAACGCTGACACCTATACTATAGCGATAAAATATATTCATTACCGTGGTAATTTACACATTTCGGTCACAATTTACCCGAAGAATGGCATAAAAAACCAATTTCGACAGAAAGCGCGGCATAAAAAGCAAAAGTAACGTAAGAGGCTCCGTAATATCAATTTGCCTCTCATACATATATTCATAGCGCATCGTGGCAGGTCATATAATTTATATGTGAAAGGCGAGTGGAAACAATCGTATGTATTCACGAACGATTTGGCAAGTAGCGAAATATATTCACGGCGAGCGGTCTAGCGGGTAGCTGGGGGATCGCATTATGCATTCGAAGTGTATGCCACTCTAGGGGGCAGTTACTTATGCCGCGGCGTCTTTTTAACCTCTCGGATGTGTTAGGACGTTGACTGGAAAAGTATTGCAGCTCGTAAATTCATACTTTTAAAGTTTTGTTTGTAGCTAGGTAACTTTTTCATAAAATATTGTTTATGAAAGTTCTGCTATTTGTTTCACCATAATTATTAATAATAAAACACTTTTATTACTAATAAAGTGTTTAACAAATTAATAAACTCACAAATTTGAAATTTAAAATTACGAAATTGTTACCTAACATTCATTTTTGGTTGATTCGCGTCTAATCAGAAACTATTAATTTTTCAGCAGTCACTTATTTTTCCACAGTTAAAAATCTTCTTTTATTAATTATAGTTTTTAGCTAAAATTCACTAAATCCGTTAATCTTTATGCTTGAGAGGGGAAAAAGGATATATAAATGGTCGGACAGATATTTTTATTATTTTTGATACATTTTTAATGAAAAACGTGCAAACGTGCAATATATTTTTAATATTCCCGTTAAATGAATAAATAAATAAAAGTTTTATAAAAATCCACTAAGAAAGCTTTAAAATATTTCTGTTAAGGATAGTCCACGATCGTAGCCGCAAAGTGGATTTGAATCCTCAGCAGAAGCTCGCAGTGATGTACCCGTAATCTTTAGGCTACTGTCGTACATTAGTGTGAATTGTTTTTTTAAACAAACAAAGGTGACAAACAAGTCTGCCTAATAGGGAATGCATGCTGTGCCCAGAGACACCTACCTACATGTCTTCTATTAAGAAACAAAACGCAAATACGTTGCCACCCCTAAGGACGAAGATGTGCTTGTTTGTGCTTTTTTGTTAATAAAAGGGTCACAAGGGTGTCTGCAGCTTGTGATCATATCGTAGACGACCGCCAATCAGATTTGATAGGCCACAAATCCTCGCGAAAGAACAAATTAAAAAAACATCCTAATTTCAAAAGAGAAGGAGGCTGGGTACTACCACTTGCTAGGGATTCTGTAAGTAATAACATTATAAGTAAACCCAAGCACACCACCGCAGGACTTCAAGACATATAAAGTTCATTCTGCGTAGATCGGACCATAATTCCATTCATAGACACTGCAGCGTGACCTTACTGTGTTGAATGTATTCGTACTGTACTTACAATTGTAAAATAGCAGCATTAGAGTAATATTGTTGTGTGAATAAGTCAACTAGCGCCATCTAGTGTCAGGAACGAGAGCGAGGGGAGCTCTGCAGAGAATGACATCACACTCTCAACCGACAGCGCCACCCGAAGAACTAAGTCTCTAGAAAATCTATACTCGAACTCTCGGTACCTTGCGCGTGTTTATTTGAACATTCCGGATATTTTGCTAATTTAAATAAATAAGTGGCGCAAGATGCGATCGAGACAGAGTTAAACTCGGCGACACAAGCGAAGCTTCGGAGCGGAATTAAGTGAATTAGTGTGTTTAATTATTAGTGTTTTAACTTTAATTTGTGTAAAGTAAATTAAAGTGTTAATTTAGGTAATTTTATCGGCAATTTTTATTGTCACGAACCTCAAGCTCGTAACAATTGGTGTCAGAAGTGGGATAAAATAATGCCGATTTTACCTAAGGAGGAAACGGAGGGTGTCCGTACCCGAAGTCAACGCCAGCAGGAGACGGACCAGAGGAGATTTGGTGGTGCAACGCCGCAGATGTCTGAGGGCCAGCCGCCGGCCACGGAAGCCGATCCGTTAGCAGCTTCTACGTCTGTGGCACCTGACTTAGGTGCTCTGATGGTGATGCTGCAGGAGCAGGCCCGTCTGTTGAAAGAGCAGCTGCAGAACGGACAAGAGGAACAGGCCCGCCGGCAGGAGGAACAGGCCCGCCGGCAGGAGGAACAGGCCCGCCGGCAGGAGGAACAGGCCCGTCGTTTAGAAGAGCAACTACAACGCGATAAGGAAGAGCAGATGCTCCTCATGAAGGACCTTCACGCTATCTTCGGAAAAGAGATACGGGAGGTGAAGGATAAGGTTGCTCAACATGACAACCGCCTGTCGGAGGCCGAAACCCGAATCGACCAAGTAAACAATCGGGTTGACAACGTAATGGCTGACGTGAAGAAAACGCTGGACGACCTCAAACTGGGGGATGGAACAACAGCTCCCGTAGTAGCTACTACACCTTCGCTACGTGGGTTCAAGGTGCCACCATTCGACGGGACTTCTTCCTACAAAATCCAGTTCGAAGCTGTTATGAAGGCGAACGGCTGGAATAAAAATCAGGCCATGACTGCTCTCACACTAGGCCTGCGCGACCAGGCCTTAACAGTTCTGGAAGCTCTCGGTGAGGAAGTGACTTATGAGCAACTCCTTGAGGCATTGGAGGCGAGATATGGCGACGCTCACCTGGAACACGTCTTTCGTGCGCAGCTTAAAGATCGCGTGCAGCGCATCAACAAAAACCTGCAGCAGTGGGCTCTAGAGGTGGAGAAGCTGGTGCGAAAAGCATACCGGTCTGTACCTGCGCTCATTGAAGGGAACCTGGTGCAGACATTCATCGACGGCATCCGTGACCTGGAAGTCAGAGCTGCTGTGAGGCTCGGGCACCACGAGACGCTTAAGGACGCCTTGGCCCATGCACTGGAGGTAGAAGCCGTGCGGCAGGATCATCGTTCCCATCGCGTCAGGGAGGTTGCAGCAGTTACAGTTCGCGACCGCAACAGAGGATACAGCCCTAGGTGCTATGGCTGTGGGGAAAAGGGCCATCTTCGATCCAGCTGCCCTAAGCGAACCCTAGAAAGGGACGGTGAACGATCTCAGGAGGGTAGTGCGGCCAACAGCACCGCCCAGCAGCAGCAGGAAAACGAGTAAAAGCCAGAACTGCGGGGCGGGTGCTGGCTGATGTTAAAAGAGCCCCAAGGATCTCGATCTCACAAACCCATGATGGGAACAGTCTAATCATCAAGGGCGAGGTCAACGGAATGCCGTGTAAACTGACCATAGACACTGGAGCCTCTCGTACGGTTGTTAGTTCCCAACTTATAAGTCAGTTCCTTGGGGACTCCGCATACAACCGAGAACGCATTAATTTGGTAACAGCCACCGGTCAGCGTATACCCGTCCGTGGAGAGAAGGAGCTGAAGTTGAAGCTAGGCAACGTGATCTACCTGCATAATGTCATCGTGGCTGATATAATGGACGACTGTATCCTAGGCCTAGACTTTATGAGGAATAATTGTTGTGAGATCGACGTTAAGCAAGGTGTTTTGAAATGTGGACAGGAGGAACTTTTTATGGAAGGCGCGTTACCAGGGAACGTGTACAGCATTAGGAAGATTGTTCTTCCGCCTAGATCGGAAACGATTGTTCCGGTTAGTCTTCCTCGAAACGCTGGGCAAGCTCACCGTTGTGTACTTGTGGAAAGGGTAAACAATGACCTTCCATGCAAAGTAGCTCGAACCTTGGTCAGGACCACTGACATCTCAGGAGTACGTGTGCTGAACCTTTGCGACCGGGAACAGATTATAGAAAAAGGCACACTGATTGGCACTTGTGAGGAAGTGGATTGGTTACGTCGGTGCCAATATCTATCGACTGGGACCCCCAGCAAGGATGCAGAAACGAGAGTGACCACACTTTTGGAAGACTGTCGCAGTGTTCTCTCCCCGAACGAATTGGTCAAGGCAAATAAGTTGTTACTCAAGTACGCCGATGTATTCTCATCAAACGATGCTGACATAGGAAAGACTGGCTTAGTTCAACACAAAATAAACACAGGAGAAGAATTGCCTATCCGTCAGCGGCCAAGAAGATTGCCGGTAGCACGTGAAAAGGAAGTGGAAACCATGATTGAAGGAATGGTGAAGGATGGTGTTATTAAACCTTCCTCTAGTCCATGGTGTTCACCAGTGGTGCTGGTGAAGAAGAAGGATGGCAGCATGCGGTTTTGTGTTGAATACCGCCGTCTGAACGACGTTACGAAGAAGGACAGCTATCCTTTGCCAAGAATTGATGACACGCTGGATATGCTTACAGGAGTAAAGTGGTTTAGCACGCTGGATCTAAAAAGTGGCTACTGGCAAGTTGAAATTGACCCTAAGGACAAGGAGAAAACTGCGTTCTCGACGGGAAAGGGTCTGTGGCAATTTAAAGTAATGCCGTTTGGGTTGTGCAATGCTCCAGCAACGTTTGAAAGGCTGATGGAGCTTGTACTTACTGGGCTAATTGGCGATGCCTGTCCGGTCTACTTGGATGACATCATCATCGTGGGCCATACGTTCGAGGAACACCTTCAGAACCTGGAACGCGTGCTCATGAAGATTCAGAGTGCCAACCTCAAGTTGAGTCCGAAGAAATGTTCACTATTCAAACGACAAGTTAACTTTTTAGGGTATGTAGTGTCGGAAGAAGGTATCCGTACGGATCCGGAGAAAATCGCCGCTGTCAAGGGTTGGCCGGTTCCAAAAGACAAGACGCAGGTTAGAGCATTTTTGGGTTTGTGCTCCTATTATCGGCGATTTGTGAAGAACTTTGCAGATATAGCCAAACCTCTATACCCGCTAACCGAGGAGAAGCGACATTTCTGCTGGGATGAAAGTTGCAATATCGCATTCCAGGAGCTCAAGGACCGTCTGTGCAAAACACCTATTTTGGGATACCCTGATGCAAGCAAAGAATTTATAGTTGACACAGACGCAAGTGATATAGGACTTGGCGGTGTGTTGTCTCAACGGAATGGTGACCAAGAGGTCGTGATAGCGTACTTCAGCAAGTCGTTGTCAAAACCGGAAAGGAACTATTGTGTCACAAGACGCGAATTGCTCGCTGTGGTAAAGTCGTTGCAGCATTTTAGCAAATATCTTCTGGGGCGAAAATTTCACTTAAGAACTGACCATGCTGCACTAAAATGGCTATTGCAGTTTAAAAATCCAGAAGGACAAGTTGCGAGGT
Source organism: Parnassius smintheus behrii (assembly GCA_036936625.1). Taxonomy (NCBI): domain Eukaryota; kingdom Metazoa; phylum Arthropoda; class Insecta; order Lepidoptera; family Papilionidae; genus Parnassius; species Parnassius smintheus. Next base: position 21,043,908 of record JAUPFT010000009.1, on the reverse strand, counting down.
GGATTGAACTACTGCAGGAATACAACTTTGAGATCGAACATCGCAGCGGAAAATCTCACGGCAACGCAGATGCATTGTCAAGAAGACCTTGTCCTGAAGATTGCAACCATTGTACTAGGCAAGAGAGTAAGGAGGAGGTATCCGTGAGGATGCTCAGGACGGACCACCTCGGCAACGAATGGAAGGACAGCTTACAACATGCACAGCAGGAGGATCCGGACATCAAGCCTATTCTGGAATGGATAAAGGCCAGTGCTCCCAAGCCTAAGTGGAGCGACGTCTCAGCAATGAGTTCGACCACTAAAAGCTATTGGGCCCAGTGGGACAGCTTGCTGCTTCAGGATGGAGTTCTGTGCCGTAAATGGGAAAATGTTAGGGGAGACAGCTGTCATTTGCAAATGGTAGTCCCTAAAGCTAAAGTACCGGATGTGCTACAGCTGTACCATAATGATTATTCAGGAGGCCATCTGGGAGTTAAACGAACTCTACTGAAGATCCGAGAACGGTTTTACTGGGTCCACTGTCGAAACGATGTCGAGGACTGGTGTCGCAAATGTACAAGTTGTGCGGCTGTAAAGGGACCTCAGACTCGTAGTAGAGGTGCATTGAAGTTGTACAATGTTGGTGCACCATGGGAGAGAATAGCCATTGACGTGGCGGGGCCGTTTCCGGAGAGTAAAAGCGGTAACAAGTATTTCATGGTTGTGATGGATTACTTCACTAAGTGGCCAGAAGTCTTCGCCATTCCAAATCAAGAAGCTTCAACAGTTGCAGATAAACTAGTTCATGAAGTCTTCTGTCTTTTTGGAGTACCTTTAGAGATTCACAGCGATCAAGGAAGGAATTTTGAGTCTCAAATATTCCAGGAAACTTGCCGAGTTATGGGTACTCATAAAACAAGAACGACTTCTTATCACCCGCAATCTGATGGAACGGTGGAACGATTTAATCAGACATTGGAGAGGTACCTAGCAAAAGTTGTAGACAATCGGCAACGAGATTGGGACAAGCACATACAACCGTTTTTGTTATCATATCGAAGTTCTGTTCACGAAAGTACATCAGTGACACCAGCTTTCGCAAACTTTGGAAGAGAATTACGGCTGCCTGCAGACCTGATCACCGGGATACCACCTGATGCCCCACGCAGTATAACCGATTATGCAAATGACTTGCGGAACAAAATGAATGACATTTATGAGCACGTCAGACAATCGGGCCAGCAAATGTCTGAGAAAATGAAAACCCGGTACGACCGCAAAATGAACAATAAAGGGTTCAACGAAGGTTCATTAGTGTGGTTGCACAATCCAGTCCGCAGCAAAGGGAAATCTCCTAAGCTTCAGGCTAAATGGGACGGCCCGTACCGGATTGTAACCAGGATCAACGATGTGACCTACCGGATACAGAAAGGCGCAAGAGGGACTCCTAAGATCGTCCATGTGGATCGCTTGGCGCGTTATTATGGGACCAATAATGCTCGGGACGAGCATGTCTTAGGAGGGGGCAGTGTTGTGTGAATAAGTCAACTAGCGCCATCTAGTGTCAGGAACGAGAGCGAGGGGAGCTCTGCAGAGAATGACATCACACTCTCAACCGACAGCGCCACCCGAAGAACTAAGTCTCTAGAAAATCTATACTCGAACTCTCGGTACCTTGCGCGTGTTTACTTGAACATTCCGGATATTTTGCTAATTTAAATAAATAGGTGGCGCAAGATGCGATCGAGACAGAGTTAAACTCGGCGACACAAGCGAAGCTTCGGAGCGGAATTAAGTGAATTAGTGTGTTTAATTATTAGTGTTTTAACTTTAATTTGTGTAAAGTAAATTAAAGTGTTAATTTAGGTAATTTTATCGGCAATTTTTATTGTCACGAACCTCAAGCTCGTAACAATATTATAGAGTTAATGTATTGTTTTATTGTTGTTATTTTTTTATAAATAATATTAGCAATGCTATCAAGTATCAACATTTCTGATATTCTAGAATGGAGTGGTTACACACCAGTTAAGCTTAATGTTATGAGTGGTTTGCGATAGTATTTAAATAGTGGATTGGAACCGACGACTTTTTGAATTCTATTATATTCATATATACTATCGCTTTGAGCTTCCTTTTACTTTAAACTTAAAGTTTAGATTTAAATTTCCTTTTACTTACTTTAAATTTAGTTTACTTTAAAATAATGGCCGTCGTAGTAAAAACCGAAACTATTATTATATTAACCAATATTATATGTAGTATATATAACATATTATTTGCAGATTGCAAGTTACAAATGATTTAAACAGCAATTCTTCATAAATGTTACGTTTTCAACTTCAAAGCGGATGTCACAGTAGAATTAAATAAGAGAATAATTTACAGTAAAACGGTAAGCGAAGTAATATAATAATAATAAAATATCAAAAACTGCACTTAATTAAAAGAAAAACAATTTGTGTTAAAAATAACTTTACAACAGGATCAATGTCATGAAAAATCAAAATACCCACTATCCCCTAAAACTAAAAAGGCCGTTTCTTTTTTATTATTAAATGTTTGGCTTGGATGCTTGTCCTTTAAGCCATGCTTTCATTTGATTCGGAATCCTCGTTTTATAGACTTTTTCTTCACAATATATCATCATATTCCGAAGTTTTTGCGAGATTTTAACGACAGCTCAACCCAGTGGACAGTCGACGAAAACAGTCACTCAAGTTCATAAGGCGCCTAAGCGATCAAAATAACTTGAGGTTTATATCAATATTGAAGTATTTGTTTCGTTGTTTTCTCCAATAGTTCACCTGCGCAGACACTCAATACACAAAATCGCATCACTTTTACGTATCAAAATTCATCTCAAACCATTATTTAAATGACAAAACAGGAGCAACAACCCGTCGTCGGTCAAGTTCCCGCCAAAACTCCTAAGGCTCGTTTTTGTCATAACCGAAATTCAAATACTAATATAATCTTATACAAGAGGATGCAAGACTTTTGTTGACTTAAACTGACGTGTTTACAAATATACGGCAAATGACGCGACGAGTCGTACACATGGTAAAGCCACGCTCTTACTATTTTATAACCGCAGCAACGCAGCTTTCTAGCTTTTTTCGTGTTTGGCAAACAACGTTTATATTACGTTGCGATTTTATCGTAAAGTAGCTGCCACCCACCTTCTGTTATATTTTCCCTCTGTCAAAAGTAGTAGATTCTCTTACTAAATTACTAGGCTGGGCTACTATAAAGCGACTGCTGTCTGTAGAATCTTCTGACTATATGACCATTTCCTATATTCGGTTTAAAGATCTTTATTTCTCAATAAGACAATAGTCACTTACATGAGAACAATAACTATATGAACTTAGTAATAACAATTTTAGTGCGGGTACATAAATAACTTTGCTGGATGTCGCTTTTAAGAAGCGAATATCTTTGTTGCTTATTCAAACTATAAGGTGGTGGTCCAAGTTTAATAATGTTTTTTTTATTTTTATTTAATAATGATTAAGGTTAGGTATTTAGCTGTTGTGAATATAGGTAGGCAAGTATCTTCTGTTTGAAAACATTCAAAGATTTCGCCTCCTTTACAAATTTAGGTAGTTTGTTGTACCTATAACTGTGTTCCTTTATACGTTATATTATTTTTACCATAGTTTGTTCTTATAGGCGGCAATACAAGGTGACTAGCTCGGCGTGTTATGTATTTTTTTGTTTGCTTCTTTGTTAAAAACGTGAGTTGTGTGTGGATTAATTTATTTTTTATTTTATATATTAGTATGCATGTGCTATATGTATAAAGTTGAGTAACGTTCAACAGTTTAGTTTCCTTATATATTGTATTAGTTGGTGTTAAAAAGTCATAGTTATACAAGATTTTTATGATACGGTTTTGTAGCACTTGGAGAGGTTTAAGATTGGTTTTGGCTGCATTACCCCATACCTCTACAAGGTAAAGTAAGTGAGGTTTTACTAGAGAGTTATATATTAGGATTCGGGCTTTTTTCGGAATACATCGAACTATTTTGTGAAGGCGGCCAACGAGAGAGGAAAGTTTGTTTTTAATATGTGTGAGATGTGCATTCCAAGTCAAATTACTGTCGACAATCAGTCCAAGATATTTTTCTTGATTTTTTATCTGTAACGTTTCTCCGTTTATAGTCAGAGTAAGGTGGTTTTGGTTAGGGAGTTTCTTGTTCTTGGCGCTGAAAATTATATATGAGGTCTTGGCTACATTAATAGTTAGGAGATTATACTGAAACCATTGATGGAGTAAGTTTAAGTCTTCTTGAGCTAGTGTTACGATACGAGATATATTGTTTCCAAAGTAGAATAAACACGTATCATCTGCGTAAAGAGATATTTGACCTTGTAAACCTGCTTGGTTTATGTTGTTGATGTACACTAGGAATAGCAATGGACCGTGGATAGAACCCTGAGCCACGCCACACGTTAAGAGTTTGGGTTTACTTTGAATGGATCCAATTTTTACTACTTGGTAACGGTTGTTCAAATATGATGCCATCATTTTGTATACTTTTCCAGCGACGCCAATATTTTGTAGTTTTTTTAAGAGCAAATTATGGCTGACTGTGTCGAAAGCCTTTTTTAGGTCCACAAATATTCCCAGTGCTACTTGTTTTTGATCAATTTTTGTTTTTATTGTAGTTATCAGGTCGATTGTTGCTCCCAGGGTACTAGATTTTGAAAACCATACTGTTTGTCATACATAAAGTTGATTTCAGTTAAATAGTCGTCTAATCTCTTGTATATAATTTTCTCTAAAATTTTGGATAGTGTAGGTAGAACTGATATTGGACGGTAATTTTCCGGACTAGATTTCGTACCAGACTTATAAATTGGAGTGATTTTGCTTATTTTGAGGTTGTCCGGAAAAATTCCTTCAGTTAACAATCGATTTAGGCAGTTAGTTATATTTTGGACTACTAAACTTTTGATACATTTGATAGCCTTGATACTAACTCCGTCTAGACCTACACTAGTATTGGGGTCCAGATCATCAATTATTTTTGTTATTTCATTGACGGTGCATGGATCGAATTGAGACATTGTACGGTGCGACATGCCAGGATCAAGGCTCGGTACTGTGTGTGTGGTGTTGTTATGAAACTCACGCGGTATTTTATTTGCCAGTTGTGTACCTATGTTAGCAAAAAAATTATTGAATTTTTCACATATTTCTAGGGCATCCGAAATTATTATACCATTTTCGGCTTTTAGGTTTGGTGGAGCACAGTGATTAACATTTTTATTATTTGACAGTGTTTTTATAAGATTCCACATTTTTTTAGGTTTATTTTTACATTTTGTGAATTCATCGTAAAAGTAATTTTCTTTTGTGTTCTTGATTTTTTGTGCCAGAGAATCTCTTTTAGTTTTGAACTCTTTTTCTAACAGTTCATTTTTTGGATCACGTTTTAGTTTACTCCATAACACATTTCTCTCATTAATTTCTGCTATTAAATGCCTGTTAATCCACTCTTTTTGGGGTTGATTTAGTATTTTAATTTTTTTTGTTTTGGTTTCTCTAATGAGCTTTTTAATGTATTCATCAAATTCCTTATAATCGTGTGTATTAATTTTAAAAGTTGATGTTTTAACCATCTCGTATAATTTCTTGAAGTCTGTAGACTCGTATTGTATTCTTTGTTTCTTTGGGGTGATTACTTTTTTCAATTCCACATAAATATTTTTATGGTCTGATAATGATGAGTCAATTATGGCCATATGAAAACTGTTTTCGTTTAAATTAGTAGAAACGTGATCTATTATTGTACACGTTGTTGTGGTTTCCCGAGTGTTGTATATTTTGGATCTATTTTGTTAATCAACTTGTATCCGGATTCAGTTAGTGTTGTTTTGTAGCGGCGGACTGAATTGTCAGAGCTTAATAAGTCAATATTTGTATCACCAAAAATGATGGTTCGTTTCTTTTGTAGAAGTTGTTCTTCATAGTTGAATAAAAAATTGTTGATGTTTGTATGTCCAGGCTTGTAGACTACTCCAACATTGAGGGCGTATTTGTGAAGGCGAATACTCAAGTAGTTATTTCCATCAATATATATTGCAGTGACAAGATCCTCCAGATTATTGTGTACGTAGATAGAAACACCACCACCGATGACATTAGGTCGTAAATTATAGTAATGAGTATAATTTTGAAGATGAAATTGTTTAGCTTGGTCGTCTGATCTGATCCATGTTTCGGCAAGTAAAACAACATGAACAGTTTTTTTTAAAGAGTGGATGATACAAGTATATTCGTTCCAATATTACGCGGTCTGCATCCAGTAGTGGACTTCCACGGGCTGATGGAGAAGAAAAAGAACATTTTTTTTGAATATCGAATGAGCATACTAGTCCACCTGATGATAAGTGGATGATGTGGTCCATAGACAATCTACATGTATCCTCGATTAAAGATATCTTAGTAGATAGAATTCCTCGTTTCCAGCAAAAATGGTCTCTGATCCTCTACACTCACTAAACAAAACACAGCAGTATTAAGTTGCTATTTTACGATTGTATTCTGTGAGAGCTTGGTCCTTCCCCAATCAAGCCGATCCATTAGTGATACAACCATAATTTAACTTTCTTCTAATTTTCTACCACGTATGAATGTTATAACTAAGTTCATAATAATAAATCCAATAGGATAGGACATTTCAAATGCATTTCATTTTACTGATTTTAAATTCTCGTCCGTTCTCGTATTATTTTCTCGCCAGGCTATTAGTATTCGAGATTGGTTTTATGTTTATCTCGCTTATGTCAAAGGATTCGCTGGACAGTGTTTGTCCGGCCTGATGACGGTTCCGCCCTCCGGCTGTTACCAAATTCTGATTGCAGATGCTTTGCGGACGAAACACTAAATTAGCAATGTTTTGCGTTATTATTAATTTGTTTTTTTTTTTTAATTCTATATTTATACATACAATAAAACTGTTTTAAATAAATAAAACAAAGTATAATAGCATAATTTTTAAATAAGAATTAGATTAGAATTATAGATTCTAAATGACTCTTATTGCAAGTAATTTTCCCTTTGACAACTGGCTCGAAGAAAAACCTCTGTTCTGGGAAGGACCATTAAAAACCAAGCGGAACTTTTTCCACAGTAACATTTTCTAATATACGTACAATTAACTTACTGTAGGTGCCACACGTATCGTTTCGAATAATTTATTTGAAAGTTCCACATATATATTATTCAACTCAATGAACGCATTATTATCATTTCTTATTAAGCAATACAGAACACAATTTTTTCTGTGGCGGTAGGTAATGCGCCGCGGACCAGATAGTAAAATATTTAAAAATATGATATATTTTATTAGGCGTGGCAAGAGAATCAATGCAGTCATTAAAATTTACTTTAAGAGTGACTCTTCATGATGGGATGATAAAAGAGTTTAATAAAAGAATAGTGTGCTTTGCAAGATGTTGTAACCGGGCAAAAATACAACGTTTCCATAGTTTGAAGAAATAATAAAAGAATGCGAAAAAAGTAACAAAGCAAATACTAGCTGCAGAAATTAGTGGTTGAGTCAACAAGGGACCAAGTGTATAGAACCAATTGGCGATATGAGGATGGTCCAGCTAAAGAGTATGTTAACCGACGAGCATGTGTGATACACAGATATATGGATCTAAAAGAAGCGTATGAGGTGTGTCAGATTCGTGCCAAATAGGAGTCCGTAATCACTGCATAACCCTCATTGTATACGGCATAAGAGTATATGTGTGTACAATATTTGTTTTGGCATATTATTTTCAAGATACTTTTAAGGATTTGCCTTGCATATTAGGACATTGTAGTCACATTGATAAAGCCACCATCATCATTGTTGACGACGCTCACGTTGCTTCTCGAACATCTGCAACTTAAATATTATTAATAAATAAAACATAATATATGTAAAATATATACACATAAGAAATTGTTACTTTACTTATGTACTTGTTGTTTTTCTATAATAAATAAGTACGCCTGCATATGGGGACGGTGGCACTTACCGCGATTTTTATTGTAGGATGGAGGTATATTTGCAACATCGGTGTTGAACCGCTTAGTGATGCCGTGCTTTGAGTCAGTTGCGCTAGTAGCGCTAGTACATCATACGATGTGACATTCGTGTCTCTCCCTCGGATGTACACGAGCTCACTAAAATTATTTTAGTAGATTTTTCTCCCAGGCGACACCAACGGCCTGCATTATCAACAATCATCAATTAGCACAATTTGTATGCGACTTTTAATTAAAAGTAATTTCTTAACACTTTTGAGTGATTTAACCTGTATGACTTTATTCGATACGCCGGTTCGCTCGCGACGTAAAATAGCGGGAATTGCAAATTTTTTGCTAACTTGCAAATTTTGCTATATTTTCACTTTGAGACAATATTTATGGATAAAACTTACAGGGATTCTTATTGACTGTATAAACTATCGAATAAAATTATTTTGAGTTGCTAGAAATTGTAATAAAATTCATAAATTACCCTTTATAACATAGTGATAGTAGATACTTCACTTTTAGTCTAAAATTACTACTAATTTGAATTCTACATGTTTGTTTTTGGAGAAATCTATATGAAAAATTGCAATCTCGGCGTCCTCTAAATAATTTAGATTAAAAACTTCATACACTATTTTACTATGCTTATTGTTGGATTTTCTCTAAATTAATAAGGAACTTATAAAAAAGATTATCGAAATCAGTTTACCTACAATTGACGAAGATATCGCATAACATAACACACATACAAGAAAAATACAGCGGATTTGTAAACCGTCTCCTTACTTTAAGCCTGAAAATAAGGTGATGCTGCCCATGTCTCGATTCATTTCGATCTATCACCTCTTACGACATCCACGAGATAATATGGGGTATAGGATATTCTTACGCCGCCACTACACGGAAGACTTATGCCTATATATATATATATATATATATATATATATATATATATATATATATATATATATATATATATATATATATATATATATAATGAAATGCTTTCCTATTTATGACTGTTATAGATAAGGAAGAGCGGGGACTCCTGACACAGGTTTTCTTTTAAACTTACTAGGAGGACTCATCTACTATATTGTTTATGTATGTAATTTTAAAGAAATAAAGCATTATTATTATATTATTATTATGATGAGGAGGTGGAGGAAATGTATGAGGATATTTCCAAAGCCATGCATTCCTCCAAAACCCACTACACGGTGTTGATGGGAGACTTCAACGCAAAACTAGGCACAAGAGAAAGCGGTGAGCTGAAGTTAGGGAAATTTGGAGTAGGGCAACGGAACCGAAGGGGCCAGCAGCTGGCCGACTTTATGGAGAAAGAGGGACTCTTTATGATGAACTCTTTCTTCCAGAAGCGGCCCCACAGGAAGTGGACCTGGTCGAGCCCCGACGGTTCGACAAAAAATGAGATTGACTTCATTATGACGACCAGACGCCAACTGTTCAATGATGTCTCAGTGATCGCAAGGGTGAAAACTGGCAGCAATCACCGAATGGTTAGAGGCACACTGAACCTTAACGTTAAGTTGGAGAGGTCTCTTCTAATGAAGTCAACGCTCCGTCCCCCTCGTGCTCTAATCCAGAATCCCGAAAACTTTCAGCTCGAGTAACACAACCGCTTTCAGTGCCTACAAGATTGCAATACAGTGGACGATATGAATGACAAGCTCGTGGAAACTGTCCATGCGGTCGGAGCTAAGTTCTGCAAGACCCGCCGCAGAAGAACACAAAAACTCTCCGATCACACTCTTAATCTTATGGCTGTTAGACGGGAGATGAGGCTGCAATTGTCAACAGATTTGACAGCATACAGGCAACTGAACAGACAGATCTCCAAATGCATGCGGCGAGACTTACGCAACTTTAATACTGCTCGTATTAAAGAAGCGATCGAGCGGAACCAGGGCTCCAAAGTCTTTGCCAGAGATCTGTCTGCCCGTAAGAGCCAACTGTCAAAGCTGAAGACTGAGTGTGGCAGCATCGTTTCCGGGACACCTGAGATTTTGAGTGAGATTGAGAGGTTCTATGGGCAGCTGTACACATCATCGTTGGAGCCACACGCAAGTGTGAGTAACGATCCAAGAGCAAGTCTTATCCGACACTATTCCGATGATATCCCGGACGTCAGTCTAAGCGAGATTAGAATGGCTCTCCAGCACCTTAAAAACGGCAGGGCCCCAGGCGAGGATGGAATTACAGCGGAAATCCTGAAAGCGGGTGGAACACCGCTACTTGAAGTCCTTCAGAAGCTCTTCAATTCCGTCCTCCATGGTGGCACTACTCCAGAGGCGTGGAGCAGAAGTGCGGTGGTCTTGTTCTTTAAGAAAGGCGACACCGCTCTCTTGAAGAACTACAGACCGATTTCCCTTCTGAGCCGCGTCTACGTGCTGTTTTCGAGAGTCATTACGAATCGTCTCGCACGCAGACTCGACGACTTCCAGCCTCCCGAACAAGCCGGTTTCCGAAAAGGCTTCAGTACCATAGACCACATACATACCCTGCGGCAGATTGTACAGAAGACTGAAGAGTACAATTTGCCACTTTGCCTGGCGTATGTGGACTATGAGAAAGCCTTTGATTCCGTCGAAATTTGGGCGGTGCTGCAGTCCTTTCAGCGGTGCCAAGTTGACTGTCGGTATATCGAAGTGCTGAAGTGTTTGTACAGTAGGGCTACGATGGCTATCCGAGTACAGAACCAGAGCTCGAAACCTATCCAACTGCAGAGAGGTGTAAGACAGGGTGACGTTATATCCCCAAAACTCTTCACCGCTGCTTTGGAAGACGTTTTCAAGCTACTGGACTGGAAAGGATACGGTATTAACATCAATGGCGAGTACATCACTCACCTTCTATTTGCCGACGATATAGTCCTTATGGCAGAATCGCTGGAGGACTTAAGCACTATGCTCAATGACCTCAATAGTGCCTCCCAACGGATAGGTCTTAAGATGAACATGAACAAAACAAAGAGCATGTTTAATGTCCATGTCACACCTATGCCGGTAGTTGTTGGGAGCACTATGCTCGAAGTTGTTGACGAGTACGTTTACCTGGGACAAATAGTCCGACTAGGTAAGTCCAACTTCAACCGAGAGGTCAATCGACGGATTCAACTCGGCTGGGCAGCGTTCGGGAAATTACGACATATCTTCTCGTCAGGTATACCTCAATCTCTAAAAACTAGATTGTACAACCAGTGCGTGTTGCCAGTGATGACTTACGGATCTAAGACGTGGTCCTTCACTGCTGGCCGTATGAGGACGCTCAAGGTCGCTCAGCGAGCTATGGAGAGGGCTATGCTCGGAGTTTCTCTGCGTGATAGACTCAGAAATGAGGATATCCGCAGTAAAACCAGAGTGACCGATATAGCCCAACGGATTAGTAAGCTGAAGTGGCAATGGGCCGGCCATATAGCTCGAAGAACCGATAACCGATGGGGAAGAAAGGTTCCTGAGTGGCAGCCTCGTACCGGTAGGCGTAGTGTGGGGCGACCCCCCACTAGATGGAGTGACGACCTGGTAAGATATGCAGGAAGTCGATGGATGCAGGTGGCTCAGGACCGTGCTTTGTGGCATTACATGGGGGAGGCCTATGTTCAGCAGTGGACTTGTGAAGGGCTGTAATGATGATGATGATGATGATATTATTATGCCTATTTATACCTACTTGCAACATTCATAGCATAGAGAATATAACCACTAGAGAGCGTATAGGCAGATTTCTTCTAAACACACGACTCACTACTGCGGGCCGGGGGGCGAGGAAGAACACGTGTCTGCGAATGGTCAAGTTGCGTTCTTATGGCTATTTTAACAGTGGTAGAGCCATGCGGCAGCTTTGCTGTTGCACGTATGGGCCGGCTCAAACCGGGGTGGTACCACGACCTCACAGAATACCGGCGTGAAGTGGAAGCTCTGCTTCCGCGTTTCGTCTGGTGAGTGCAGGTGGCCGGAGGCCCAAATCCCCCCCCCCATCAACATGGTAGCGGAATTAAATAAAGGTAGACTACCCCGGGAGGGTACCAGCACCCCTGGAGAATCCCTCGCGGAGCATCCACGACCATGTTTCTCCACTTCTGAGCGTGGGTGCTCAGGCTGCCCCGCGTATTCTGGGGGGGGCGAAATTCCGCTCAAGACTACAACTGCTCGGGGCAAACGGAGCAACAAGACCAAGGCGACCCCTGCCACGCTGTCCGTGAATTTCTGCAATATCAGGGGACTTCACTCTAACCTAAACGCCGTCCACTACCATCTCGAGACGGCGAGGCCGGCTCTGCTCTTTCTGACCGAGACGTAGGTGTCCTCTCCGGCTGATGTCTCGTATCTCTCCTACCCGGGGTACAAACTGGAACACTCCTTTGTACCTCGGGCTGGAGTTTGCGTTTACGTCAGAGAGGACATCTGTTCTCGATGCCTCGGCAGACTTGAAGGTTCGGACCTGTCCATCCTTTGGCTACGCGTAGACAGCGACGACCATCCGCGCGTCTACGGGTGCCTCTATAGGTCCCATAGCGGTAATGCCGAAACAGACCGACTCTTCGACCACGTCCAAATGGCTGCAGATTCGTTGCTACAGCAGATCCCCTCCGCAGAGATCGTGATCCTCGGCGACTTTAACGCCCATCACGCCGAATGGCTTGGTTCACGTTTAACCGATCATGCGGGGAGATCTGTTCATGATTTTGCCTTGGCATATGGTCTGACACAACTGGTTACTTCGCCTACGCGGGTTCCAGATGTGGAAGATCATGCACCTTCCCTGTTGGACCTTCTGCTGACCTCTCACCCGGACGGATATCAGATTTCCGTCGACGCCCCTTTAGGCTCCTCGGACCATTGTCTGGTCAGGAGTGTTGTGCCACTCACGCTGAAATCGCGGTTGCATTCTGCAGGCTGCCGACGTGTTTGGCACTAAAGGTCAGCCGATTGGGATGGGATGCGGTCTTTCTTTGCATCCTACCCTTGGGGGCGGGTTTGCTTCTCGCCGGATGATCCCAACGTTGTTGCGGATTCTGTTACTGATGTGGTACTTCAGGGTATGGAACTTTTTATTCCTTCCTCTGTGGTGCCCATTGCAGGCAAATCTCAGCCATCGTTTGGTCGCTCCTGTAAAATAGCATCATGCTATAAGCAGGAGTGCTATCAAGCCTGGGTTGATGCATCAGCGTCCCGGGATGTAAACACCAGCGCTCTAAAAAAGAAGTATAATTCCGCCTCTAGGTCCTTCAAAAGAGTCATTGCCAAGGCAAAGTCAGAGCACATAGGCAGAATTGGCGAGAAACTAGTTCGCCTTCCTTCTGGAACCCGTGCATTCTGGTCTCTCGCCAAGGCTGTCCAGGGGAATTTCTGTCAGCCATCTCTTCCATCTCTGCACAGGGAGGACGACTCACTGGCCCATACTGGAAAGGAGAAAGCCGATCTTCTAGGCTCCTTCTTTGCGTCTAACTCGACTCTCGATGACGGGGGGAGTACGCCGCCGACCATCCCGCGGTGTGAGTGCTCTATGCCGGAAGTGCAGTTCACACAGCGCTCGGTTCGCAAAGCACTCCTCTCCCTGGACATCCACAAGTCGAGTGGGCCTGACGGAATCCCCCCAATTGTGCTGAGGACGTGTGCTCCAGAGTTGGCACCGATTTTAACGCGTCTTTTCCGGTACTCCTACTCCCTAGGCGTAGTCCCAAAATCATGGAAGACGGCTTTCGTCCACCCGATCCCTAAAAAAGGCGACCGCTCAGACCCGTCCAACTACCGGCCAATCGCCATCACCTCCTTGTTCTCCAAAACAATGGAGTCCATTGTAAACTGCCAGCTCATGAGGTACCTTGAGGATCACCAGCTGATTAGTGACCGCCAATACGGTTTTCGCCGTGTTCGGTCAGCTGGTGATCTTCTGGTCTACCTCACTCACAGACGGGCGGAGGCAGTAGAGTTCAAGGGGGAGGCATTGGCCGTTAGTTTGGACATTGCGAAGGCCTTCGATCGGGTTTGGCACAAAGCGCTTCTTTCGAAGCTCCCTTCCTATGGGCTTCCCGAGAAATTGTGCTATTGGATCACCAGCTTTCTTGCAGATCGGAGCATCAAGGTCGTTGTAGACGGTGCAGGCTCCGATTGCAAGCCTATTAATGCTGGTGTTCCACAGGGCTGCGTGCTATCGCCAACGCTGTTTCTTCTGCATATCAATGATATGTTGCATACCCGTAACATTCATTGCTATGCAGATAACAGCACTGGTGATGCTCTTTACACCGGCCGAGCCAATATTTCTCGGGAAAACGTCTCCGAGTGCCGGGACAAACTTGTGTCTGAAGTCGAGTCTTTGCTAAACAGAGTCTCGGATTGGGGACGACTAAATCTGGTCCAGTTTAACCCCCAGAAGACACAAGTTTGCGCGTTAACCGCTAAAAAGAACCCCTTTGTCGTATCCCCTCAGTTTCAAGGCACTCCCCTTGTTGCCTCAGCCAGTATCGGAATCCTCGGCGTCGACATATCGAGTGACGTGCAGTTTCGTGGTCACTTGGAAGGGAAGGCCAAATTGGCCTCTAAAAAGCTTGGCGTGCTCAGCAGAGCGGGACAGTATTTCATGCCGGCACACCGCCTGCAACTTTACAAGGCGCAGGTTCGGCCGCACATGGAATACTGTTCCCATCTCTGGGCTGGGGCTCCCCAGTACCAGCTCCTTCCACTTGACCGCATCCAGCGCAGAGCGGCTCGAATCGTCGACGACCGAGAGCTTTCCGATCGGCTCGATTCACTGGCGTTGCGAAGAGATGTTGCATCTCTTTGCGTATTTTATCGCATCTATCACGGGGAGTGCTCTGAGGAATTGTTCGGATTAATCCCAGCCGCCAAATTTCGTGAACGCACGACACGGCAAACGTCCCGATATCATCCACACCATCTGGATGCTTGGCGGTCCACCACTGTACGTTTCACAAGGAGTTTTCTTCCACGTACAACCTCTCTGTGGAATAGTTTATCACCGGCGATTTTTCCGGACCAATATGACCTGGGGACCTTCAAGAAAAGAGCTTACTCCTTTCTAAAGGGCCGGCAACGCACCCGCAATTCTCCTGGTGTTGCGGTTGATCATGGGCGGCGGTAGTCACTTAACATCAGGTGAGCCGCATGCTCGTTTACCCCCTCTTCTATAAAAAAAAAAATCTTTAGGGTTGCTCTTCTTAATAAAGGAAAATATTCGTTATCGATATAATGGATTTTATCATTATGAAAAATACTCAATTAAAATCATAGAAATAATATTTAATCAAAATCAATCAGTTACAACGAAAATATGTATTTATTTTATTATTATTGATTTTTGAAATTAATTAATTTGTTATATTTATTTCGAAATAAAGTTTAAGGGTCCTGATTGTTCTTTGTAAAAAAATATAAACAAGCGTCTACATATTTGTAAATTATGCATCTTGTTAATTCAATTAAATGATTTGTTGATTCTATTTCAAATTGATGAAAATGAATATACGGGAATCAATAATACATAATCAGAGATTTTAAAACCGTTCTCATAAAATAATTAGTATTATATTTTGGAGACAGCACTTTTGAACCACTCTCATTGATCGCCCTGTTATTAAAAATTTTACAACGACGACAAATATCTATTATTTTAGTAGATCCGTACAATAACTTGTCTTTAGTGTCCTTTTGCAATTGTAAGCCGTTCTGATTTGGTACACCAATCTAACTAATTTAACAATACAATACAATACAATACTCTTTATTGTACACCAACAAAACATAAATATAACAAATAATGAACAAACAATGAGGGAAAAACAAAAGGCGGTCTTATTGCTCCATAGCAATCTCTTCCAGACAACCCAGAAGAGGAAATTAATAAAAATAAAAATAAGATTAACGGGTAGGGTGCACTAAATTAGACAAAAAATACAACTTATATACTATAAAGTGACAACATACTTACGGTATATTAGTGACCATAACTAAGAGGAGGAAGAGAGAGGAGTTAAAGAGACAAATAGTGTTCCTTAATTTGCTTCTTGAACACATTTAAAGATTGAGCACTTTTAATGGACTGGGGTAAGGAGTTCCAGAGTCTTACTCCTAGAACAGCAAAAGATTTATCATAAAATTTCGAGGAGTGTACGGTAATATATTAACAGTAATTTAACTAGGTAACTATAAACTTTAACTAGGAAAAAATACCGACAAACTGATAACCTCCTCTTTTTTCTCAAGACGGTTAAAAGTAGATAAGTATTTTTTCACAGTGAGTGAATTGAATAATCTTTTTATTAATTTTAATTTTATTATTTTCGATATCGACTTTCAGCTATTAAAGGTAACAGTAAGTACTAATGTTTACGATAAACGTACAAAGGGAAAGAAAGAGATAGAAGCATTAGAATTGTCTAATAATAGAACGAGACTTTTCCAAAAGACATCAACGCGCGACTCAACCATGTCGTTATTTACCCGGCCACCGTTTTAGATAGACCCCTGCGGTGGCTCATAATCTGAATTAATCAACAATAATTTTTAATATTTTAAAAAATATATAAGTAAACTTAGAAATGAAAAGTTACTCCATTCTTTTTGGAAATCTGTCCTGGAATGTTTCCCACACCACTTCACCGCGCATGAACGCATTTTGATGCATTATAATTGCATAAAAGTTATAAAAATTTGCATTAATTTAGCGTACACACAGGTCTAACACTTGGAAAATACTAAAATGGTTAATAGTACCATAGGCAATGCATAGGCGACAAAATACTAATAGTTTTCGAGCGTCGGGGCATTGTATGCGCAGTCAAGTGGTTATATAGTCTTTGATTCATAGTAATTTAACAGTACATGAAGGAGCCGCGCTGCGTACCTGTAATGGCAAAAGCAAGATTGGTTCGGTTGGATCGTGAAAGACAACGCAAGGAATAGCAGCGTTTTTCTAGGTTATTTCTGTAGTACTCGGTTTTGTCTCGGGCTTGCCAATAACCGTCATATTTAAAACCTACCTAGATTCAATTTACTTTCATTATTAAAAATTTCGATGACTAGGGTTATTATACTACTAATTGATAATAATCCCTAGGAATAAGGTGGTCGCTAATTTCGTAACAATAGTATGAAATATTATATTGTTACGAGCTTGGGATTCGTTACAATAAATACTAATTACAACTTAAAACACACTAATAGTAAATCACAATTTACAGTTATATCGCTTCGAAGTATTCGCTTGAATCGCCAATTCAATACAGACCCGGGTCGCGGTCTAAACCGGTTTTATATAGGCCTTTTTCACTGAAACATCTAGAATGTTCTAGCATCTGTCATGGCGCCAGTGTCATGTACTAGGGTTAATTATGACGCGCAACAATATTGAAAATGGTGTTTTTTTAAAGTCCCGCTGGGTTTCTTGCTAGGTCTTTTCAAGACAGAGGTTTCTTTTCCGAACCAGTTAAAAGTAAAAACTGACTTTTAATAATTACTACATATCTATAATCTATATTGAAAAAAATTTATTCTATTCTATTCTATTATACAAATTTATAAAAATAAATATGTAGGTCTGCTTTGATATTACTCAAATTAAGCAATATTAGACAAAAAGTAATTAATGTTAAAATTAAACACAACACTGACTATTATAAAGCACTTGCCAGTCTAGCTCAAAAAAACCTGTCTAAACTTCTTTTTAGTGATAATCCGGAATATATAATACATCAATTAATTTACAAAATAAAAGAATCAATTGAAGAAAATACAAAAATTGTAAATATTTCTAGTAATAAGCGAAAAATTAAACCATGGATAACAACAGGTATTTTAAAATGTATACGAAATAGGAATAGTATGCAAAAGAAGCTAAGATTGAATCCTTATAATGAAGTATTAAAAATTACATACAAAAGATATCGCAACTATGTTACTAAATTAATTTTTTTTTATTTATTCAACAAAGTAACAAGTAACTATTGTTTTTCTTGGCACTGCACAGTTTGCTCTTAATTATACATTAATTTACTTAAGCTTATTATTTAAATGACATTGGAATTAACTTTTACTTAAACTAAATATAAAGTACTATGAAACAATTGTGCTACAAATTATAAAAAAAAATTGGCATAAAAATTAAGTAACTTAATCGGGAATACGAAAGGAAGCTTTTAGAAATATCATCCAAATCAAGTAAAACTCTCTGGAAGCACATAAAGAATATAACCCATACAAAACAATTAAGTGTCAATAGTTTAGACCTGTTAAGTTCGAAATCCTCAGCAGTTGATTTGATTGATAAAGTAAATGAGTACTTTGCTAGTGTGGATAAAAATTTTGCCGAGAAAATAAGTAATAACGATCCTAATAATTGTTTATCTTTTAGCCATATTGATGAAGCACATAAAACTGTATTTGTAAAGGCACATTCTTCCTTTGTTTTGATTGAAACCTATCCGGAAGAGAACAACAATATTATTGCAGGTCTCAAATCAGATTCCGCCCCTGGCTGGGACAATATTTCAACCGGATTTCTCAAGATGGCTAAACAACTACTTGTACCCATCCTCTGCCATTTTGTTAATATATGCTTTGAAAAGGGTGTCTTTCCGAAGCTGCTGAAGCAATCTATTGTAATACCGATTTACAAAAGTGGAGATAAGAAATAAGTTGGTAATTATCTGCCAATCTCCTTGCAGCCTGTGTTCTCAAAGGTTTTGGAAAAGTTAGTTAACAATAGACTTATACAGTATCTCTCTAAATTTAAAATATTTGCAGACTCTCAATTCGGCTTTAGAAAGGGATGCTCTACGGAAGATGCAGTTGCCGCGTTGAGTTCTCAAATTGTAAATACCTTGGATAGGGGCAGAAAATGTCTTGCTGTCTTCCTGGATCTAAAAAAGGCCTTTGATACTGTATCAATCCCCATTCTTGTTAATAAATTAGAACAGATTGGTATCAGAGGTATACCTCTAAAACTTTTAAAGGATTACCTCTCTGATAGGACACAGATTGTAAGAATAGGTCAATACGGTAGTAGCTATATAAATGTTAATTATGGTGTACCGCAGGGAAGCGTACTCGGCCCTACGTTATTCCTAGTGTATATTAATAATCCGTGTAGTATGAGTGTGGATAGACGAAGAGTTTTCTCATACGCAGATGACACTGCGATATTATTTTGGGGAGACACTTGGGAAGAAGTGCAATTGATAGCGGAAAAACAATTAGCTAAGGTTGCTCGTTGGCTTGATAATAACTTACTTACTTTGAATGTTAATAAAACTCAATTCATATGTTTTTCTATAACTAGCCGATCACAGCCAAAAGACGATTTTAGACTTAAAATACATAAATGTTACAATCCTTCCAGCGGTAACTGTACGTGTACATCTATTGAAAAAGTTTCATATATAAAGTATCTGGGCGTTATGGTGGATCAACGACTTTCCTGGTACAAACATGTCGAATTAGTGTCTACTAGAATTCGAAAACTCACTTGGATATTTAAAACTTTAAGATATGTTGTTTGTCCAGACCTTTTAAATCAAATTTATGTAGCACTTGCTCAATCTGTAATAATATATTGTATACCTATTTGGGGGGGTACTTATAAAAGTAAATTTATTGAAGTTGAGAGAGCTCAAAGATGTTTATTGAAAGTTATACATTTTAAGCCGTATAGGTTCCCCACTAGCATTTTGTATTCATCTTGTGGGGTGATTTCGGTGAGGCAGTTGTACATATTACTCACTTTGTTAAAAAAACATAAGTCTTTGTCTTTTAATCCTACTTACGGTAGTAAAAGAAGAAATTATAGTGTAGTTCCTATATGCAGTACGAAAACCAACTTTGCGAAAAATCAATATGAAAAACGATCAGAACACTTATATAATCAAATTAATAAAATATTGCAAATATATCCTTTAAAGACATACGATTGTAAGAAAAAAATAATGCAGTGGCTTAGGACACTTAATTACGATCAAACTGAAGCCTTATTAGAATCTATCCTATAAATGCATTCACTCACTCTCTTTTTCTCGTACGTACACACGTACATACCCACACAAACACAAACACACACACACACACACACACATACACACACACACACACACACACACACACACACACACATACGCACACGCACACGCACACGCACACGCACGCACGCACCCACGCACGCACGCACGCACGCACACACACACACACACACACACACACACACACACACACACACACACACACACACTGTTTCTCTTATGTTAATTGTACTTAGTTAGGGGAGGGCGAGGGCCTTCTACCACAAGTATCTTTATACTTAAAAGAAGTCCTCAAACTCGTACTAATTTTTAAGAAAATGTTGAAACAATAAACTTTCATTTCATTTCATTACATTTCATTGTTTTATAATCCAAATTAACGAAGTCTGCAAATAATAAGAACACATGTGTGTTCATATAGTTATTTTGAAAACCCATTAGATTTATAAAGGTTGCAAAATACCCAGGAATTTCGAGGGAATTGTAAAAGTATTTAGGGACGCAATAATCCCTCTCAAAACTATCCACACTCATTAGCTAAGGCTCTGAACCGTAAACATATCACAACAAGTTAACAGTCCCGTTTTAATTAATAAGTACATACTTAGCGATGTTTACCTGAAATTTTCGTAGCACTAAACTTCGTACGTCGAATTGTTATGCATGGAAAGGAATACTTTTTACTTATTCTTTATCTCTATTATCCACTAAATATTTCTCGTTTAGAAAACTGTAAGCAATACACAACTTCCGACGCGATTTGATTGTGCGGTTTTTCCTTCGCAAAAACTGATTTAAGATCTCAGCATTTTTACTCCTGCACCGCCGGTCGCCTGTGCAGGAGTAAAAAATGCATAGATCTACTCTAAAGTGCGCTCCAGACGTCCATGACAAACGACATAACATGCAAAGATACCTCATTATCATCATCATTACAGCCCTTCACAAGTCCACTGCTGAACATATGTAGGCCTCACCAAGGAATGCCACAAAGCGCGGGCCTGAGCCACCTGCATTCATCGACTTCCTACAGGTCTTACCAGGTTGTCACTCCATCTAGTGGAGGGTCACCCCACACTCGCCTACCGGTACGAGGCTGCTACTCGAGAACCTTTCTTCCCATCGGTTGTCGTTTCTTCGAGCTATATGGCCAGCACATTGCCACTTCAGCTTACTAATCCGTTGGGCTATGTCGGTCACTATAGTTCTACTGCGGATATCCTCATTTCCAAGTTTATCATGGAGATAAACTAATCTTGAGCTTCCACATACGACCCGCAAAGAAGGACCACGTCTCAGATTCATGGGTCATCACTGGCAACACGCACTGGTTGTACAATCTCGTTTTCAGCGTTTTCCCCTTTGCAGAGATAGGCAACTTTTATTTCAATTTAAGAATTATATTTAACACTGCGGCCAAAATAAAGTTCTGTATCTTTTCTTTAAAAGCATCAGTGACTAAATTCGCTTACAATATTATCTTATGACCGACTTTATATAATAAATTAATTAGTAAAAAATCTTCTAACTTATCAGAAAACGACGGAAGACACATCCGATCAAAATTTAACTTCTTGATGAGAAAATATTTGCGATGATCGTAAAATCATTCATGCAGTTCTCAAGATACCATTTACAATATACACGCAATAGAAATATCACGTTTATATTCAAGTGTGTCAGGCGCTGTAACTGCGTATGGATTTATTGTAATTTAACAGAAAAGTAAAATTCAAACTGCCTTATTACTACTACCTCTCTTTTACTGTACCTAATATGTCTGAAACACAGATACTCAACCTTGTTTAGGCAGGTAGCTAATATTATAAACGTGACTTTTCAATTTTGCTTTTGTAGATTCTACGTTAGTAAGCTACAAAAACTTTTAATTTTTATTATTGCTTGTCATTTTTATTAGACTTATTTTTACTTTGTTTAATTGTAATCATATTTTTCCTGTATGTAAACATGTGTAATTGGAAGTGAAATAAAAATTATTTATTATTATTATTGTTGCGCACCATAGTTGACGCCGGTTAACGCTTCTAGAGCCATCTAGTATCGAGTAGCAGGCATTAAGATAGCTTTCTAGAAAGGTCATGCTAAAACTTTCCACCTCCAGCGCCATCTAGTATCGAGTGGTAGAACTAAGAGAGAACTTTCTACACTTAGTCGGTTGAGACTGGTATGTGCTCTAACATTCAGAATGTTTCGGTAGAAAAGGTCCTATATAAAGGCGTTAAGGACCGCGTCCGAGGCGGTATTGAATTGGCGGCACAAGCGAAGACTTGGGAGTGAAACAAAGTGAACTAAAGTGTTAAGTTTGTGTAATTACTAGTGTGTTTTAAGTTTTAATTGGTGTTCAGTAATTAAAGTGTCAATTTTGGTAATTCAATCGGCAGTTTTTACTGTCACGAACCCTAAGCTCGTAACATTATTATTATTTATGGACTGTACTGGACTCCTGCAGTTATTTCAAACAAAGAAGGCTATAGATGAGTCGTCACCTCCGAGGGAATCTTCACAGCCTGTAAATACTTCCCTGCTATTCTTCTCTGTAGTATCTTAATTTTAGCAATCTTCAAAAAAAAAAGGTTGTAAATTAAAATGTCTTTAAATTAAAAGCCGTCTAAGAACGAAAAAAAACAATAAAAAATATCCACATAAGAGCTTCCAAAATTTATAGAAGATTTTTAACCGAGACTTTAGAAGCGACTTTTTTTCAACCAACAATAATATCGCTCATTGTTTTAGCGTGTAAACAGTGGAAACTTTTAGAGCTACGGCATTGAAGCTAGAGGTTTGAATAAACCATGTGATTCATTCCCGGCGGGCGCCGCGCTTGCCGTGCGTGATGCGTCCTTAATGGTCACCGAGTTTCCCTATTAGCCATTAAAAGACGAAATTCCTTATTCAGCGCGAGACTTTTAAAAGCTAACCCGCGCTGCTAACGGTACTCGGGCAGTATAACGTCTTCCTTGTAGATTTGTATTGAAACTGGGAAATTCACACTGCAATTTTTCTACACAGTTCCAGTCTACTTATATCCTAATTTATTAGCAGGAGACATCTCACTTTCATCCATAGGTGCCTTTTTTCTACACACGACCATGGATCCAGGAAGTGTAAACAGTGATCGTCGGTTGGTGCTTCGAAATATTTTGGTAGTTTTACCAGTGGATCTAAACAATTCTATATAAGAGACTATATAAGAGTCCACTATTAAGTCCACTGGTAAAACTACAGAAGAGATTTTTTTGTTAAAGATTCTCTTCCTATGGCGTAAAACTTAGCTTTGCGATAAATTTAATTTCGTTTGGTATATCTACCCATCGTTTTTGAGGTTTTTTACATACTTATTACATGCCTGTGCTTGACAAAATCCTAGTGTTAATGAAGCCCTGGATTGCAAATCGCACTGTCTTAGCGTAACAAAAGCCTATTTACGCTTTCCATGATGACACCGAGATCGTAATCGAACGGAAAGACAAATGAGAATTAGGTTATTCTACTCCCTTGCTATACACATTACAAAAGACTGAGCAAACCGTTTGGTTCTCGGCTCTTAATGTTCGGAATATCGACAACAAAGTGGTGAAGAACTGGCAACCAACTAACTGTCGTTAATTTGCGTTTCTAACTAACTTCTGTTTTTATTTTTTTAAATTGATAATTTTATTTGGTAGGCTAATTAAAAGCCTAGTTGAACCACACCCTAAACTAAAGGTTCAATACACCATTGTTCATACGCAAGATACTTACGTATCATAAAAATAAATAAACTGCAATCTGTTATAACAATTACAATGCGCGGAGTTTTAAATATTACAGTCTTCTCATCCCTCTATAATTATCATCCAGCACAATATTAATAACAGTGTAGTCCCAATAACGTTTCATACGTATCAAGCTCTCACCATCTTCCTAAGTGCTGACATCTCAATCGTTGTATTGAATGCGTTCACTCATTCATCTCAGCGCTTCCATATCGTAAATAGCATGTTGAATGAATGATTCAGACGTTCCGAACGGATCTCGTTATACCATCGCACTTTGTGATGGTGTACAATTAAAAACAAGCAACATTTGTAATCGGTAATTTTTTTTAAAAAGCCATTCAAACACAAATAAATCTTTATTGAACTTTATTGAATTTATAAACATTTTGTTATCAAAAGGAATTCGAAACTATCTAATTTTGCTTAATTTCATTTCCTACATTAATCAAAAAGATATAGAGATATGTTTTCATGTTATGATATGTTAATAAATATTTATTTGTTTGCAGTTACCTACCCGCCAAGCGTGGCAACTTTTTTTTACGGAATCGCGGTGACAAACGAGCATACACTCCACCTGACGGTAAGTGGATGCTGTGGCCCATAGACATATACATCATCATCATCATTATTACAGCCTCATAACACCTCCACACAACTTCTCCCAAGGAGTGCCACAAAGCACGGTCCTCAGACACCTGCATTCATCGACGTCCTGCATGACATACCAGGTCTTCACTCCATCTAGTAAAGGTTCGCCCTACACTACGCCTACCAGTACGAGGCTGCCACTAGAGAACCTTTTTTCCCTATCGGTTATCGGTTCTTCGAGCTATATGGCCAGCCCATTGGCACTTCAGCTTACTAATCCGTTGGGCTATGTCAGTCACTCTGGTTTTACTGCGGATATCCACTTTTCCATATTTATCACGCAGAAAAATCACGAGCATAGCCCCCTCCATATCTCACTGAGCGACCTTGAGCGTCCTCATACGGCCAGCAATGAAGGACCACGTCTCAAATCCATAAGTCATCACTCACAACACGCACTGGTTGTACAGTCTCGTTTTCAGGTTTTGAGGTAAAGCTGATGAGAAGATGTGTCGTAATTTCATGAACGGTGCCCAGTCGACGTTGGACTTACCTAGTCGGACTTTTTGTCACTTCGAGACACAATTTCGAGCTTAGTGCTTCCAAAAACTACCAGCATAAGTGTGACATGGACGTTACACAAGATCTTGGTTTTGTCCATGTTCATCTTAAGACCTATCCGTTGGGAGGCACTGTGGATGTCATTGAGCAAAGAGCTTGGGTCCTCCAGCGATTCTGCCATAAGGACTATATCGTTGGAAAATCGAAGGTGAGTGTTTACTGGCATTGATGATAATGCCATATCCTTTCCAGTCCTGTAGCTTGAAAACATTGTCCAAAAAAAATGTAGCAGTGAAGAGTTTCGGGGATATATGGTCACCCTGTCTTACACCTCTCTGCAGTTGGATAGGTTTCGTATTCTGGTTCTGTACCGGGATAGCCATCGTAGCTCCACTTTTCAAACACTTCGGCACTTCGATATACCGACAGTCAATTTGGCACCGCTGACCGTTTGGAGCGTAACACCGCGCAAATTTCGGCGGAATCGAAAGCTTTCTCATAGCCCACATACGCCAGGTAAAGTGACAGATTGTACTCTTCGGTCTTCTCTACAATTTTCCGAAGAGTATGTACGTCTATGGTACTAAATCCTTTTCGGAAACCAGCTTGTTCGGGAGACTGGAAGTCGTCTAGTTTACGTGCAAGACAATTCATAATGACTCTCGAAAGCAGCAAGTAGATGCGGCTCAGGAGGGAAATTGGTCTATAGTTCTTCAAGAGACCGTTGTCACCTTTCTTGAAGAACAAGACCACCGCAGTTCTGCTCCACGCCTCCGGAGTAGTGCCACCATGGAGGGCGGATTTAAAGAGCTTCTAAAGGAATTCAAGTACCGGTTTTCCACCTGCTCGCTCTAAATCTCAGGTGTCCCGAAAGTGCTGCTGCTACATTCAGTCTTTAGCTTCAACAATTGGCTCTTTCTGGGAGACAGATCTCTGGCAAAGACTTTGGAGCACTGGTTCCACTTAATAGCTTCTTCAATAAGAGCTGTATTGAAGTTGCGTAAATTCCGCCTCATGTATTTGGAGATCTGTCTGTTCAGTTTCCCGTGTGCTGTCAAATATGCTGAAGACTGCAGCTTCATTTCCCGTCTAACAGCCATGAGATTAAGAGTGTGATCGGATTTTTCTATACTCAGCTTTGGATTTTTATAAGCTGTGATAGATCGGTAATAAAACTTTTTTTTAATTTCTTATATTGTTCGTATTATTATCATATATTCCTCTTATAAGCTGTATTTATTGTATACAAGAAACTATATTTAGAGATTAATATAAAACCCAAGAGAGACCAGCCATAGCCTTTACAGATAAAATGAAGAAGAATTTTACCTATATTTAGATAAAAACGAAATTTCGCGCCAAAATTACATTGAAAGGCTTAATAATTATAATTTGTATTTGAAGCTATCAACAATATAAAAGTGCTACTATAATATGTTCCTTTGTTTTGTTTTATGTATTAATTAATATATTGATAAGTAACAATTGACAAAATATATAGTTAAACAACAAGGTTAACTAAATTTAAAAGCAAGGTACAAGTCCTTGGAAAACCGTTCAGTTTATTTTTCATATTACCTACGCAGCAACCTGAGTTCAATTACTGTCAGCATCAATAAAATTATTGCAATTTTATGTAACGACTTACATGAACCCAGTAATGCACCCAGTAAAGGAAAGATCGTGACAAAATCTGCACGTTTTTTAACCATGAGATTACATTAAAAATACATACGAGTACAGGTTCGTACAAGATTTAATAATGTATGTAAGAAAATATTAGTTTAAAGAAATAAATAAATTACATCAAATAGTCCTTCAGAGTGTATCATCTTCTATCTTATTTCCGTCTCCGAGTGCTAGAGGAAAACAAATCAGAAACAATATAATAGGATCATGAATATAGCTGCAGTGTAGAGTCACGCTGTAGCTATATTAGTTGTAGAACGAATGGGTCGGCTCAACCGAGGTAGGGCTACGCTCTCACAGAATACCAGCATAAAATAGCAGCTAAAGACTGTTGTGCTTCGTATGGTGAGTGTAGAGATCCGGAGACCATTTTTTACTGCAAACGAAGCATCCCATCTTAGTCCTCAGGGGTGACGACGCATATGCATTTTGATACTTAATCGAGCGTAAATGTAGATGTCTATGGGTAATTGCATCCACTCATCATCAGATGGACTGTGTGCTCGTTTGTCAACCTTATTTTCTAAAAAAAAATAATATGGGCAAAAGTATATTCCTAATAACATATTTAAGTTAAAGAATTGCCAACCAGCATTCCTAGCGAGGCAACTATGGCAATTAACCCTCCCCCTATGGGGGAAGTACGTTCAACAGTGGGCTTTTGTTAGGCTGTAATAATAAGTGTATCTCTGACTCTTACAACAAAGTCCCAAATTGAAAGTCTGTTTCTTCAAAAATTCAATCTTTTTTATATTTTACCAAAACTGTATAATTAGCTTAATTATACGGAATACATGGATGATACTAATCGTAATAAAGAAGTAACTATTATTTAGCTTTTTTTAAACATTTTTATACGTAATGTAATAAAATTATAGTACATATAAAAATAAATCCCATAGAAACATAGCCCACCAGAGTGTCCCAACGTTTACCATAGTTTCCAGGCTTGGCAGGCAGTTTGGCAGCCGTAATGTTTATTATTATTTTAATTTATTATTTATTATCTGCTGAAGATTTCATCTTGCGAACCCTTCGGGATTATCTGAGGTAGTGGATCCTCTACTCCTTACATAGCACTACTTACATGGAATTATATAAAATTAACCACTTACATAATATGTCCCACTGCTTACCAGTTAGTCCGTCGTTCTGCACCAATGCGTTAAAGCGACTTACCTATAAGGAAATATTGATATGTTGATAGTAACGGGATATAAACATTTAAACATAAAACAACACGATTTTAGCATTTTACATTTTACAATAATAATTTTTTTTATAGGGGAAAGGTGACAATCGAGCACACAGTCCACCTGATGGTAAGTGGTTGCTATGGGTCACCCACATTTACATCTATTCTCGACTACGAATCAAAATGCAAATGCGTTGTCACCCGTGAGGGCTATTATGGAACGCCTCCTTTCCAGTTAAAAGGGTCTCCGGTTTTCTACACTCACCATACGAAGCACAACAGCGTTAAGCTGCTATTTTACGCTGGTATTCTGTGAGAGCGTTGTCTTTCCCAGGTCGAACCGACCCATTCGTGCTACAACTATACTACTACTATAGCTGCAGCATGGCTCTAACACGTATAGCTATTTAATAGAATAGTGGCGCAGTGGCATAGTAATTAGTTACAGCGTTAAGGGCCTCAGCTTCGAATCCCTCACTGAATAAGTATTTGTATGGACTACAAATAATAACACTACGATACAGGTGAAAATCCTAGTGTTTAGGTAACGTTTTTAAAAGAAGAAAAAAAATAGCTAAATATCACCAACACTTTAATCACCTTATTCATAAAATTATTTAAACGTGTGATGTTTTGTCTCATTCTGACATTTGCGAGACACTTGTTGCTAGAGAGTGACTAAACACTATTAAACTAATCAAGTGTTTAAAAATGTTTACGAATAAGGGGGTGAATGTAGTTAAAGAATTTTCTAGTTATAATGTATAAAAACGAAGACATTAAACCCTTTCTTTATTGACGGTAAAACCTTTAAAATAAAACGACTGAACACGTTAAGAGAAAGTCGTAAAATCTCAAAAAACTCCCAGAAGACATCCTGAAGACAATATCAAGGACATAATTCATAATGAAAAAGTTAATTTTCACGGGACTAAAACTCATTTGCATATTTTTGTGTACAAGCTTCAATTATTTGAGAGTACGTTACGGCTCACTCTTTCCTAGCGACCCCCTTAATAATGGTCCACCGGGGCTCGTTCCGGATAGAGAACCCTTCCGCGGAATTAATTTTTCTTAGGCAATTAGCGAGCAATGTCGGAAATATACACCTCTATTGATCTGCATCTTGCTGTTATAAAATTCACAGTAAAGGCTTATTTTATTTTATTACAGAACTCAGTCACTAAGCTTAAATTAAGGTAAAATTAAAAATAGACCCAATAAATATTAACATGATGATAATTAATATTAGACACAACTATTGCATAAGTTATTCAGTAACAAGATTGTCATCGGGTAATCTAATCTTCGACGTCTGTATG
The DNA here is from genome assembly GCA_036936625.1 of Parnassius smintheus behrii. Lineage (NCBI taxonomy): Eukaryota > Metazoa > Arthropoda > Insecta > Lepidoptera > Papilionidae > Parnassius > Parnassius smintheus. The sequence goes on along the minus strand of JAUPFT010000009.1, from coordinate 21,014,694 downwards.
AACACGCGTCACGCACAAACCTGTGAACCGATTGCGATGGGACTTTCACTGGCGGATAGCTGATGTTATAAGGAGTTACTTAGGCTACTTTTATTTAAGGGTTCCGCACAAACAACTATCACGCGGGCAAAGTCACGGGGAACAGCTAGTATTTATATAAAACTATAAAGTAAATCGAAACCAAAACACGGCAGAGTTATGCCGCTTTTCACACTTGTATTCTATGGGTGCGCGGTCATTCCCTGGTAGACCCTACTCGATCGTGCTAAACTGTAATTCAATTTTTGTACGTAATAGAGCCACGCTGCGGCTACATTAAAATTAAAGCATGAATGGGTCGGCTCGACCGGGGTAGGAACACGCTCTTACAGAATGCCAGCGTTAAATAGCAGCTTAATGCTGCTGTGTTTCGTATCCGTGATTGCAGAGAATCGGAGACCCTTTTGATGTAAACTAAGCAATTTATCTCTGTAATTAGGGGTGATAACGCATCTGGTTTGATATGGTTTTTAATTGAGGATGTAGATGTCTATGGGCTACAGTAGCCACTTACAATCAGTTCTCGTTTGTCACCCACATTATATAAATAAATAATTCCAAGACCAGAAATTCATTCGAATACAACCAAGCCAATCATAGACAAGCGTTATTTGTTTAATAATTATATATACATAATATTGACAAACGTGTAGTGACGGTATAAGAATATTCACTACCCCATATCGCCCCTTGGGTTTCGTAAGAGGCGACAGAGAGAAATTTAGTTTTCACAGGAGATGTGTTGCAGCATCTTCCTAATTACAACTCAAAATAATAAAAAACTGTGGTAGCCAAACCATCTGCCAATCATGGCAACTATAGCAAAATCACCCCTATAATCTAGATTACTAGGCTGTTATAGGCTTGATGGATGGATGGATTGATAGACTAAGCCTAAACAATTTTTTTAGATTGAATATACTGATACCATTATTTTTTCATTTCATCGTTTGCTAATTTCCTAATATTCAAGTTCAATCCGCCAATACTCTATATTTAATCCTTAAAAGCCCGCGGGCGGCCAACCATTCATTTACGTCTACTCGGTGCTCATTCAACCACCTACACTTAAATTGTATATTTTTACATTATGTAAGCAGTCTGGTTTCTTTTTCATAAAAGCACCCATTCACCGGCGATACATTTATTAAAATGTATACATGTCGAGAGACGTTATTCAAGTCTGAGTGGGTCGTTCGTAGACAGGTCTCAATTAGAGAGTGCTCTGTGCGGGGTAAAAAGGGCCCTTTCAGGTGAATTTCAAACAAGTTTCTGCGAGACGGTTTATAAAAGAACTGAGATGGCTAAGCGTGATTTATATATACTTTGCTGTTTTCTCAATCAAATAAAACAACTCTTACGTATATTCACTGAGTATACGTAAGTGTTGATAGTAATACACAAGCATTTTAATATTAATAAGTAAAATAAAGGTTAACATAAGTTTTCAGTGTCATTGTTCTAACAAGAATAAAGTTATCGTACGATTAAGTTTTATTTATATGGAATAAAAGTAATATTACAGATTTTATCGCGTTTTATTTAAACTTTTTTATTCCCGATATTTCGGGCGCTTTACAACATCCATAGTCACGGGGGGACTAAGATGTTTACTTGAGGTTTGGATTTAATCTTTTTTAATTTAATTTAATTTTCAAATTAAATCCAAATTTAAGTTTGCTAACACTGTGGAACTCAATGTACTGTAAGGTTGTACTGGGTAGATGAGACCAAAAATTAATATTTAAAAGTTAAAGGTATTCGGTAACTATGATATCAGGACGTCAAACAATCCCTAACCCTCAGTGACTTAAAGCTTTAAAGCGCTCAAAACGTCGGGAATTAAAAAAGTTTAAAACTTGAAAAATCAGTAAAATTTGTATTATTTCATGAGCAGTATTAGCGTAAATTTAGGGAATCATAAGTTTTATATTTTGTAGGAATGAGGACAAAAAGCTAACGTAGTCTATTAATGGGTAAGTGTTACAATGTAAAAGAATTTTTTACCCCATCATGATTATCTCCTACCATATAACGTCTCGACACGTCGTGATGTGGTAAAGAAATATTTTAGAATGAAATGAGAGAACATATAGCTATGTGTTCTTGGCTACTTACCGACCTTCAGCCCGGAGTCTCTATTGACGAAGCTTCCACTGACGTCGAGCCAGTAATGTGTACAATAATGATATTTCTATACATTTTTAATAGTGGCTTCATAATATGCGAGTATTTAAGTTTAGGTGGTTTTATAGGAAGCGAGTATTTGAGTTAACATGGTCGAGCAAAGTTGAGGTTTTATCATGACAGCAGCATGAATATTGACGCAACCGGGAATCACGCTATCACAGAATACCAGCATAAAATTGCCACACAATGATTATGTGTATTATAAAGAATCAGAGACCCTTTTTACTAATAACGAGGCATTCTATTTTAATCCTCAGGCATGACAGTTCGTATATATTTTGATTTTTAATCCGGAATCTATGGGTTACAGCATCCACTTAACATCAGGTGGACTGTGTGCGCTTATTCTATAAAAATTACCTGGATCCAATAAATATATTTTGCTATAATGCTTGCATTTAAAACTCCGTTTGTTCTGTGAAACTCAACTGCTGGACTTGGGACTCCTGCTGTTCGGAGGTTTCGCTTTAATCGTCACGCCAGACAGACGAATTAAGGATTGAGATCCTTAAAGATGCGAGGCGTCTAGTAATGAGTTACTAGACGCCTCGCATCTTTAACGCTACTGTTCGTCGCTGGTCATTTATTCATTCAGATGTAAAATACAGGTCATTCTATTTTACATCTGCCAAAAACGAGATGGTAATACTTTTCGGAAGCCATAGATATAGAGATATATTTGGGATTTTCTCATATTCCATTCTTACGACGCCCACGGGATAAAATAGAGTGATAGATTCTCTTAAATCGCCAACACACAGCGGCCAATAAAATTTTTACTTGTCTTTTTTAAGTGCCGAATTACCACGTGCTCGGCGGGGAAGAAAAAAATTGTGAGAATACCCGCATGTCGATGAACTAAATTATTTTAAGGACTAATTGATATAAAAATCTTCTCAGATATATACGAGACCTGTATAAGGAATAGGACGTATATAGGGTGTAAGATGTTTTTCTAAATCTTTTATTAACGGAGGTGGTTTGCAAATGACACAGCCTACCTTGAAAGTTGGGGTCCACACTTACCTTTATACCTGATTGACCAAAACCTAACTTAATGTTTGACGATCATTGTTTTATGAGCCACTTAATGATTTCTTATATTTACGCGAACACTACACATTGAAATAATACTAGTTTTTACGGAATTTATCGCGTATATTTAACTTTTTAATACCCGACGTTTCGAGAGCTTTACAGCACCCATGGTCACGGGAAGGACTGAGATATTTAACGTCCAGATGTCATAGTTAACCGCGGTTACCATAGATTAAAATTTAACTTTTGTTCCGATCTACACAGTATGAACTTATGGTATCATGAAGTCTTGCAGTTGTATGCTTGGGTTGGGATTTAATTTTATTTATTATAGGATCCCAAGCAGTTTTATTATTATCCATTTATACGAATACGAATACCTACGTGCGCCAAATCACCAAAGTTGTATGGGTTACCAAAAATACACAGGGCCAATGCTCCATTACGTCCCATAGTGAGCCAAATCGATTCACCAACTTACAGATTGGCTCAACACTTAGCGAAAATACTCTCACCGCTCAGGGGACACACAAGAGCACACATAAAGGATTCCTACCATTTTGTCAGCGAGATTAAAGACCTGCGTCTGGCAGACAATGAAACTATGGTCAGTTTTGATGTGCAGTCATTGTTTACATGCTTACCTGTTGAAGACTGCATCTCAATTGTAACTAGAAGGCTAGAAGAAAACAACATGCCCGTAGAATATGCAGTATTACTCAGACACTGCCTTACATCTGGCTACTTATTGTGGAAGGAGGAGTTCTACAAGCAAGTAGATGGTGTGGCGATGGGCTCACCTGTATCTCCCATTGTCGCCGACATATTCATGGAAGACTTTGAGGAGAAAGCCCTGCTTACTTCTCCCATAAATCCAAGATTCTACAAGCGGTACGTAGACGACACTTTCACAATTCTACCTTTAGATAAAGTAACTGCATTTTTAGACCATCTTAACTCTATAAATTCTAAAATTCAGTTCACAATGGAGTTAGAGGCAAACAATTCCTTAGCTTTTCTAGATGTGTTAGTAATTTGGAATCCTGATAACACCTTGAGCCATACTGTGTATAGAAAAAAGACCCATACAGATAGATATTTAAACGGTGATTCTCACCACCATCCTTCACAGTTAGCTACCGTGGGTAAATCTTTGTTTCAGAAAGCACGAGGGATCTGTGACAGTAAACACCTGGCTGCCGAGCTCCAACACGTCAAGCAAGTTTTGCATGACAACAAGCTTCGCGTCCCGCGCCTACGTCACGGAGAACGAGTGAAGCCGGCTACAGTCGAGCGTGTACCTGCTGTACTGCCATATGTTAGAGGAGTCACTGACAAGATTGGCTACATCTTGAAGCGCGCTTCCATCAAAACATACTTCAAGCCGCCGAAGAAGATTGGTCAGTTTTTACCATCAGTTAAGTGTAACAGCCCTCTGCAAGATGCAGGAGTGTACAAGCTTGATTGTGAATGTGGTCTCTCCTACATAGGACAAAAGACTAAACTATCAATCAATCAAAGGACTAAAAGATCAATTAAAACCCGCGTCAAAGAACATATAGCTGATGTGAAGAATCGACGCTCCGGGAAGTCTGCAGTCTGTGAACATGTACAGGATCGCCCCCGTCACTACATCAGATTTGATAGACCACAAATCCTCGCTAAAGAACACCGATTCCTTCCAAGGATGATTCGCGAGGCTATTGAAATCAAAAAACATCCTAATTTCAATAGAGAAGATGGCTGGGTGCTACCATCTGCTTGGGATCCTATAATAAATAAAATTAAATCCCAACCCAAGCATACAACTGCAAGACTCCATGATACCATAAGTTCATACTGTGTAGATCGGAACAAAAGTTAAATTTTAATCTATGGTAACCGCGGTTAACTATGACATCTGGACGTTAAATATCTCAGTCCTTCCCGTGACCATGGGTGCTGTAAAGCTCTCGAAACGTCGGGTATAAAAAGTTAAATATACGCGATAAATTCCGTAAAAACTAGTATTATTTCAATTAAGAGCCACTGTTCATCGTTACGTACCGCTAAGAGAAAGTTAAGGCTTAAAGTAAAGTTAATACTTTATTTTAAGCCTTCTTATTTGAGTGCCTCGTTAGTCTAATGTTCGTAAGCACGACTGTGAGTGCCGGGTTGGAATTCCAGGTCGGACGAAAATCAGTCATTGGGTTTTTCTGTCAAGAAAATCTCAGGAGCAGCCCGGAGATAGCAAGTGACGGTGTTTTACCCGTGTACCTCGTGCTTTCACGTTAAGCGGTTGGTATTGCGCCTGACTTCTCTCCGGTCGTGTCGGGTTGCCGGACCATTGGACTATGAGAATGGAGTGCACCTGTGTTTGCGCTCACACTCATGCACTATAATCATGTTCTACGCAGATGCATAATTTCCGTTGATATTAGTCGGTGTGTCCGAATTTCAGTCCGAATCCTCGCAAAAGAACACTGTTTCCTACCAAGGATGATTCGCGAGCTTGTTGATAATAAAAAATATGTTAATTTCAATAGAGAAAATAGATGAAATACTATAAGCTCCTTCTACGTTATTCGGATCAAAAAATATTTCAAAAACTGAAGGTTAGCTCGACTAACTACAAATACAAACATAACAGTCCCACTCCCCCACCCCCCTCTTCCCATTGACTGTGGCTGTGACTGTAATGCACCCAAAACGTCGTGAATTACAAAGTTAAAATTAAACGCGATAAAATCCGTAAAATTAGCTTCATTTAATGTGTAGTGTTCGCGTAAATATAAAAAATCATTAGAGAAACCCAATTATAAATCGAACAATAGAAATAGTGCGACATTTCCAGAAATCATAGATTATAAAATGTCTGACCCGAAAACCTTATTCTCGTAAATGTCGATAACTTACGAGCGCCTTTTTCTCGAACTTGAGTCCAAACGAAGTCGTGGATAACGATATAAAGGAACGGAGGCGTTGTTCTCCATGCCCACCCTTGACATGGGGTGGCGGATGCGATCGCGAGGTGAAGACAGTGCTTATAAAAGCTATTTGAAAGAAAAACATTCAGTTTTCTGTAAATTATTTCTAACATTTACATCATTTCGTACTTAAAACGTTATTAGAGATATGTTTTTTTTATAATTTCAACCGTATTTTTAATTTCATTTTCATAGTAACTTTTGAAAATGGCGACAACATCCTAATATTTTTAGAAACTGTCAGCTAATTCACAGTGGCGGTGTAAAAATATCTATTACTCCATATCGTCCTATGGCTGTCTCAAGGGACGAAAAAAGGAAACAAACCAGAAGAAAAGACGAAATGTGCCACAACGTCACTCTGATAACGGCCAGAAAATAAAAAACTGTGGTTTCAATCCTGCCTGGCAACCGTGACAACTACAGCAAACGTCCATCTTACGAGGCTGTCTATGGAGATCTATATTGAACAGTGTACTTACATAGGTTGTTATGAATAAATGAAATGAGGTAAATGTATTAAGATACGTGAGGGTAACATGGTCGCCTTAAGCTTTGCCGCCCTATAAAACCAAAACTACAAAGTCGTACTATAACTAATATATTAAGAAAAAAATAGCAAACAAGCTCTGATAATAATTAGGAGCACTTCGAAAAATCTAAACTAGACCATACTGAAGTCGACTAAAATATTTACTATAATATCAACTGTCAAAATGGCGCCGATAAAGCGGCGTCCTTTTCACTCTTTATTATTTGATTGACCAATGAAGAGCTATCGTATCACAGAGTCATTTATGCAAACAAGGCTGTAGTTTTTGAGTTATAAAAAAGTGATCATATTAACCGGATGACTATATTATCCGCACGTAGGTACTATAATTGTATACTTGTTCTGATTCTTGATTGATCTAACGATAATATTTCGCTACTGGACACATCCAAAAATAGAGATTTGCCTCAAACACAACACTTAGCTTGGCGGTTTGGCGATCGCAATCCGCCTGATTGCGATACTAGATATCTTACACCTTTGTCGCCGCTATCCGTCTTCAGAATGGATACTATCAATGTAGTACGTACCGTCGTCCATCGAGGCAATACGAAGACCAATAAAGTTTAGCATTTTCCATAGACATCTCTAACAACATTTACGGAACAATATATAGGTACAGTTATGAATACCCTAAGTATCACAGTGTAATATAAGTTAACATATGCGATATAATCCGTAAATACTAGTTTTATTTAAATGTGTTGTGTTCGCGTAAATATAGGAAATCATTATATCACAGCGTAAAATAGTGTATTAAGCTTACAATCTATATATATCTAATTCCTGAGGGCTTCCTCTCATTGCCAAGAAGGTTTTAGGGCGAGGAAATGTTCACGCACTGCCCCAATGCATATAAGCGGACACGTCTTCGAATTTATGTTTGTTTAATTTCTCAGACATGTAAAATATTTCATGATGTTTTCCTTTACCGTCGAGCAAATAGTTGTGTGTTATATATAAGTGCAATATTTTATATTTAGAGATTGGTATGATTATTAGAGCATAACATGAGCTCATTTGTGAACATGGACGTGCAGCCTGCCTGAAGACCTGCCTGAATACACTACAAATACACAAAGTAACCTTTAACAACTTGCACCCACCGACTTCAGCTTTACAGATCGCCACTGCATCGTTTGCCGAAAATTTGTGCGAGAATTTTCCTTTGCTGGGTTGCTTAATATTCATTCATATATCATCACTATCGTCATCAACATTTTTACGGTCCATCACTAGTCCACTAATGAGGACAGGCCTTTCCCATAGAACGTCACAAACCACACTACTGAGCTACATGCATTCATCAGCTTCCTGCATTTCTTACTAGGTCATCAGTGAGAGGCCGCACATACACTTCGCTTATCGGTATAAGACATCATACATCAGTTGACAGTTCTTCTAGATATATGGCCGACCCATTGCCACTTCAGTTTACTGAAGTATTGGGCTATGTCCGTTACTTTAGTTCTCCTACGGATGTCTTCATTACGAAGTTTATCACGAAGAGAAACTTCAAGATTAGCCCTCTAGCTCGCTAAGTGACTTGAGCTTTCCCATACGCCCAGCAGTGAGCGACCACGTTTCAGATTCATATATCATCATTAGTAACAGCCACTAGTTGTACACTCTTGTTTTCAAGATTTGAGATACCAATGACGAGAATATGTATTGTAATCGAGGTTAGATACATGTGTAATCTCGATGTAGTATACTTAAAACAGATATGTCTGCTTGTTTTTTGAGTTTGTTACGTGAGTTTGTCCAAAATTCGAAATCAAACCTCAAAAGCAGTTCATCTAAAAATTTCTTCGTAAATATTTCAACATAAAAGGAGCAGTTTATCAATTACATTGTATTTTCTAAAACGAAATTTCTAATAAAATGTCGTAATGCTTTCTTACATTTATACAAGAATTTTTTGATTAAAAATTCTTGTATAAATGTAAGAAAGCATTACGACAACTTCGAACTTAAATCGATTTTACTGAATTATTTAACAAAAGATTTTTGTAGGTACTTCGAGCGTGTTTATTAAAATATTCTCTTTATATTTTGTTGTTGTTTCTCTAAAGGTACGTATTTATATAACTTATACTATTTTATATATACTCGTATACAACTTGCAAATAATAACAAAACGTTAAATAATTATAATATCGTGTCGTCCATTATTTTACTAAAGAATTATAAATACATATATCATAAATTCACCTTATCCTTACTATAAAAATTTCTAATATGTACTTGTACAAGACTCCAAGAAATCTATGTTACCAAATTATAAATAGAAAATTATTTTACCTTATTCTATAAAGGTATAACATCTTCAATCCATATAAAACTGTTAAGCACGAAACATCTAATAAATTACTCTAACGAATGAATATTCATGCACATACTTTACATTTTCCAACCCGCCCTACCTCTGTAGCCTTAGAACTTTTTAAGCGCGACGCAGTGACAAAACCAAAGTTGTCTCTCTCTTGCCACGCCCATTGGCGACAAAGCCTTACGCCACGCCTAATGGGACACTTTCCGCCAATGGCGACATCCCAAGATTTTTCATTTGAGATAACCCAAACTTCTGGGCGGTTGTAGAGAGACACTTTAATGTCATATGTTACCTTATTTATTTTTATTAAGCTGTATATACATATTTAAAGTGTTTTGTTAGATACACTTAAATGCGATTGTGAAAAAAATAAGACTATAAAATCTATTTAGTCTTTTTTTAATATAAATAAATATGTATATGCTGACATTTTTTAAAGTATCACGTGAAACTTGATTTGAAACAAAAATCTGTCAAATGTAAATATAGAATGTATGAAGAAATATTTTTGTTAATGATTATATAATTTATTATTTCTACTATCTTGGTTAAAATTATATCTTTATTTTATTTCAAACGGACAGTAGTTGCTTAGTTTTAAAATTAAAAGTCACTCACAGAATACCAGCGCAAAATAGTAGCTTAATGCTGCTGTGATTCATATGGTGAGTGTAGAGTACCGGAGACGCTTTTTAATGGAAACAAGGCATTTCATCTTAGTCCTCACGGGTGACAACACATCTGCATTTTGATTCGTAATTGAGCATAGATGTAGATGTCTGTGGGCCACAGCAACCACTTACCATCAGGTGGACTGTGTGCTCGTTTGTCACCCTTATCCTATAAAAAATCCAAAAAAACTATACACAGCGTAATAATATAGGTAACTGCAGTAGAAATTTAGTCTTAGTAAAAATAAAAAAGAAACACTTAATTTTCTAACAATGCTATTATCGAATATATAGATTTTTTAGGGTTCCGTAGTCAACTAGGAACCCTTATAGTTTCGCCATGTCTGTCTGTCCGTCTGTCCGTCCTCGCTTAATCTCTGTGACCGTTAGCACTAGAAAGCTGAAATTTGGTATCAATATGTGTATCAATCACGCCGACAAAGTGGTAAAATAAAAATTGGAAAAAAATGTTTTATTAGGGTAGCCCCCCTATATGTAAAGTGGGAAGTGATTTTTTTTTTTAATTTCAACCCTAACGTGTGATATATTGTTGGAAAGGTATTTAAAAATGAATAGGGGTTTACTACAATCATTTTTTGATAATGTCAATAATTCGGAAATAATCGCTCCAAAAGTAAAAAACAATGTGTCCCCCCCCCCTCTAACTTTTGAACCATAAGTTTAGAAAATATGAAAAAAATCTGGAAAGTAGAACTTTATAAGGACTTTCTAGGAAAATTATTTTGAACTTGGATGAAAACTACAGTTTTTGTACAAACTCATAAGTGGGAATACTTACTGTGACGGACGGGAAACTACGGAACCCTACACTGAGCGTGGCCCGACACGCTCTTGGCCGCTTTTTTTTCAAGTTTATATGAGCCTGCAGTATCTCATTTAATCAAAAAGAATCTTCAAAATCGGGTAAATGTCCTCTTGTGTGTGTGTGTGTGTGTGTGTGTGCATGTGCGTGAGTACGTGTACGTACTACGATTAATCTCGACGTATCGTTAACGTTCACATTACGGTAAGTGACTACTGCATCCACTTACGTTTGCGGCAGCTTATTTTCTAACTTACAAGTTATCTTAACTACTGTGACAATGTGAGTGTACAGGAATATTAGAGTACCTAACTTACAAACTAAACTACTACTGGGCTATCTTAACAAACAGACCCAGGATTTTGTTAATGTTGAATATTCCTAAGTGGCGTAAGTTAATTGAGTCATGTCTTTTAATTCGTGCTGGTTTTTGCTAAGCAGGCGATAGGTGACTTCCTGATGGCACTGTGTTGAATATTATTAAGTAACATGCTGTTGTTTGCTGAGCAGCCGGTGCTGTATGGTAGGTGACTTCCTGATTGCTTGCAAGGTTTCGGTAGGCATATGTAACTAGCGTTTAGACAAAAGCAACAACTAACAAAGGAGTTGTCAACCCTACCCACTGAGAGGAAATCACGGCCTGTGTAATTAGAACCCGAACACGTCAGTAGGTACATCATTGCTCAACTGCAGGAAAAATTAAAAAGCAGAATAAGGCCATACCACCTATGTCGAAAAATGTTTTTATATTTTTTTATTAAATAAAATTGACAAACCAGCACACAGTCCATCTGACTATAAGTGGTTGCTGTGGTCCATAGACACTACAACTACACCCTTGAAGACTAAGATGGAACGCCATTTTTTTCAGCAATAAGGATCTTCGACTTTCTACAATCACTTTACAAAATACAGCAGCATTAAGCTCCTATTTCACATTACTATTCTGTAAGAGCATGGTCCTCCCCGATCGAGCCGACCCATTCGTGCTACAACTATAATTTAACTGTAGCGTGCCTCTACCACGTCTAAATACATAAGTATATTTTCCGTTACATTTGTTACATTGCTGTTTTTGTTTCGTAACCGCAGTTTTCCAACTTTATACATCAAAGTTCCCACATATATCATACAAATAAGACTGCTCTAAAACTCGCGCCAACTAAGGCACATAAAACGTTATAGCATCTCATCTTAATAAAATAATAATATCACATTACTTTCCATGCTCGCAAAAATGGACGTAAAAATGGCACCGTAACGCCCAAGACCAGGAGAGGTGTAGCAGGGTGCGATGGGGGATGAGGGGTGGGGTGGGACAAAAAGCTCAAGTGCAGAGGCTGTATCGATCCGGGAGCGACCGGCGACCGGCGACATGGCTGGGTCAGGACATAAGGATGGTCGCATACGTGCTATAGCTGAGCGATGGAGGTATTATTTCCAATTGATGATTATAATTTAGTGGAAATATCGAATACGGATATTGCACGTATTATAATATTATAATGCATGTATTATAATATTACAATGTGAAATGTGAATTTTTAAATTTCATTTCTCATTCATAAATAACCAATTAAAAATCCACTGCTGAACCTAGGCCTTTCTCGTATGTTGCCACAAATGGGAGATATTTGCCATGGCTATCACGCATGGCAGTCAGGTAGCTGTGAACCAGTTTTTCTATAATTATTATTACCGAGTTTTTTATTATTCTAAAAATTGAAGTGTCTAAGAATATTGCAGTCTACCTCATGATACGTGTTGCAGTAGATGGAGCAGCCAACTTTAAACAAAAGCTTTAAAGCTACAGATGCATTGTTGCATTGTTCAGATGACTAAGATGGCATGCTTTATAACCTGTATTGATACTGGGTATCTGTACCCGTCACACTAGAATAGAATAGTGCAAGCACGTATATGGTAGACAAGTGATAAAATTAAAAAAAATCCACAATCGTCTTCAATACGACCGAAACAATGCTTTCGAAGTAAATTAAATAGGCATTATTACAGATAACTTAAAAACTACCGGTCAAATCTTAATTAAATTTATATGGGACCACACGGGAAGCACCAGCTTTCATATAAAAAGTAATCATTGAAATCGGTTCACCAAGAGAAAATTTATGACGTAACACATATAAAAAAGATCATACAGTCGAATTGAATACCTCCCCCTTTTTGAAGTCAGTAAAAATAGGTAAGTGATACTTACACAAGTAAAAGTAGGTGTTACTGAAAGACGTGTAGTAACGTGATTTTTAATTATTGGAATACTATAAATACTTAAAAAAAGGTGTCCTGTATGCTACACTAAAATAAGAATAAGAGGAATAAAACATTATTTTATTTAATATATATTTCATGTAATTCTTATTGGAAGTATTTTTTTTTTACTTTTACGTTATTTTAACGATTCGGAAAGATACCTCTGTCTTGAGAAGAACCATAAAGAAACACAGAGGGACTTATTTTATAGACCTCCTACCGAAAAAGTAGTAAAAAATAATGTTATCTCCTTTTTACAAACCTAAAAATGATTACAAACTGTAATTAATGATTAATTTGAAAGTGGTATTAAAACTATAATTTAAGATACTAACTATATCGAGATTTAGCGTGGCGGTTGGCCAGGCCTTCTAGCCATTTAAATGGCGTAGTTGCAGTAATTATTTTTATTTATCCTGTGTTTACATATTCAACATTCTCGAACATTAAAAAAATATATATGTGTCGTGTGGGTTACCCTACACTGAGACGGACTCCCAGGCACCAAGGAGGTGTTATCCGAAAGATGCTGCGGTTCATCTCATGTTTCAGTTCCCCGGAGTCGCCTATATCGACATTTTTTTAACTTCTACGCTCTGACAGCGCGCGACATTGTTACACTCCCGTTCACTCGGGACCTTTTTGGCGGGAAAATTTCTAGGTTAGGAAATTTTTTGCAATATTGCAAATTTTGCTATATTTTCACTTTGAGACAATATTTATGGATAAAACTTACAGGAAGTCTTGTTGAATGTATAAACTATCGAATAAAATTATTTTTGGTTGCTAGAAATTGTAATAAAGTATATAAATTACACTGTATAGCATAATAGTAGTATAAACTTCAATTTTAGTGACAAAATTACTACTAATTTGAATTCTACACCTTTGTTTTTGGAGAAATTTATATGAAATTGTTTGGAAATATGTATATTTTATGTTTTATGTGTTTCCATTCGTTACTCATACCAAAATATTAAAATATTAAAAAATTAAAAAAAAAAAATAAAATAATATTTTATCTGTGACATTTCGAACAATATTTCTAAAATATGTTCGTGTGAATTTGAAATAAATACAACGTCATGTTATTTCAAAATATGTAGGAAAACTATTTTTACTTACATTTTACACTAAAAATAAATGAGAATTTGAAAAATAACACATTTATAACCCGCCCGCCAAAACAGGCCTTTCGGAATTTGAAGTACTTTTGGCAATTTACTTTTCACTTTTTATACCACAAATTATATATCTACGTGTTGACTATATTACAAGAAATGTAAAAAGTATAATACTTTCGTTTTTAGTCCAGACACAAATATAAAATTCTATAAAAAAGACAGAGCAACTTCATCAAAGTGACACGTGGAACGCCGGAAGTTCAGAGTGATTTCTTTTTTTTTTTTTCTAAGAAACATTGCCAGGTTATGGTTTAAAATAAAAGAGCATATCTTTGTCTTTGATACTAATATCTATTGCATAGTGTCTTTGGTTTTGTTTAAAACGAAAAAATAGTTTTTTTATAGGTAGACATGTTTACATAATTCTGATCTAATTCGATCACTACTTGGCGGGCGTAAGGTTGGTATTGCGCGATCGAAAGTGAGCATGGCTTGGCGTACAGGTTAATAAGCTAAAGGTTACAAACGAGCACACAGTCCACCTAATGGCAAGTGGTTGCTGTGGCTCATAGACATCTACGTCTATCCTCGATCACGAATCAAAATGCAGATGGGTTGTCACCCGTGAGGACTAAGATGGAAAGCCTCGTTTCCAGTAAAAAGGGTCTCCGGTTCTCTACACTCACCATACGAACCGCAACATCGTTGAGTTGCTATTTTACGCTGGTATTCTGTGAGAATTTGGTCCTTCCCCGGTCGAGCGAACCCATTCGTGCTACAACTATACAATTATTAAAGCTGCAGCATGGCTCTACCACGTTTAAATTATTTGGGCTGCCGTGGTTTACATTTATTTTATAGATGAGTGTGAAACGAATATGCGGCTCATGTAATAATAATAATAATAATAAAAATATAATTTTTATTAAAACTTATCAAGGTTACAAACGAATTGTTAAATTGGTTCCTAAACCAGTATTAATTCTTTATCGTAGGATATCAGTTCCTTCCCATACAATTTTACAATATTAATGGTGATGGTACAATTGCAACACCAGAGGAATTGCAAGTTTTTTTAATGGAATAGAGGTAACAAACGAGCACACAGTCCACCTGATGGTAAGTGGATGCTGTGGCCCATAGACATCTACATTTATCCTCGGTTAAGAATCAAAACGCAGATGCGTTGTCATCCCTGAGGACTAAGATGGAATTCCTCTTTTCCAGTGAAAAAGGTTCTCTGGATCTCAACACTTACCACACGAAACACAGCTAACTAGCCAGCTACTATTTTACGCTAGTATTCTGTGAGAGCGTGGTTCTTCCCCGGGCTAGCCGACCCATTCGTGCTACAACCATAATATGGCTGCAGCTTGGCTCTACCATGTGCATTAGAGGTCATTATGGCTTTTTTCTTGAAATTCATATCGGATTATTATAGTCTCCAAAATAAAAGTCGTTAAACTTCTCGTTTTTTTCATTACTTTCGATCCAAGCATTCAATAAACTGCTTAAATAGGTTTTCTGCGTTTACAATTATGCATTCGATCCGTACAGCAAAACTACAATCTTTGATGCAATGTTAATGAAGGTACCACAGTCAGAAGTACGTTAATGAAATTATCTACATTTAAATACCGCGCATAGTGATGTTATGGCTTCACCACAAATGGGTCGGCTCGACTGGGATAGAGATCACTCTATGACAGAATACCAAAGTGATACATTTGAAGCAGAATTTTGCAATTTTGTTTAGTAAAAGGAACTAAAGATCCTTTTTCGTCGGTAATATAAAATTCAATTTTACTGGGTGACAACACATTATACATATATATATATATATATATATATATATATATATATATATATATATATATATATATATATATATATATATATATATATATATATATATATATATATGGTTATACTTCTCACTTCTGTACGCAGTCAAATACGTAGTATAATTAAACGCACATACAAAACGGAATTTCAAAATTAGTTTTAGTATCTTGTTTCGGGAAGTAATCATCGTTAAAAACATAGGCAAATGGCACTCAAGTACATTTTATTACTTACTAAATATGTACCTAATAATACTGCCAAGTTCAGACTATTATGAAAATAACATTTCCTAAGTATATATATATCTGTTATCCCAATTAGTATCATAATTTAATTTCACATTGTCATATATTTTGGCTGTGACGGCATTATCAGTTACATCCAATGTGATTCAACATTGTAACAAAAAATTTACAGCGTTAAAATTAATATGAAATCTGCCCGTGTGCATGGTAGGTACAGCGTAAAGTTTCAATAAATGAAATTGCGTTCAGCCAAAGGGATTCATTGGCTGACTGCGAAAATCGAAAATAATAATTTGTTTAAATTCTAACGGTTATCCCAAATTGCTTAGGTTGCAATTATGGCGAATTTTAGAGAAGTACCATGTTTTTTTTCCTTGCGTCCAGAAGCAAAGAAAGGGAAGCGGAAGAGGGAGGATCAAGGTTATTTAAATACTGATACTACTTGATTATTAAATGCTCATTTAAATAATTTTGAACTTTAAGCTTTGTTTTTTACAAAATCTGCATTAAAGTATTACAAGTACAAAGGCATCTTTAGTTTTACGGCATCATAAGTTTTACGTGGTACAGCTATGCTGCAGCTACATTCCAGTTGTGGCGAACACGAACGCGTCGGCTCGGCCGGGGAAGGCCCACGCTCTCACAGAATACCAGTGTAAAATAGTAGCTCAATATTACTGTGTTTCGTATGGTGAGTGTAGAGAACCGGAGAACCTTTTTACTGGAAACGAGTCATTAAAAGTCCTAAGGAGTGACAACAGATCTGTTTTTTAATTCCTAATTCAGGATAGACGTAGATGTCTTTGGGCCACAGCATCCACTTACCAAACGAGCACACAGTCCATAGACTGTGGGCTCGTTTGTCACCCTTATTATATAAAAATAAACATATCATTCTAGTGACGCCTTACACATCCTGTATTAATGTTTTAGCCAGAATGAAGAGCCAGCCAGTATATTTATTCTTCCGTAAGTGCTCCGTACTAAGTACCTGCGTACTTACTACGTGAAAATATTCTATCCTTTTAGATAATTATTAATGTTTTAATAAAATTTTTATTTAAATAAATGAGCTATATACACAACGAGTTAAATAAGAATAATTTATGTACCCAAAAATAAATCATGTTAACGATTTCTCGGACTTATCCAATTCACAAATGTGGAAACAAATTTCAAATGAGTATCTAATTAAATTGAAAACTTATATAAAATAATATAATTTCTGCTTACCGTACCCGAACCCGACATCCCAGCATTTACACAGAAAGCTTTTACTCCAATGAGTGCTAATTGACGAGATAAAGGAAAGAGAGTGTCTCTAAACGTAATTGTATGTTACTCTAAATGAATTATACTTAAACGTGGAATGTAAAGATGATGTGTTTATCCATTACATGCAGGTATTCATTGTTTGATGCGTTGTTTTAATTAACTTAGAAAGAAAATCTATATATTAATGCATGAATGAACTTTGTACCCCTTTCAAAGCATATTGCACAAAGAGGAGTGTGAGATTTAACATAGTTAAAGTATACGGAGAGGAGTGCAGATAGCTAAAATTTATATACAATATATGTTACAAATACGTTGAATAAATTGAGTAAAACTATTATTTACGGATTTTATTGCGTTTTAATTACAACTATAATTTATTTTTATTATCCCGACGTTTCTTTTTAGTCCGATTTACGGACCAAAAATTATCGAACCAAAATATAAAATTAAAAAAATTAATATTCAAAAACCAAAGATAGCCGGACTAACTATGACATTGGGACGTCAAACATCTCAGTCCCCCCCCCCCCCCGTGACTATGGGTGTTGTAAAGCACCCAAAACATCGGAATAGTAAAAATAAATTATAGTTGTAATTAAAACGCGATAAAATCCGTATATGATAGTTTTATTCAATATGTAGTGTTCGCGTACATTTAAGAAATCATTACATTGACTAAAATTAGACATATCACATACATATTTCTGACGTTTATGTTGCGAGTGTCAATTGTCAAACACATAATAGTTTATGGTCGAACAGTCGCACAGACCGTGACCGTGTAGTGTCGGTGTAGGAATATCCACAATCCCATATCATCCCGTGGGTGTCGTGAGAGGCGACAGAGGGAGACAAACCCGGTAATGGACAGCTGCGTGTTCCTGATAACAACACAAATTATATAAAACCACGGTTGCCAAGCATGCCTACTATGGCGAAATCCCTCCATGAGGCCTATGTTCAGCAGTGAACTTTTATAGGCTGTACTGGATAGATAGATTGGATGGAGAGATTGTCACTAAATAATTTTAAAATGTTACCAAACATTACTGACAGATTGACTGAAAGAGCTGTGAATTTTGTGTAACTTTTAATGTTCCAATAGTCTCTGGAGTGTATGTCAATGCAAAAAAATTGTTTATTATGTATATTAAATATCTGCTTTTTTACATATTAATTAGCATTTGAAGGCATAGATAATACATATACGTACTGAGAATTGAAAATGAATTATAATTCAGTTAATATACAAATTAAAAAAATAATTAATTAATAATGGATGAATTTTGACCACTGGAAGACTATTAGTAAGTGCGTTGGGGTAATACCGGACGGATTTCCGACTAGTTAAAAGAGTCTGGCAAAAACTTTATTTTCTCGACATCCATATACGTCAGATTTCTGAAACATGGTGCAAATCGTTAATGGTTACACGTTATTTAGCTATAAGAAGCTTTTACTTTTCAAAACTCAACAGTTTCTGCTTAAAACGTGTGCGAAGACAAGGCATAATTTTTTATATGCATGATGAAGAATTGACCATCAAGGGGAAGACCGGACGTCGCTACAAATCGCAAATAAAAGTAATAGGGATAAGACCGGATAGACGAAAAAAATCAAAAATTACCTTGTTTTATAAAATACTGCGCAGCGCACGCCCTACTTTTCGGAGCGACTGCCTGAAACTTGGGGTCGGGGCAGAATAAAATGGAGTCTTGTACCATATTGCTAGCTTTCAAAAATATAGCATAATTCACCGGAAATTTGAGTTTTACGGTCTTACCCCATCACCGATCTTACCCCAATGCACTATATACTTTATTTTTCCAAAAATAACACCTCAAAAATTAGCCACAGTGTCTAGTAAATTTTAATTTGGTAAATTGTATGCTTGTTCGATACTTGTAAAAAAGCTCAGGTTGACACATATTGTAAAGAAAATTAAAAAAAAAAATCGAAAATTTCAAAAGCAATCAAATGTTTCAACGCCTTCCTTCCCTTGTAATGTAAGAAAACGCTGACAATACAAATCCGATGACTCCCTCAAGAATAGACAAAGGAAATATTAAGTCAAAAGTGGAGTTAATACCCGCGTAAACAAATGACTGCTCCTTAATCATTCAGCTCGTAGGAAGGCGCTAACGGAATTAATATCAGTTTTCTTCGTCTCCGCTGCAATTACACCGTTGTCCGTATCACTGTTGGTGCGATTGGGACAAAGATTAAGTACAAAGTACTACAGTAGACGCGACTAAAAGCAAACAAGTTTAAGTTAGTTGGTCATATTAAATCCGCTAAACTAATGCCCCGCGTATATTTAATAATAGAAAGGTACTTTATTTTGACAAACAATTTTTTTAGGTAAATTTTATTGTTTGCTAAGCTATTAATTAAATAATTAACTAATTAATACTAATCAACCTCTATCTAAATTTGGATTGAGGTTGATTAGTATTTTAACGGAACAAGTGCAACTAACTCCAATAACTAATAAAACACCCAAATTGCTATGTGGAAATAAACTTAGATTATTGCAATTTTTAAATTTATAAATCAAGAATTTAAAAATTGCATTAATCAATTTTAAATCAAAAAATCCAAAAATACTACGTTTTTTATTTTTTAAATTTTTATCATAAAAAGGAAGAACCAGTGAGTTCTCTACAGTCACTGCACGAAACACATCAGCATCCATATGCTATCTTTAGGCTGGTTTTCTGTTAACAAGACAGCGTGGTCCTCCAAATCTATTTTGTTACAATAACAGGCTAAGAATTATTATTAATAACATTCAAGGAAATCGAAAAAAACCCACTGTATTTTTTAAATCCTTATGTTTACGTTATAAAAGAACTATGCGATAATATGACCTTTCTCCATAAAAAATCTTAATCTATGTCAATTCCTCAAGGGAGCCTAATTTGACTCGCGACAACCCGGCGATTAAATTTTAATATTTGAAAGGCGAATTCGTTCGCGACGGCTCTCGAGACGTTTGCTATGGGGCGGTTGTCGTTGTTTTACTTTTGTTTTCGTTTTCCAAATTGGATTTTCGCGGAATGTATTCCACGTACAAATGAGTTTGTATTTGTTTTATGTGCTTGTACAAAATCCTTGCAAACTTTGTACACTTAACATTTCTTTAATGTTTTTACCTTTTGCTATTCACTACAAACAGAATGTGTCGTGGCATAATTATTTTTTTTAATAATATATTACTATAGACTTTATCACGTGGTAGAGTCGTGCTGCACACTATTACGGTTCGACCGGTGAATGAGCACGCTCTCACAGTGTACCAGCGTAAAATAGCTGCTGCTTTGTTTCGTTTTTTTTTTTTATTGGAAAAGAAGTATTCCATGTTAATCTTCAAGGATGGCAATGAATCTGCACTTGGATTCTTAATCGAGGATCGAGGATAGATGTAGGATGTCTATGAGCCACAGCATCCGCTTATCACCAGGTTAACTGTGCTGTAACTGTGGTCGTTTGTCACCCTTATTATGAGTTACTATATTTCATATTACGCATGTGAAAAGTACAGACACTGCATCAATACCCATCTGTCTATCTATCTTAATTGATAAACTTGCCTTATTAAAAGTAAAAAGTAAAGTTATAACCTAAATACTTCGCACTGTTGTGTACTGACCTCTTTTATAGAATAATAGTAACAAACGAGTACACAGTACAGTATTTATCTTCAATTAAGTATCAAAATGCCAATGCGTTGTCACCACTGAGTACTGAGATGGAATGCCTCGTTTCCGATAAATAGGGTCTCCGGTTTTCTACACTCACCATACGAAACACAGCAGCTGCTATTTTACGCTGGTATTCTGTGAGAGCGTGGTCCTACCCCGATCGAACGGACCCACTCATGCTGCAACAACAATATTGCAGCAGCATGGCTCTACCATTTAAGTATTCACGGTGTTTTTCTTCACCGCCGAGCACGTAATAAATCAGATGCCGGCGGGGATTGAACCCAGGTTGCTCACGTACTGTGAAATTACAGCGAGCGCTTAGCGCCTAAGCTAACACGACTTCACGTTATAAGATATATTCAAACTACCCAATTATAATATACATTTACATTATCTTTCAAACTGCAAAGTTAATTTCAGCGTAAATATAACATTTTTTTTGAAAAAATCTTAAAACGGATTTTTTTAAATCATCTTTAATGAATTAACAAGCTTGTTTAAGTCACAAGGAGACCACATTGATGTTCCAATTCAAAAAGTTCAGCCTATGATCCGACAATATCCCGCCAATTACTAGGGGTCGTGCCAAAGAGTTGTTTACGACGGGGGTCGGGGCCTCCGCAATAAAGAATGCCAGCGCGAGGCTCCATGGGGGGAGGTCGCTTGACCTCCTAAAGGGGTGATGGAAAGTGCACGCTGAATGAAAACGCTTCGAGTATTTTTTAATTAAGTAATGGAGTAATCTGCTGAATCGGTTTTCATCTTTTCTTTTGTATTTACAAATATTCGGTTCCGTTTTAAATCGGTTGGTCCTTGCGAATTAAGTTAATAATATCTAACTAAAAATACAATATATTCATTTAACTTTGTATCAAAACTGTTTGATTACAACAAAGTTTAATGTAAACATTATTGCTACAGATATAAATAAGAGTAACAAAAAAGAACACAGAACACCTTTTAAAATGTTGATCCTAATTATTGTGATTCTCAGCATTAAGATTCTATAGTATTTGGATATTATTGAATTCCTTTTTATAATATTGAGAGCTTCAATGCAACTATATAGTTTTGATACTTTTAATATATCATATAAAATATAACTAGTTTCTTAAAAATGAATTACAAACGTTGATTATTTATTTTTACGATAGTAATATTTAAAATAAGTTCAGTTCAGTGTCAGAGTCAAGGACTACGTGGAGCATTGAGTTGCGGTGATGAGGGCCTCGGATTCAAATCGTGCACGCATCAAGTACTTGTATAGCCGACAAATAAATAATCCGAGACTGAATGTTGGTCCTTGTGCAATTTATGCATGTTAATTCCCTTCATAATACAAGAGAAAATCCTAGAGTGAGAGTATCGCTTTTTTAAATAAAGTGATAGTCAAAATCAAATTTATAAATCAGCGGGCTGAAGCAAGAAGTTGGCATTTGCTTTCTTATACTATTTCATTATCTTAATCATAAACGACACCTTTGGCCTTTTTCTTAAAAATCTTACCTACGCAGCATAGTGGTAGATGTTTGAAGGTCTGCAATTATCTGAATAGAACATTAACGGTAAATCAATGGCGACAAATCTGCTCGATTGTATCAGCATACAAGGAAAGTACATAATAATAAGCATTTAATTAATATAATATATGACTTATGGATTCAAAGAGAGCAATTATTATCTACTACGATCGGAATTGACCGAGAAGATCTAATTTTATATGCAAATTTGAAACTGAAGGTATTGTTTACGGTGTAATACGCCTACCTTCAATCAGTTATGATTGCCTGGTATCAAAATATCCGGTAGCAACTGCGGCTATTATTTAAAAAAATATTATTTCTTTTTTATAAAATCACGTTTTGAAATAGCGATTTTTTTAATTTATAAGCAATATACAATATTAAAATAATCATCAGCATCATCAAATTGTAAGAGACTACTACTGGATATGATGAGCATCTACTGAATATGATGAGCATCTCCCGTAATCTTTATTCTCAATCGCCACGCTTAGCACGCCGATCACTCGCAGTACCAGATGTATCGCTCCTTTGACGAAGCTACCTGGAGTAAAAAGATAACGTTATAATTAAATCTATTGAAAGCCATGAGATTTTACTGACATTTCCTATGATCGCCAATTACAACCCACGAAACGAAATGGAATTGTGGATAGACATCATACAGCAATGTTATTAAATCAATAAAATCTCTAAAAACTCTAAAAACTAAACTTATCTTACAGTACTACTCCGCGCGGTATAGAGGAAACATCGTTGGCGTTTCTGCCACATTAAATGGCTCCAAATGCAATAACCTCTTGTCACCAGCAGTGCCAGCCAAACGCGGATACACTTCCCTAATTAACAACATATAAAAAATAGCGCCATTTAACCATTTTAACCCTTCAATCCCCATAAAATTCCCATGCAGTCGCATGTGCCCGGCAAATCCCGAGCGGTCGCATGCGACCGCACCCACCCACAGCACTTAAAACCATTAAAACGTATATTTAGAGACCACTTTTCTATGAAGAAATTTGGCATTATAAAATCTATACATTATTCTGTATCTTGTGGTCTAAACAAAGGTCAGGTTTTACTTCATTACAAAAATATTTTATTGTATTTTGATAACAAAAAAATATATATACCAAGCGGATGTTGGCAGCGTGAAAATCACAATTATTTCTATGTATTACCGGAAATTATTTACGTAAAAAGGTAAATTATATTCACAGATAAACTTGTATAATAATTTCATAATAAAACACTATAGTAAAACATTAGTGTTTTATTAAACACTAGAAAAATCCACACATCAACACAACATCCGAATGAAAATGGCGTACGTAATGAACGTAGAATATAAATTAATATCCGTAGACTAACTGTTTTTTATTCCACTAGAGGATAGAAAATTTTATATTGATTCTATAATATCAAACTTTTTCATAGAAAAGTAGTCTCTAAACATAAGTGTTTATGGGTTAAAGTGCTGTGGGTGGGTGCGGTGATATTTGAGCGCTGGAATTTTGGCGGAATATCAAAGCACTCAAATTTGGCCGCTTGGTGTTTGAAAGGTTAAAATCCTCTGATGGTGCCGGTGCCCGGTTCCAAGCCTCCTGTTGAAAATGTTTAAATATTTATATACTATCAAGAAGTTTCAGGTGAGTAGGATATATAATAACTATGTACGCATAAGCATTAATTCAAGCTAAAGAAAATTAGCTTAATCCAACATCAATAACACGAGTCAAGCATATTTTTCCTACATTCTTTAGTACTCAGTTCTTTGCACAAATATTTACAGCGTTTGGGATTTGAAACCAGAACCTACATTTCCGAACCTACGTTTACGAACCACTAATCTGAAACGTCGTTAAAAATGCAGTTTTGTCTACAACGATTTATACAGTATCGTACGTGACAGGCTGTTAATAAAGTATTTCCAAACCGTAAGCAATTTAAAAGAAACCGTTGACTGTAAAAAAATGTGTCAAACGTTACCTGCCTGGCATGTCATAAATCGCAAATATTAGGTAATACCTGTCACTTCTTACATAACCCTCCATCTATCTTTGTACCCATAGTTTTTTGGTTAACCGTTGTCCGAGAAGCTCGCTTTTCTTTGGAATAACACTCGGGGATCATAGGCGTATATGTATGTATTCTTGCCCACACAGCCCCACTGCTAAGCAAAATAAATTAAAGTTTGAAATTTAATGTTACAATCTATATACGTCCCACTGCCGGGCACAGGGCTCCTCTCATTTCTGAGATGGTTTTAGGGCAAGGAAATGTCCGCCACGCTGCCCCAATGCGTGTTGGCGAACTTCATATATCTTAGAAATATTTTTTCTTCTTTCTCAGACATGCAGGTTTCCTCACGATGTTTTCCTTCACCGTCGAGCACCTGGTAAATCGGCACTTAAAATTGCAATTAAAAATTTCATTGCAGCTGGCGGGGATCGAACCCGTGTTGCTCGCGTACTGTGAAATTTAAAGCGAGCGCTTGCCCCTGAGCTACCACGCCAAAATAAATTATTATAGACTAATTAAATGTTTAATTTGCGGAGTTACGTAAGTACATTTTATGGCTTTAAGCGTACTATACAAGCTTTAGTATAAAAATTTTCGATTAGTATTCTTACAGAAAATCGTTGCTCGATCAATATGCAATCAAACCTACTTAATTTTTTACGTGGTAGAGCCACGTTACAGCTATAATATAGTTGTAGCACGAATGGGTCGGCTCGACCGGGGCAGGACCACACTCTCACAAAATACCAGCGTAATGCTGCTGTGTTTCGTATGCTGAGTATAGAGATCTGTAGACCTTTTTTTACTGGAAACAAGGCATTCCATCTTAGTCCTCACGGGTGACAACGCGTCTGCGTTTTGATTCTTAATCGAGGATAGATGTAGATGTCTAAGTCGATGTCTAGGATGTCGTCGTAAATCAGGAAGTAATAAAGGCAATAAATGTAAACTAGTATATTTAAAATGATTGTTCTTTGTAAATTAACACTTTTAAACTGTAGTTGCATAATATTATTACCTTTTAGTTTAAATCAAGGGGTTTTCTAACCAAAAATACATTCTTCGAGGCTAAATTAGCTCACCTAGAGCATTCCTAGAATTCCCAAAATCCCCAAACGAATCTAAAAGCCCCTTCTTGAAGGACTCACGATCCTTTCTCAATAATGATACACATGGATATCGAGAATATGTGATACTCGTAACCCTGGTGTTTATCATTTATTAAGCATATATTTTAACACATCAGTTTTGAATAAAACTATTATTTACGGATTTTATCGCGTTTAATTACTTTAATTTATTTTTATTATTATCCCGACGTTTCGGGTGTTTTACAGCACCCATGGTCACGGGGGGGACTGAGATGTTTGACGTCCCAATGTCATAGTTAGTCCGGCTACCTTCAGTTTTTTTAATATTAATTTTTGGTCCTATTTACGCAAAACAAGCTTATAATATCATGAAGTCTTGCAGTGGTATGCTTGGGTTTGGGTTTAATTTTGTTAATTATAGGATCCCAAGCAGATGGTAGCACCCAACCATCTTCTCTATTGAAATTTGGATGATTTTTAATTTCAATAGCCTCGCGTATCATCCTTGGTAGGAATCGGTGTTCTTTTGCGAGAATTTGTGGTTTATCAAATCTAATGTAATGGTGGGGACGATCTTGAACATGTTCGCAGACTGCAGACTTCCCGGAGCGTCGGTGCTTCACATCAGCTATATGTTCCTTCACGCGGGTTTTTATAGATCTCTTTGTTTAACCTATGTAAGCGAGACCACATTCATAATCTAGCTTTATTATTCGTGAATTCTTTGTTGTTATTTATTTTTTATCAGTTCAATACGCCAGCTGTCGTATTAGCTTAAAGTATTTCCCATGCCAATCACACTCCAGAACAGACATATAGTTAAGCATAGAACATAAAGCAAAGAGCAGAGAACGTTGTTCGGAGTTTAAGTTTTTTTTTTTTTACAGAGTTAAGGATAGGAAAAACAAAGCCCACCAACAACCAATGGTAAGTTAACGTTGTGGCGCATAGACTACCTATATTGATCCTTGATCAAAAATCAATATGTGAATGCGCTGTTCACTCCTAAAGACTAGGATAGAATGTCTCGTTACTATTTAATGGGGCCTCCGGCTCTCTACAATCACTATAGACAAGCAACATTAATAATAATGTTTTAAAAAACCCGACTGAGTAAAAAAAATACTGATAATTCCCACTATAAAATTATTATAAGAATTTTATTACCGCTTTATTATAAGCTTAAAAATTGAAGCGAAAATGTTCGGTTTATTCAAAATGAAAAATTACTAGAAAAATTTATATATGATTTTCAAAGACCTAATCAATGATACCCCACTTGTCAGAGTTCGTCAACCTTCATTTTTTTTCTTTTAAGCAATATGGCGTCTGGTTGTTTCTATTGAATTTTAATTGCTGTCATGTCTTTAGTGACACTCACAAGCTTAAAACAAATCGATTGACGTAAGAATCACCAAAACCGGCCCACGCGTTTGATCTCTGTAACGCCACCACAGAACAAACATACAAACACGTACATAGGCTGATAAACACGTTACCCTCCGCAGTCGAGTAAAACACAGTAGTTATATGCGCTATTCTTCACTTGAATTCTGTGAGATGGCGTCCTTTTTACGAGCTAACCCAATCGTACTGCAGGTATAATACAGCTACATCCTGGCTCTACAACGTACTTGAAAAAATTCTCAAACATCAACTTCCATTTCACGCGGTACGTCCTGCTAATTAAGTAACGGTGCTCTTCTAGTCAAGCATTTTTTTTACTTTTTTTATTTATTTACAGCCTTTCTAAAACTGTTCAAACAAATATTCATTTAAAAAAAAACATTGTCCACAATCACCATGTTATGCAGGAAGGTTTGAGAGCATAGAGCCAATATTTTGCACCGGAAATAAAAATAACTCAAAAAACAGAACGCATTCCAAAATACTTCAAATTGTTTTGAATTTCATTTTCCGGTTTCTAGAGACAATGATAAGACAATAGCAATGAACCATATGTGGGTCACGGGACAGGGAATGGGTTAAACAGGAGGTTACAAACTGACTAACATATACACTCTGATAACTACTGCTCCTTCTTCAGCAGTCGAATATTAAATTAAAAGCTACTAAAAATAATGTAAAAATATTTCCTATCCGTGTTAACTGTGTGTCTCGTACACGAGGGTCACGTTTGTGTCACACGTCATTTGGATTGTCGCATTTCATCACGCAGCTACCGAAGGGGACTCAGGCGAATCCAAATTGACCCTTGCCATTGGCATTTGGTTGCAAGTGCCCATTACTTCTTTCCTTCCCATAAAGGTTATGGTAATGTTTCCTGGATGGGGTTACGGCGTCTTACACGACATATGTTTTTGTGTTAAATCGTTTTTCATGTGCACTGGTTTTGTATTCAGCTTATAAGATGGCTTTTTGGATATAAAAACGTGATATGATTCTTCTTTACGCTTTTATAATTCTATTTTAAGAATTTCATAGCCTTTCTTTTAATTTCTTTTACAATACTTTGTTATAACCTTAGAGAATGTTGTAATAAATATCACCACAGGCTAGCACTTCAAACAAGCGCAAGTGCCGTCTGTTTGTCTGCAAACTTAAATAGTAAAAATTTCACATTCTTCGTATTATCCCCTTTTTGGTAGTATAAGGGTGACAAACGAGCACACAGGCCACCTGATGGTAAATGGACGCTGTGGCCTATAGACATCTACATTTGTCGTCGATTAAGAATAAAAACGCAGATGCGTTGTCACCCCTGAATGCTAAGTTGGAATGCCTCGTTTCAAGTAAAAAAAAGATCTCCTGGTCTCTTCATTCACCATACGAAACGCGGCAGTATTAAGCTGCTATTTTACGCTGGTATTCTGTGAGAGCGCGGTATTTCTCCGGTCAAGCCGACCCATTCGTGCTACAACCATATCATAGCTGCAGCGCGGTTCTACCACGTATAAAAAGTAGCATCCTACTCCACGAGTATTATACTACATATATCTCAGGGTTACTTAGTAACAGCAGTAGGTAAGAGGGTTGATACCCACCCCGGCGTGTTACCAGATAGAAACGGAACGGACACCTAATAGAAATCCTACCACCTGATTCTCGAGTGGCAGCCCCGCACCGGTAAGCGAAGTTTAGGGATGCATACATGCAATAAGTCGATGGATGCAGCCACCTGTACCGACTTTGGGGGAGACCTTTGTTCAGCAGTGGACTTGTAATGGGTTGTAATGATGATGATGGTCTATGATAGTAGCCGCCAATTAACACCCACCCTTTTGCTAGGGTTATACCTCTGTTATATTAATTTATTGTATAGGTAATTCAAAAAATGGCTTACAGACTAACTGTAACTGGCCGCCGTGACCTAAATTCGGCCTGGAGGACGTCATCATTATCATTAAATCTTTTTTTTATAGGATAGGGTGACAAACGAGCACACAGTCTGCCTGATGGTAAGTGGTTGCTGTGGCCCATAGACATCTACATCTATCCTCGATTACGAATCAAAATGCAGATGCGTTGTCACCCGTGAGGACTAAGATGGAATGCCTCGTTTCCAGTAAAAAGGGTTTCCGGTTCTCTACACTCACCATAAGAAATACAGCAGCATTAAGCTACTATTTCACGCTGGTATTCTGTGAGAGCGTGGTCCTTCCCCGGTCGATCCGACCCATTCGTGCTACAACTATACTACTAATATAACTGCAGCATACCTCTACCACGTATAAAATACGTGGTAGAGCCATGCTGCAGTACATGCACGTATAAAACTTTTATTATATTTTGATACAAGTCAGATTCGCTCATGACTGCAAATCATGCAGTCCCAAGTTTACATCCCCGTTCGGCCCAAAATCGGTTATCAGGTTTTCCTGTCCAGAAATTCTTAGTAACAGCCCATAGTCATGAAGTTGGTGTTGTGACACCCCACAAAAGCTTCGGAAAGCATGAAAAGCTCTTGGTACTGCGTCTGATCTGGTTCTTTTCGTGTCGTACTGCCGTCCAATTGGAATATGAGGTTGAAGGAATAGAGAATGAACCTGTGCCAGCGCTCTTGATTTTTGCCCTGTCTGTGGTCGTTACTACAATCCTGTCCTACCATGCCATGACCAAAATTCGATATGATTGACTTTATATATGTTACATAATATGTTCAAAGAGATATGAAACCTATATTTACTATGTGTATCAACAATATACATGAGTACATGACCATGCCTTAGCCTTTGGCCTACTCGTATTACTTGACAAATAATACGCTTTCGTATTTTTGACAAATTTGAAAAAATCGTAGTTGTTTTTATTTGTATTCGGACTTCTTTACCTAAAAATGCCAGGCAACCCTGGATTTACGTCTTCTTTAGCCACTACCCGTAATATATAGATACATTTTTTTTAAACGAATATAGATTATTTTTATTCTATTCTATTCTAAAAATATTCGAAAATCGAAAGTCTTTTCCGAACTTCTTCATTAAATGTCATAGAACATTCATACATCATAGAAATTTCCTCAAGGGCCATCCAGATAAGTTTCCCGCATCTTATTGTACAAACTTATCTCTTGCATAATGGATGTGCCCTGATAGATTTCCGTAAGTGATTGATAGAGGGCACTGTTATAAGCGCTCGAAGTACGGTCAACGCTTTAGATGTTTGAATATTAAATACTATGTATGTGTTATAAATGATAAGAAAATTATTTATGATTCTAGATTTTTTGGTATTAAGTCTGCAAAAAGATATGAATAGTATTTAGATTCTGCAAGTAACTACATGCGAAGTCATTTAAATCAATAATTTTTATTTATTTATTTATACTTTCATGCGCAAAGCAGTACATATGGCGGACTTAATGCCATAGGGCATTCTCTTCCTGTCAACCATTAGGCTAAACAGAGATTTAGCCTAAGCCTAGCATTTTGGAGGCGGTGCAGAAATAATCAAATAGAGAGGATAAAAATAATATATATATATATATATATATATATATATATATATATAATATACAACATAAATATATATAATACATATACATACATACATTCACTATATACACATAAGTACATAAATATATATCTATATATTACGACTGCTTCGTTGGTCTAGTGGTTGTAGTAGTGCGACTGCTGATCATGAGGTCCTGGGTTCGAATCCCGGGTCGGGCCAAAAAATTAATTATTGAGTTTTTCCATCAAGAAATTCTCAGTAGTTGCCCTGAGTCGGGAAGGTGGCGGTGTCTCACCCCCGTGCCTCGAAAAGCAGGTAAAGTCTATGGTCCTGCGCCCGATCTCTCTCCGGTCGTGTCAGTTTACCGTCCCATCGGATTATCAGAGTGAGGGAATAGAGAGTGCACCTATGCTTGCGCATACACTTGGGAGCTAATCTTATCCTGCGACGATGGCTATACTTACGGACTTGATTTTTAAAAACGAATTTGTTGGGAGCTTTTTTAATGTCAAGAGGGATGTCGTTCCAGAGTCTGATGGCCGTGAGGGCGAAAGAGTGAGATAAATAACCAGTACGGTATAAATGAGTGAGCAACTTAAGATTGGCCGAAGAACGGAGAGAAAAATTATGAGAATCTCCGAGGTATTGAAATTTAGATTTCAGATACTCGGGAGCACATGGATCGCTGAAAATTGTGAAAAGGGTGCAGAGTATTCTAACATATCTACGCTGACAGAGAGGCAGCCAGTTTAGCTGAGTACGAAACGAAGATGAGGTCGTATTTACGAAGACCATAAATGTATCTGATGCAGTTGTTAAGCAGACCATCCAATGTATTAAGATGATGTTGAGACAGGTCTGAGCAGCATACATCGACATAATCAATAATTGGTACAATAAGTGACTGGACAAATAAAATCTTGGTATTGGTGGGAAGAAAGTTTTTAAATCGATATAGAGATCGCAAAGTTCCAGTAGTTTTGCGATTCACCTCCTGTATATGTTTGTTCCATCAAATGTTAAGCAACCATCAATGTACAGACCAAGGTTCTTTACATTAGTAGAGAATGGTATGACATTATTATTAAACATAATTGATGGTAGGGTTGGAATATCTAGTTTAGATAATAATCTTGAACTACCTAAGATACAATAATGTTTAAAATTACATGATAAGTGTAATAAAATGCCATAAACACTGTGATGTAATAAGATGATATAAAAAGACCCTATGTGTTATAAGTTATTAGTAAGTATAAGTGGTGGACAGAAGGAAATTTAAAGTTAAGATAGGCAACAGCATGTCCTTGATAATAACTCAATAATAAAAAAACTAACATATAGGAGACCATTAGCCTACACTGTGAGCAAATTTGTTTCTCAATACCAACCAATGTCGTAAGAGACTATGAGATATCCCCTCAGTCCCCAGCTAAAATGTTCGACACCGATCGCGCGCTTCGCGTAACGCGGCGTGGCTAAAAGTAACCTAACATGGAAATTGTAGTACATTTACTTTCAATGAAATTCATATAAATTTCAATATAGTACTTGTCTTTGTTTATTTATTATGTTATATTACTTTTTTAGTTCTTTTACTTCGTTACAAATAGATTTTAATTGTATTTTAATAGTAAAAAACGTACATACCCAGCGCAGGACAGCAGCGTGAATATCACAATTATTTCTATATATTACTCGAAATTATTTACGTAAAAAGATAAATTATATTCACACAAAAACTTTTATAACAATTTTATTATAAAACTAGACTAGACTAGATAGGAAATTTCACATGGAGCCTATAATGCCCAACTTCTTAATAGACAAGTAGTATAGTAATAGTAATGGGATCAAATCCACTAACCATACTCCGAACAAACATTAACAATAGTATATCTCCATTAAATTATATCAGTAGTCATGCGATGACGGATCGGCGTAATGCTTTGTTGTGCAAATGTGGGCAGCGTGTCCGCGCCCACTACGCCCACCAAATGGAAACTTTCTATTTTTAATGTTCCGCAAACCTCAGGGAATCAGTCGCATTAAACATCAATCGAAGATCCATTTAAGTATTACTCGTATTTCTGAAGAAACAATATGAGCATAGAAGTTTTGTTGTGTCATGGTGACATTAAACAAAACCATCACACTTCGTAGGTGTTGTAAAATGAAGTATAGAAAAATTTCTAAATAGGAAATAATTAAATTATCATCATCATCGTAACAACCCGTCAATGTTCACTGCTGAACATAGGCCCCAAATAATTTACCTCATAGGAGGCATTATTTGTCATGGTTGCTACTCTTAGCAGGCGGGTTGATAAACGGAGCTCTTTATGTTCTAGTTTTTGTTAAGAAGACGCTGCTGGCCTTGTCCTGGTTTGTTTCCCATTATCGCCTTCTGCGATACCCATGGGACGATATGGAGTTATGGATATCCTAACAGTAATGTTGCGCGCCACAATTAAGCCCGGTATATGACGGGTGATTATTAGCGCCATGTGGTACCTAGTAGCAGAAATAGGAGCGTCAAGATCTTTCTAGATTTCTCCCACTAGCGCCATCTAGTATCGAATAGAAGAACTAAGGTTTCTAGAAAACTCCACACTCGAATTTTCTACACGTAGTCGATCGGGACCGGTATTTGCTAGAATATTCTAGATGTTTCGGTGGAAAAGGCCTATATAAAGACGTTTAGGGCCGCGACCGGGGCAGTATTGAATTGGAGACATAAGCGAAGCTTTAGGAGCGAAATAAAGTGAACTAAAGTATTAAGTGTAATTAATTATTAGGGCGATTTAAGTTTTAATTGGTGTTCAGTAATTAAAATGTCAATTTTGGTAATTGAATCGGTAGTTTCCATTTTCACGAACCTTGAGATCGTAACAGTATAATAATCAATTAAACTGTATATGTATGTATTTACAGAATTAATCGTTAAGTTCAATAAAGAAATCCAAAAACATCAATCTCATATTACTACTGGGTGAACAGATGCAAAAAATTTGTAACTATAAGAATTCTATAAAATACCTAAAAAGTCAACATTTGCCATCACAAGAAACAAGTTTTTTACACCAATCGAAATTCCAATTTAGCCTCTTCATAAAAAATAGGTACTCGAAATTCTATATGAAGTAACAGCCTACATATTATTATCCCACAGCTGTGCATTATTCCATTGTCATATTTGAAATAGTATTTGAGGAATAGTTCGTCGCGCCACCCCAATACGTGTAAGTAGACTTCACACGTCCCCGAAATTATTGTTTAATTTCTCAAAATGTTTTCATCATATCTGAAAACATTTAAATAGGCACTTAAATTTCGATTGTAATTTCTTTGCACTACTTAAATTGGGTAATCGAAATCGAGGTCCAATTGTTCGCGTTATATCAAACATAAGATAAGAGACCAGAATAACTGTTATTATATCATCATCATCATCATCATTACAGCCCTTCACAAGTCCACTTCTCAACATAGGCATGGAGCCACCTGCATTCATCGATTTCTTGCATGTCTTACCAGGTCGTCACTCTTTTTATATATTTATCTTTTCTATAGTGTTCTTTATTATTACAATGCAATATATTAGTTTATTACTGGCCAGTAACAAATGGAAAAAATTATTAAATACTTTTGGCTATATTATATGTCGTGCATGTCAGTTACACATTTTTATTTTAACGTAAGTGGCAATATATTTAAAAAACACTACAATAATATTATATAGGGTGGTGCAATCACTAATGATGAATGGTCTGTCTCGTGTCACAGTGCGCAAGGCGATAGTAAAACGATTTAGTTCGGGAGAACTCGGAAATTAATGTTAACTCCCTCGCTTCGTTAAGTCTTTGACGTTGCGGAATGTTACTTGGGATGAATCAGGATGGAACACTGATATAATTCAAGTACCGTGCTGCTATATTCGATAGATCTATATATTAAAAATATAAGCCCGTGGTGTTTTCGATAAACAATATTTAAAAATAAAAAACTTTCATCACTTTTAAATTAGAATAAATTTTGTATATTTAACAAAATGAATATTTCATTTTAATAAAAGAAATATTGACTCCTAAGAGCTGATCAAGACGACCTTAAAATTTTATATGTTGTTTTATTTTCAAATAATCAGCATTTCATTTTACCGTATGCTTATTGGTCAATCAGCAACTAAATCATTTACTAGCAAAGAAATTATATTTATATTGATCGTGTCCTATTAAATTTAAAATGATCAATCATTCAATTCGCTTAATAATCGTCTTGAGATTACATACTTTCTAAATATAAAGACATATCCAGACACACAGATTTCCAAAGTGTAACTTTATGTAATACAAATTTAAAGTGACACAAAACAGATATAACCCCAATTCTTTCTCAACAAATTTGACACCGTGTGCTATAAAAAAACGAGTTTAACCGCAATTCACGTAAACAATATCCCAAAGTCAATTTCTAAATTGCTCCACGACCATAAAGTCAACCCCTCCTTAATCCAATCACACCCTGTCCTTGTCAACGTTTTGTTTATCCTATTCTTTGCTTTCCACTTAAAAAAGAACTTTATTTTCTAAAGGATTCCCCCTTTTGAACCTTGTATATTATTTCATGTGGGAGGTGAAGAAGGTCTAAGTAAATTGTTTACAACAATATAAAGGAGAGCGCCAGTCGGGGCATAAAAAAGCAAAATTGTTTTTAAAAAAGAACACAAGAAGAAAATAATCCATTTAGTCGCGTGCCGCGCAAATGCCTCGGCCGTTAAGGGAACGCACGCGAGCAAGATCAAAAAAACATTCGTATTTTGAGCATGGACATCCTTTTATTTCGCCTAGTCAAAGCAGGGGGTTCGAAATTTAAAATGTACTTAAATTCAATTCGTATTTCCGTTAGGGATGTTCGTATTGCATACACGTTATATTTAAGATAATGTATTAACCGTATTCATAAAATTGTAGGCAATTGTTACTCGATTTTTGAATAATATTGACACTGGAATCTAGCAATATTTGAAATGATTAGTGCAAAAAGCATAAGAGCGTATAAAACTAATAGCTTATTTTTTTACAACTTAAACTATTTTAGTTTTAGATGATATATTCTTGCCAGGCGAATCAGAAATCGCAGTAGCAGAGATTTTCACACGTTTGATAATGTTCCCTGACTGTGGCTTGAGTATTTTTCATCTGGCATAAGTATAATGGTTATACTGACATAGGAAGCCGTTATAATCTCTTTGGCAATGCCCAGTCGCCTGTTACGACACTCACAGAAAGAAATACTGCACTACATGGCAAACCCGTGTGATGGTAAATAATACGTATATTTTAATCAGTTTTTCAATTATCAACATTTTATTTTCATTACCAACATTTTATTGCACAGATTGATCGAAATTATTTTATAGGTGGAAAAATAACTTTTCCAAGTGTTTGAGCACTTTTTAATAGGAGTTTGCCCTCTGAACTATTTCTGATCCCAAGTAGAAGTAATTGTTACACACTGTTTTGTTCCGGCTTGAAGACCAAGTCT
This sequence comes from Parnassius smintheus behrii, assembly GCA_036936625.1. NCBI lineage: Eukaryota > Metazoa > Arthropoda > Insecta > Lepidoptera > Papilionidae > Parnassius > Parnassius smintheus. Next base: position 20,978,509 of record JAUPFT010000009.1, on the reverse strand, counting down.
TCTGGGAGTGTCAAAACATCCGTAGCCTTCTTTGTTTAAAGTTTGTTGGCAAGTGTCCACGGTCTGCAATCTTCAGAAACCACTTCCCATTCGGTGGATTTTTAGCTCGTTTGTCACTTTAATGCAATTAAAAAAAATATTTGGTAAAAACAACTTTTTGTAATCTATACGTCACTGACTGCATCTCTGGCTCTCTCGTATCGTTTTCCTTTTTTAATTTACATTCGTGTCCATTGCGAGGTTGTTTTTGGCCATTCATAGTTAACGTGGGTGATCTTTTGTAAGGGCTCTTTTTGAAATTGGAGAGGGCATCGTTTTTGCCTTTTTGCAAAATCAAAATTGCTCCCGTGTAGTTCTGAATGCCCAGTGTGTCTGCTTATCGATACGTAATGTTTGTGGAAATTTTCGTTTTGGTTTGTATAAAAACGTCGGTCGATTTTTGTAACTTTTGTTGTTGTTACACTTAGGTCGTAAAACCATAAAACAAATAGCTGTATATCAATTAACTCGTCAATTACATAATTTTCAATTCTCAATACCAACTTACTTTTTGTGAAGGTATGAAAATATGCATTTTAACGCGTAATTTTATGTCTTAGAATACTCAGTACGTTACAGCACATATATACGACATAACAAGGAAACCATCAGAATTAATACAATTTTTTATTTCTTTAAGTTTAAAAAACACTAGAAATTTCTCCTGTATCACGGAAGTGTTTTGCACGCATTAATTGCACAATTTGAGTACCGCTAAAGAAAAACCGGATAATAAAACAACATTTACATAGCTACAATACCAATGGGTCGACTCAACCGAGACGGGACCACGCTCTCACAAAATACCAGAAAAACACCGGAATAATTCTGCTGTGTTTCTGATATCTGATCGGATGGTATCGGATAGAAATTTAAAATTTTATCTAAGATAGATGAAGTTGTCTACGGGCCACAGCATTCATTTATTATCAGGTGTACTGTACTGTTGTGTTCGAGTGACGAGACGTGGAGAGTCTTTTTACTGTTACCAGGGTACACCATCATAGTCCTCAGTTAGCACATCGGATGTAATTCTATCACTCTAAGGGTTTATTTGTGTTGACATTGGTGTTTTTTTATGAAACTTCGTCAATATCAAACTATACATATTAGTGTTATATATCCACAAACTAGCAAGAGTAGATATCATTTAAAGAAGAAAAGGTAGATTTCTTCAATAAAAATATAAGTATACAAAATATCACTAAAATCACCTTAACGTCCAAATAATCACATAAAATGTAATACTAAATATGCATTACGATATCGAAAACTCAAAATGTAAAACATTCATTCTTCAATTATATGACCAACTGCAGTTGAAAAGTGGCTTCCTTCTGACCCTCGAGTCCGTGATATGTGGTCGACAAGCGCTCGTGACATACATTCTAATAGTTCTGTCGAGGGAACATTCTAAGGCAACTTAAATAAAATGGATGAAAATGTTAAGAAAAAAGTTTTAAGTAGTATCATCAAAAAATAAAAAATATTATAGCGAATTCAAAGGATTGAACACCGTTAGCTTATAAAGCACCGGCTTAGACAAACATATATTTCGGCTTTCATATAAATACCTAAAATACGTTTAAAACATTCAATGACTAAAAAACTCTCGCTTTTTTATGATTCCGAATCATCTAAAGCTACTTCTTTATAAACATATTTACCGGCCTATCGCCATCACCTCCTTGTTCCATTGTAAACTGCGAGCTCATGAGGTACCTTGAGGATCACCAGCTGATTAGTGACCGTCAATACGGTTTTCGCCGTGGTCGGTCAGCTGGTGATCTTCTGGTCTACCTAACTCACAGATGGGCGGAGGCAGTAGAGTCCAAGGGGGAGGCGTTGGCCGTTAGTTTGGACATTGCGAATGCCTTCGATCGGGTTTGGCACAAAGCGCTTCTTTCGAAGCTCCCTTCCTATGGGCTTCCCGAGAAATTGTGCGATTGGATCACCAGCTTTCTTGCAGATCGGAGCATCAAGGTCGTTGTTGACATTGCAAGCTCCGATTGCAAGCCTATTAATGCTGGTGTTCCACAGGGCTGCGTGCTATCGCCAACGCTGTTTCTTCTGCATATCAATGATATGTTGCAAACCCGTAACATTCATTGCTATACAGATGACAGCACTGGTGATGCTCTTTACACCGGTCGAGCCAATATTTCTCGGGAAAACGTCTCCGAGTGCCGGAACAAACTTGTGTCTGAAGTCGAGTCTTTGCTGAACAGAGTCTCGGATTGGGGGCGACTAAAACTCTGGTTCTGGGGGTTAAACTGGACTAGAGTCCAGTTTAACCCCCAGAAGACACAAGTTTGCGCGTTAACCGCTAAAAAGAACCCCTTTGTCGTATCCCCTCAGTTTCAAAGCACTCCCCTTGTTTCCTCAGCCAGTATCGGAATCCTCGGCGTCAACATATCGAGTGACGTGCAGTTTCGTGGTCACTTGGAAGGGAAGGCCAAATTGGCCTCTAAAAAGCTTGGTGTGCCCAGCAGAGCGGGACAGTGTTTCATGCCGGCACACCACCTGCAACTTTACAAGGCGCAGGTTCGGCCGCACATGGAATACTGTTCCCATCTCTGGGCTGGGGCTCCCCAGTACCAGCTCCTTCCACTTGACCGCATCCAGCGCAGAGCGGCTCGAATCGTCGACGACCGAGTGCTTTCCGATCGGCTCGATTCACTGGCATTGCGAAGAGATGTTGCATCCCTTTGCATTTTCTTTCGCATATGCCATGGAGAGTGCTCTGAGGAATCAGAATCAGAATCAGAATCAGAATCAGAAAATATTTATTTGCTTACTTGTGTATTTACATTTGCATCCTCACGGCCGGTGAACCGTGCGAGGGTGAGTCAGCTAACTTATGTCCTAGGTGGATCTGTGTTTTGCTGTGTTTTGCTTATTCATAATAAAGTTTATACAATAAAATTATTATGTATTTCATTTGTTTTTGTGTACTTATTTGCTAGCCTTAATTACCTTATCCTAAGAGGGCGCGGGGCTCCCGTGTTATCGGTGGGCCATCGCTTGTAATTTTTCTTTTTGGGATCATATACAATTTCACCTATTCTATGGTTGGTCCTGAGGGGATTGAATTCTCCGTGCGCCAGGTAGGCGTCACCGGGGGATTCCAGGTCTTCTATTTCCAGTTGGGCAATGTTGTCCAACATCTTCTGATTTATGTCCTCGGCACGTAGGTGCCGGGCTTCTATGTCAGCCATCTCCCATAGCGTCTCTGTGGATATTCTTTTCGGTAGTTGGGCAGCACTCTTGAGTGCCATTCTGTATTGTCTTTCGATTTTACTCAGGTTCGTCGCGCTGTACCTCGATAGCAGTTGGACCACTCCGTAGTCCAGCAGTGGCAGAATGCAGGCCTGTATTATGGCCAGTTTGGTTTCTAGATCTGTTTTTGCGTAGTATCCAATTATCGGGCCAAGGGCTCCTCTGACCCGTTTCAGTTTCTTCACTACCTTTTCGGTGTGTTGATTCATTCTCATGCGTTTATCGAAGACCACGCCGAGGTATTTGATCTGGTTTTGGTATGGTAGCATCTGTTGTTTTAATTTTACTGCTGGGCGGTATTTACTTTTCTTTGAGAACATAATGCACTCGGTTTTCTCTATGTTACATTTGAGCCCCCATCTCGTATAGTAGTTAATAATAGTTTCTGCTGCCCATTCCAATCGCATGGTTGCATGGTCTGGGTTTGTGGCTCTGTTGAGAATGCAGAGGTCATCCGCGTACTGTGAGAGTTTGAGCCCCTTAATTCTGTCATGTATATCCCAGATGTCATGGACATACAGGTTGAAAATCACCGGTCCCAGGATCGATCCTTGAGGCACGCCATGGAGTATAGGTTTCTCCTCTGTTTCAGTTGTTCTAAACCTGCCTTTCAGTTGTCTGCCTGCAAGGTAGTTTTCTATAATTTTTGTGATGTTAGTGGGTACGTCTTTGTCTTGTAGCTTTTTGATCAAGCCTTTGTGGTTAATCGAGTCAAAGGCTTTCGAGAGATCTGTTGATATCATGGAGACGCTGTCGCCGTTGGCCAAGGCATCTGTAATTATTTTACCGGTGCGAAGGATCTGGGTCGCTGTGCCTCTGGCCCTTGTGAAGCCGTGTTGGAACGGTGGTTGCAGCCGGTCCACCATGGCGGTAAGTCGTCTCAGGATCAGTCGCTCGCACAGTTTGCCCATTATGTTGAGCAGTGTAATCGGGTGGTACGATAGTGCCTGGCGATGATCTTTGCCAGCTTTGTGCAGGAAGATGCACACGCCGGTTTTCCATCTCTTAGGGAAGTAGCCTGTGGACAATATAAAGTTAGCGAGAGGCACAAATGCCTCGGTGAAGACTTCTCCCCCGAGTTTGAGGGCGTCTGCCTTGATTCCATCTGGCCCGGGAGCCTTTTTGTTTTTGAACCTGCTCAGTGCTAATTTGACTTCGTGTTTTGATGTTGGGTCGAGTGGCTGGAACGGGGTCGTTTTCTCTGTGCCCTCGTCTTCCGTCATAATTACTGCCTCTTTTACTATTGCTGCCTCAGTCAGTGAGTCGATCGTCTCTTTTTCCGTTTTGCAGCCCGTTATGTTTGGTAGTCTCATGATTGGTTTCTTCATGTTGCGTTGGATGCGCCACATTTGCGACCTATTGTCATTCGGATCCTGGATCTTATCCAGCCAGCCCTTCTCGGTATATTCTCTCAGTGCTTGGTCTGCTTCTTTTTTGGCTTTGTTGTAGAGGGCACGTGCCTCTCGTTGTAGGTTGAGGCTGCCGTGCCTTGCCTGCTATTTAATTTGTTTTAGCTTGTTTCTGAAGTCTATCTTTTCATTAATTTCCGGTGGTAGATCTTCTCGTCTCGTTGTTGTTCTGAAAGGTGCGTGTTCGTCGAGGGCTGCTGTAATGGATTTCTCCATGGTTTCGACGTATCTTTCGCAGTCTTCCTCCGTGATTATTTCCCCGTGTAGGTAGCGGAAGCCTTCCCACATGGTTTGTTGGTATGATTCCATCGCCCCCTCGTCCTCGCGTATCCTCCTTGTGTTGCGAGATTTGTTTTCCTCTATGTTGTGTTCGATTTTTACAGTGAGTAGCCATGGTAGATGGTCTGACCCGACGCTTTCTAACTGCTTGGCTTGTGCCTCGATCTGTTGGTGTGTTATTACGGCTATGTCCAGGATTGCGTTGCCTTGGTTGGCCGGCCTCGACGGCGCGCCGGCGTTTTTTAACGAGCAGATTCCGTCGTTTATTGCTTTCCTGATTACAATGCCTAGGCCTGCGTCTCTTCTTTGGTTCAGGGCGCGCATCTGTAGATTCAGATCTCCTATTATGATCGTTGGTTCGTCAGCCAAGGTTTCTTCAAGCTCTTCTCTGGCTTGGTGTTGATTTGGGATTTGAAAGTAGGTCCCTTTTATTTTTATGTATTGTCCGGTCGCGTGGTCTATGAACAGTTTGATGCCCACGCCTTCAATTTTTCTTCTCTCTTCTCCCCACCCCGGTGTGACCTCTGTTTCGGTCCATCTTAGTCCCCTTTGTATGTACATGGCCGTGGTTAAGTGGGTTTTAAGCGAGTGTGTGATTTTATCGTATCCTTTCATGTTAAACTTCTCCTTGTCGAAGTCGATTTTGCATTCGTTTATCACTATTATGGCTGGCCTGTATTTTTCTGCCAGCTTTTTTACTTCAATGAATTTCTTTCTCAGTCCTTGTGCATTTAGGTGTAGGATTTTGAGGTTCTGTATTCTTTTTTGGTCGTAATTAGCCATTGGTCTGTCGTTGTGTGTTATTCATGGTTTCTATGAGCTTCATTAGTAGTTTTTCCGTTCGCTCCAGTCTTAGGTGGAGGCTTTCTATGGTTGTTTCGTTCATCGGTGGTAACATTGCCTGCTCCCCCTGTGATATGTCGGCTCCTTCTGTGGCAAGGCGGGGAATTGTCTTTTGCTTGAGACGTCCGCATATCTGACTCCAGGTCTGACTGTTGCACGTCTGATTCTCTCTTCTTGTTTAGTCTGTTTGACTTTCGCTTGTTCCATTTGTTTGGATATCATTTTTTGAAATATCGGGCAGGTAGTGTTGTTCGCGCTGTGTCCTTCTTTCTTACAGTTTTTGCAGACCATCGTCGTAGTGCCCTCGGGTGTATTGATTTTGATCTGTGATTCTTCTTGTCTGCCGTAGCAAGACTGTTTCGAGTGGTCAAATGCATAGCATTTCTTGCATTGCACTATGTGTCTCGGGTTTTCTCTGAATGGCTCTACCTTTATGCAAGGGGCGCAGAAGAACTTCCTGTCAGCGGTTTTGCATGCTTCCAGGACGCTTTTTTGTTTATATTTATTTTCAAAAATCAAGAGGTGTATTTTACCTGCTTTTCCTAGCGGTTTTATTGATATCGGTTTAATGCCAATGCATTCCGCTATCTCTTCTGCGATTATGTCAGTGTCCTCACCGTATGTTTCATTTTTCAGCACCACTTTTGTCGCCGGTTGTCTGTCAGCTTTTGGTTTTGGTGCTATTATTCTTGATGGTTCGCACACTTGGATTTTCGTGAGAATGTCTTCCCGGGCTGCTGAGCTCCCCGGGTTGATTTTTATTTGTCCGTTCGTCACTCTAAGCGTTGAATTATTTGTTGATGTCGCCTCTCTTATAAATCTGAGGGCGCGTTGGTCTTTCATTATTTTTTCATCCCTAATTATTATATCAGGGATATGTGTGTTTTTCTGTGTGGGCGTCACGAACTTATCTGTTCCGGTGCGTTGTCTTTTTATTCCTCTATTTTCGTTTTGTAGCGTTTCAAATCTGTTTGCTAACGGTATATTATATATTGTTTCCGAGTTGGCCTCGGCTTGCCTGTCCGCGCGCTGGGTGTTACATGTGGCGGCCAAACTTTGGGTTGTTTCGGTCGCGCAGGTACGCGCCGTGGTCGTGTGGCTTTGGGCGATGGTGTCATTTCTTTTGTTCACTAGCGTAGACGCTCGCACGCTGTGTCGTTCCCCTGAGGTGAGGCGGGGGGCGGTCCGGGCGGCGAGTGGCATGCATGTGCCGTTCGTCAGCTCTAACCTCGTTCGTTGCACGTGCACTGGCCCTTGCAAGCCAACGCCCTGGTATGTATTTAGCGCGCAGAGTTCGACGGTATTATTTGTCGTTCTGACGTTACGATTTCTTTTTTTCTTGCCTCTTTGGGTGGTTAGAGACGGGCTTGAATCCTCTGCCGTGGTTTTTATAAGTGCAATTTGATTTTTGCCGCACTTACAGATGAACCATTCCTCCGATGTAAATGCGTCTATCGGGAGGGTGATCAATTCTCTCTTTGTTTTACAGTCCACGCACGCACGAAAGTTGCTTACTCCGGTTTTTAGCGTGGCTGTGTATAATGTTATGGTAGTTTCGATTTTTAGTGTTTCTTTTTCGAATTTGGGCACTATAGTAGTGGCCGCCTTTATGAGAAAGCTTTCCATGCATACCTTACATTGGATTTTCCTCGTGTTCATTTGATTGGTACCCCACAGGGGGGCGTCCGTTTGGAAGTATTGTTCGCATTCCCAGCACTGTATTATATTTTTATTGAACTCATTGAGGTCCATTTTCACTTTTTTCACTTTGTCTTTCACTTGTTTACTGTCCTTGTCTAGACTAAGAAGATCCGTGTCCATATCATTAGATTTGTGTGAACTTTCACTGTTGTTTTTCGAGAGCATGTTTCCTATTACTCTTGATTCACTAATTCTGTTGGGTGTTGCCTGTCTCACTTCTTCTGGTGAATCCCAGGGGGTACTCCCCCCGGGGTCCTCACAGTTCATGATTTTTCACTTTCTATTCACTTCAAGTCTCGTTCCAATGTGGATTGTTTTAAGAACCGCACAAAATTTCAAGATACCACACGCAGTGCGTGGGTCGTGCGCGGATCGGCTCTCGGGAGCTTTCCGCTGCGCGCGTCTGTTCGCTACGGCGGTCCGCGCGAGTCTCCTGCTCTGAGGAATTGTTCGGATTAATCCCAGCCGCCAAATTTCGTGAACGCACTACGCGGCAAACATCCCGATACCATCCACACCATCTGGATGCTTGGCGATCCACCACTGTACGTTTCAAAAGGAGTTTTCTTCCGCGTACAACCTCTCTGTGGAATAGTTTACCACCGGCGATTTTCCCGGACCGATACGACCTGGGGACCTTCAAGAAAAGAGCTTACTCCTTTCTAAAAGGCTGGCAACACACCTGCAATTCCCCTGGTATTGCGGTTGATCATGGGCGGCGGTAATCACTTAACATCAGGTGAGCCGCATGCTCGTTTGCCCCCTCTTCTATAAAAAAAAATATTTATAATTTATAAAATGCAACCTGCATTTAGACTAGAAATTCGGTTGAGGATCAACCGGACGCTCATATATAAGAAATTCTCTTTGAATGCTTTTAATACGTAATTATTTCAATAACTAAAATTGTTATCATTGGCTTGAGATCTAGTGATTAAAAAAACAATGTTTATATGGGTACAAAAGAATATGCAATATAACAGTGTAAATGCAAGAGTTCAAGATACTATAAACTCTTTCTACATAATATCAGACCAAAAATTAACAAAATCCTGTCTGGAGTAGCTAAGTTTAACTTTGACATCGGAACTACTAATACCATATATATTTCAAAGCACTTCCAACGCGGGACGTATACAATAAGTTAAATTGAACACAAAAAGATCCTTATAATAGTTTCATTCAACATCACTAAGAATCTATTAACCACATCTGTTTTTAGTAATACCGTGAATCAGTACTTGCACCCATAAAAGGCGAGGTCCGATGTGTGTGTAACCCGGCTTAATCTATTGGAAATCATTGAAAAAACATCACTTAAGGAATTCGGACCGTGCTCTTCGGTCGACGGAAGTCCGGAAATTCTCAATTGGATCTCTTACAAGGGACGTGTCACACACGCTAGATTAACCTTTCGCTTTAGAATGCTTGTAGGTTTAGAAATCGTAAATCGTGTGGGTAACTTGATAGGTCAAGGAACGAGGGGTGACTTGAAATTGTCAATAAATTTACAGTAGGTAATTCGTGTGAAAATAGAAACTGAAAATCTCTAGTTTATTCACAGTAGTTTTCGAAAACCAATATATAAAATTAATGTTGTATGTGTATAAAATTAATAATATATAAAATTAATGTTTGTTTGTTCGTATTTGATGCGCTGCCTTACCGTTGCTCATATTGCGCTAAAACGAGTAGTTTAGGACGAGTGGCGTGAGTACCTCTGTATCTTCGCGCAGACTTTTGGCAATACGATACGTCCTGCGTAATTTAAAGCTTCAAGGAAATCGGTCTACTAGTATTCATTTTTTTTAATAGAATGAGGGTAACGAACGAGCACACAATACATCTGATGGTAAGTGAATACTGTGACTCATAGACTTACATCTTTCCTCAATTAAGAGTTGATATTCAATTTAAAATTCAGATATTACATCTAAATCCTCAAGGGTGACAACCTCTGATGTAATATCTCGTTTCCATTAAAAAGATCACCGGTTATTTACACTCCACAAAGGAAACACAGCAGCATTAATCTGCTATTTTACGCTGAAAATCTGTGTGAGCTCGGTTATTCCCCGGTTGCGCCGAACTATGCTTTATTACTACAACATTATTATTTAATCATCAGTCCTACTGTGCTATGCAGTGCTGGCGTAAGAAAAATAATCATCCATTTTTCCCGTGGATAGAACAGGCAACTATGGATCTTACGGTTTGAGATAGATCCATCTTAAGCGTGAAGTACGCAGACCGGTGGTGAGAAACAGCATAAAAAAGGTACTAAGATTGCCCATCCGCCAACCATAATGCTGCTGTGTTTTGTATGGTGAGTGTAGAGAACCAGAAACCCTTTTTACTGGAAACGAGGCATTCCATCTTAGTCCTCATTGCCGACAACGAGTATTTTGATTCGTATTCGAGGACAGATGTTGATGTCTATGGGCCACAGCAAACACTTACCATCAGGTGGACTGTGTGCTCGTTTGTCACCCTGTACTATAAGAAAAAAGTGTTGCCATTGGAGCAACCCTTTCTTTAATGGAAAAGGGTCATGTCAAGCAATATACTTTTACAGAGTGATAATGAAGAAGGACAGCGACAGTAGCCTAATAGCAGGTTGCGAATCGCAAACTCAAAAAGGTCGTGGGTTCGAATCTGGCATTCAACAACTGTTGTGAACCACTCTTAACAAAACCATTTTAAGCTTACCAGAAGTGATTATAGGTATTATATTAATAGCATTACTTGTAGGTATTTTTCTAAAAAAAATATAAGGACATACTAATAACAATAGTATCAAGTTTTATAAACATCATGTTTCGAATCAAAGAAAATGCTTTGTCATCATTTTTATATAATTATATTTTTATGTTTATTAAATTTCAAAGAAAAAAGTAAAAATTGATAACCAAAATCTGTGATGAAAAAGTTAAATTGACATTTTTAATAATTTTGGGGCTCTCTTGTTATTTTTACAGATGATACAAGTAAAAATAACGAGTGTTAATTTTTTGACATATGTATCTCCTGTAAAAATAGTTTTAATAAACATAAAAATAAAATAATATAAAAATGACAAAAAAACTATTAACAAAGCATTTACTTTAACAATTGTGAATACAAATGTATCAAAAATACTTACAAGTGATCAAATTCTTTAAGGCATCCTACAGATATTTGAAGAGAGTATAAAATCTAAGGAATTTTATTTTATTCTACATATTAAGGGTCCTTTTAAGACTTGGTCCCCATTAGCAACACTATCGATTAACTACGGGAAAAACGGCCATTTTGTTCTATAAATGAGGTAGTACCATTTCCGCCTGAAGTAGACATTTGTCCAAAATTTTTGTAGGTAAATTATGTTTTTTTTTGAAATTACTAAAAATAAAATGTAGCACTGGCTCATTTCATCCGTTGATAGTCGTAAGAGGCAACTGGGAGATTAAACTCAAATACTAAAAGCTGTGTTTGTCAACCTGTTTGCTTAACATATAAAATATCAACTATGACTGGCGGTGGATTTTTATTAGATCAACTGTATGAATGAATTGATGAATAAATTAGCAAATCCTTTTAGTTTAGATTCTCTTTATATTGCTTAATCTCAAGGCACTACCCAGTAAATATTTTTTTAAAGAATGAGGTAGACAAACCAGCACACAGTCCACCTGATTGTAAGTAGATGCTGTGGCCCGTAGACATCTACATTTATTTCTATTAATAATTAAAATGCAGACGCGTTGTCATCGCTGAGAACTAAGATGCAATGCCTCGTTTCCAGTAGAAAGGGTCTCCGGTCCTCTACACCCACCACACGAAAAACAGTAGTATTAAGCTGCTGTTTTACGCTGGTATTCTCTGAGAGTGTAGTCCCCATTTGTGCTACAACTATAATATAGTTGCAGCGTGGATTTTTCACGTATTAGTCTACTTTGGTATGTACGTAATTTAGTCTCCTAAATTTTCGTATTACATAGGCGTGTAAATAAACGCTGGCTTATTAATTTACACAAACCCAAAATTGTCCATAAATTTATTAAGGCGACGACAACGTAGTGCGAATAAAGCAAATTGCGATTTAACGTTGTGTCCGCTATATTAAAATACTAAAACATTCCTTAATAAAAAATCATTTACAGCTTCAAAACCGAAATCCTCGCAAAACACAACACTAAGTGTATGGCAGTAAAGACCAAAATGTAGGAAGTATTAATCATTTTATTAGCACGTTTATGTTGGCAGGAATATGTAGGGTGAGACACGCAGCTTCGCATCACGTGCCCGAGGATTCATCATCACGACAGGAGGTCGTCTTTCCGAGCCTTCCTAATATCCAATATTCGTACACCTCCACTGAATATTCTCACTCGCGTTAATGTCAACTGTTACATAATATGGATTTATTTGTCATATTTGTGGTAATTTTAACATATTTTAAATAAAGCAATACTAATTCAAGCATAGTAATTACAATTACGTAGGTACGTAAATATAAAGCAAAGTAACAGCATATTCCCCACTGTTATTTAGAGTAATTTTGGTGTAATATAGGGTCAACCACCCTATAGGGGTGTAGGTGGACTTCACATCATAATTCTTTGTATGGAACTTTTTATTCCTTCCTCTGTGGTGCCCATTGGAGGCAAATCTCAGCCATGGTTTGGTCGCTCCTGTAAAATAGCATCATGCTATAAGCAGGAGTGCTACCAAGCCTGGGTTGATGCATCAGCGTCCCGGGATGTAAACACCAGCGCTCTAAAAAAGAAGTATAATTCCGCCTCTAGGTCCTTCAAAAGAGTCATTGCCAAGGCAAAGTCAGAGCACATAGGCAGAATTGGCGAGAGACTAGTTCGCCTTCCTTCTGGAACCCGTGCATTCTGGTCTCTCGCCAAGGCTGTCCAGGGGAATTTCTGTCAGCCATCTCTTCCATCTCTGCACAGGGAGGACGACTCACTGGCCCATACTGCAAAGGAGAAAGCCGATCTTCTAGGCTCCTTCTTTGCGTCTAACTCGACTCTCGATGACGGGGGGAGTACGCCGCCGACCATCCCGCGGTGTGAGTGCTCCATGCCGGAAGTGCAGTTCACACAGCGCTCGGTTCGCAAAGCACTCCTCTCCCTGGACATCCACAAGTCGAGTGGGCCTGACGGAATCCCCCCAATTGTGCTGAGGACGTGTGCTCCAGAGTTGGCACCGGTTTTAACGCGTCTTTTCCGGTACTCCTACTCCCTAGGCGTAGTCCCAAAATCATGGAAGACTGCTTTCGTCCACCCGATCCCTAAAAAAGGCGACCGCTCAGACCCGTCCAACTACCGGCCAATCGCCATCACCTCCTTGTTCTCCAAAACAATGGAGTCCATTGTAAACTGCCAGCTCATGAGGTACCTTGAGGATCACCAGCTGATTAGTGACCGCCAATACGGTTTTCGCCGTGGTCGGTCAGCTGGTGATCTTCTGGTCTACCTCACTCACAGATGGGCGGAGGCAGTAGAGTTCAAGGGGGAGGCATTGGCCGTTAGTTTGGACATTGCGAAGGCCTTCGATCGGGTTTGGCACAAAGCGCTTCTTTCGAAGCTCCCTTCCTATGGGCTTCCCGAGAAATTGTGCGATTGGATCACCAGCTTTCTTGCAGATCGGAGCATCAAGCTCGTTGTAGACGGTGCAAGCTCCGATTGCAAGCCTATTAATGCTGGTGTTCCACAGGGCTGCGTGCTATCGCCAACGCTGTTTCTTCTGCATATCAATGATATGTTGCATACCCGTAACATTCATTGCTATGCAGATGACAGCACTGGTGATGCTCTTTACACCGGCCGAGCCAATATTTCTCGGGAAAACGTCTCCGAGTGCCGGGACAAACTTGTGTCTGAAGTCGAGTCTTTGCTGAACAGAGTCTCGGATTGGGGACGACTAAATCTAGTCCAGTTTAACCCCCAGAAGACACAAGTTTGCGCGTTAACCGCTAAAAAGAACCCCTTTGTCGTATCCCCTCAGTTTCAAGGCACTCCCCTTGTTGCCTCAGCCAGTATCGGAATCCTCGGCGTCGACATATCGAGTGACGTGCAGTTTCGTGGTCACTTGGAAGGGAAGGCCAAATTGGCCTCTAAAAAGCTTGGCGTGCTCAGCAGAGCGGGGCAGTATTTCATGCCGGCACACCGCCTGCAACTTTACAAGGCGCAGGTTCGACCGCACATGGAATACTGTTCCCATCTCTGGGCTGGGGCTCCCCAGTACCAGCTCCTTCCACTTGACCGCATCCAGCGCAGAGCGGCTCGAATCGTCGACGACCGAGTGCTTTCCGATCGGCTCGATTCACTGGCGTTGCGAAGAGATGTTGCATCTCTTTGCGTATTTAATCGCATCTATCACGGGGAGTGCTCTGAGGAATTGTTCGGATTAATCCCAGCCGCCAAATTTCGTGAACGCACGACACGGCAAACGTCCCGATACCATCCACACCATCTGGATGCTTGGCGGTCCACCACTGTACGTTTCACAAGGAGCTTTCTTCCACGTACAACCTCTCTGTGGAATAGTTTATCACCGGCGATTTTTCCGGACCGATACGACCTGGGGACCTTCAAGAAAAGAGCTTACTCCTTTCTAAAGGGCCGGCAACGCACCCGCAATTCTCCTGGTGTTGCGGTTGATCATGGGCGGCGGTAGTCACTTAACATCAGGTGAGCCGCATGCTCGTTTGCCCCCTCTTCTATAAAAAAAAAAAAAAAAAAAAAAAAACGTAATTTAGTCTCCTAAATTTTCGTATTACATAGGCGTGTAAATAAACGCTGGCTTATTAATTTACACAAACCCAAAATTGTCCATAAATTTATTAGGGCGACGACAACGTAGTGCGAATAAAGCAAATTGCGATTTAACGTTGTGTTCGCTATATTAAAATACTAAAACATTCCTTAATAAAAAATCATTTACAGCTTCAAAACCGAAATCCTCGCAAAACACAACACTAAGTGTATGGCAGTAAAGACCAAAATGTAGGAAGTATTAATCATTTTATTAGCACGTTTATGTTGGCAGGAATATGTAGGGTGAGACACGCAGCTTCGCATCACGTGCCCGAGGATTCATCATCACGACAGGAGGTCGTCTTTCCGAGCCTTCCTAATATCCAATATTCGTACACCTCCACTGAATATTCTCACTCGCGTTAATGTCAACTGTTACATAATATGGATTTATTTGTCATATTTGTGGTAATTTTAACATATTTTAAATAAAGTAATACTAATTAAAGCATAGTAATTACAATTACGTAGGTACGTAAATATAAAGTAAAGTAACAGCATATTCCCCACTGTTATTTAGAGTAATTTTGGTGTAATATAGGGTCAACCACCCTATAGGGGTATAGGTGGACTTCACATCATGATCTTTAAATATTTTTATTTCTTTAATGTGTTTCCCCTCATCCCCACGCCCGCTGTGAATCCATACTTTAAATTGCATTCTCAGGTATTATTTATATAAAACAAGTGACAATCGAACGAGTAAATAAAACTATGTAATAAAAAGATGCGTTGTCTCCTCTGAGGACTAGAAAGAAATTATCACAGCGTATAATTATACTGGCACTCTATACTATACCCTTCAAACCGGAACACAGCAGTGTAAGCGCTGCAATTTGGCAACAAAAAATTTAAGAGGGTAGTGCCTACCCATTCTAGTCAGGAAAGAAGTGCTTTCACACAATACAGCCCACTAATAATAGTTCCGGTTCCATATGTGTTAATCAATGCGGAATTTATGTATGCAAAACGCTTCTACAATGCAGAAGAAATTTCCAAAGTGAAAGCGAGGGTGTCGTTTTTAATGTTTACATAATAAATATAATAATCAACTAAGTAACCTGTACTACGTACTAGAACAGACGTAGAGAGTGGTTTTTTATGGCACATACTAAGTAAGTTTGAGCCCACGGTCTCTAACACGTGTTGCGAACAAACAAATATCTTCAACTATTCTAGTACGTAGTACATATTACTGCAATGATAATAATTGCTATTTTCCATATTATCCTCCAACTAGTTTCACATTTCTTCTATATCGCATATAGAATCGAATACTTATAGCATCGAATGCTATCACATTCGTGGGAATCAGACGAGTGTAAACATTAAAGGACTTCTTTCCCCTGTCAAATGTTTGTCTGGTATCCCGCAAATGTCGTGGCGGAGCTTCAAAATGGAGAAATTCTCGCGGAAAAACTTTTGCTTTGCGGTAATATTTCATCTGCGATAATATCCAGAAAGTTCCTCTGTCTTTGTTGTTTGGTTTTAGACAATTCTTTTGAGGGAGGACCGCTTTGAGGATATAAATTAATTTCAATGTTTAATTCTTGTCGCACTTAATTTTTGTTTCAGGAATGTCGATTGAGATTTTTGTTTTTTTTTTCATATTGTGCAATATTTTCTGTGTATTTTCATAATATTAGTAAATATTTTATGTTTTGTTCTTACTTCGAAAAAAATTAAATTTAAAACATTTATGAAAAAGCAACAAATTGTTTATTATTAAGTCGACAGTGCTGTACCAATCCACTACAACATACCATCGAGTAGGAGTCTTTAGAGACGACAGTGTGAATTGTAACAAGAGATTGGCAACAACATCTTGCTGATAACCACTCAAAATTATAAAGAACTGTTGTTTCCAAATCACCTGCCTATGGCAACTGTGGCAAAATCCCCCCTAAGATTTAATCTTCGGGGGAGGCCTGTGTTCAGCAGTGGACTTTTATGCACTGTAATACATAAATGAATAATTTATACAAGAAGATATAATTTATATTAGAAGGAGATATAAATTATATCTTCTTCTTCTCAATCGTTCCGTTAAAGTCTACTTAGGGTTATGATCCCTGCCCTTTGAAGGTAGGATTTGCTTTGGTAGAGCCAGGCTGCTGCTAAATTTAGTTGTAACAAGAATGGGTCGGCTCGACCAGGGTAGTACCAGGCCCTCACAGAATACCGGCATAAAATAGCAGCTTAATGCCGCTGTGTTTCGTGTGGTGAGTGTAGAAAATCGGAGACTCTACTGGCAACGAGGCATTCAATTTTAGTCCTTAAGGGTGATATCGCATCTCCATTTTGATTCTTAATCAAGACAGATGTCTCTATGGACCACAGCATTCACTTACCATCAGGTGGACTGTATGCTCGTTTGTCATCTTTATTCTATTAAAAAAATTCCATGCTTGGTAGGCGGATCTGATCTGAGTACTAGACCAAAGGCCTCTCATCTTTGACGCTTCTGCCAGTCGCCGATCTGAGTTATTGACATCTGGCGTAAAAAGATTTTGCTATTAATTCCCCATAGTTGCCTCTTACCACACCAACGGGATGAAATGGGGCAATGGAGTCTACTTTAGATGTTCATGTCACTGTTACACAAGATTTTTAACATTTCTTTGTTTGTTATTACTGTCATATATCTTAAACTGTGTTTATAATAAGACAGTTTATGTCTCTCCTGTGGACAATTATGGAAATAAAACACAAACAAACTTCCACAAATAACACACAAATCCAGTATCCGTTTATTTTGATAAAGGATAGTTTATCGGTACAAACTGATCCGTTGATCACCGCACCGCAACATGGCGCTAGCGTCGCGACATCCGGCGCCGATGGCCGCCCGTCATTTCCGCTTCCGTCTCGCACGCAGGATATAAATAAACCGAGCGTGCATCACACATTGCGTGAGATAAATCGACTGGTTAATTCCTCAAAGATTTATTTGTCTGTTATTTAGATTGTAAGCCTTGTTTTGCGGTACTCCAAGCCATTTTAATGTTCACAGTTTCTATTTGTCAAATATATTAAGAATTTAGAAGTTTTAATCAAAAACAAATTGATATACCTGGCTAATTTCTTCCATACTTGATGCTTTAAGGTCGTCTTTTAAAGAAAAATCTTTAATGGCTGCCGATATCGTCTTCAAATTTAATTTGTAAGGGAGACCAATGAGCACACCTAATAGTAATATATTACATTAGATGCTGAGGCCCATAGATACCTTCAACTATCCTCGACGTATGTGTAGGTTGAAGTTAAATTTAACATAGCATACTTCGTTATATAGGTATGACGAATTACCGGTTCTTGTATCCCTATAACAGCAGCATTTTGATGCTATTTTGATTTTTTATATAATGCTGTATACTAGGCGGTAGGATTATTAGTAGACGATAGGAGCGGTGGTAGCTCAGATGGTTAGCGCTCCGTGTAAATTTCACAGTACACGAGCAAATGGGTTCGATCCCCGCCAGCGCCAATGAAATTGTCAATTGCAACTTTAAGTGCTGATTTATCACGTGCTCGGCGGTGAAGGAAAATCGTAAGGAAACATGCATGTCTGCACAATAAAAAAAATATTTCGAAGACCTGTGAAGTTCGCCAATACGCATTGGGGCAGCGCGGCGAACACTTCCTTGCCCTAAAACCCTCTCAGAAATGAGGGGAAACCTATGCCCAGCAGTGGGACGTATATAGGCTGTAAATTTAGGTGGTAAAATTCCGCCTAAGCAGGCATCACCCCTTAAATATTTGTGCCACCGAGCAACAGTGTGCTTACTGCTGTATTCCGATCTGATGGATTCAAGAGTTCCAGCATAATTACAGGCTTTTTTGTTTAAAGTTAGGTGCAGGTGACCACTTACCATCACGTGCACTGTTATAGTGCGTTTTTCACTGAAATTTTATTTAAAAAAATGTAGTACTCTGAACAAGTTAAAGAGTGGCCCTTGCGTGGCAGGGCCGATCTTTTTGTACTGCACATACACAGCTTCAACATGATTGGATGTACACTGATTTTTGTTAGAAAATAATAATAATAATAATAATAACCGTCTTCTGACGCTTTAGTCATGAATACTTTGTCTTGAAATTGATGTATATGTTGAAATTCGCTGGGGCGATAATAAAGGTGACCGGAAGCTGTAGACATGAGACTTTCATTGAAATAATACTAGTTTTTACGGAATTTATCGCGTATGTTTAACTTTTTAATACCCGACGTTTCGAGAGCTTTACAGCACCCATGGTCACGGGAAGGACTGAGATGTTTAACGTCCAGATGTGATAGTTAACCGCGGTTACCATAGATTAAAATTTAACTTTTGTTCCGATTTACACAGTATGAACTTATGGTATCATGAAGTCTTGCAGTTGTATGCTTGGGTTGGGATTTAATTTTATTTATTATAGGATCCCAAGCAGATGGTAGCACCCAGCCATCTTCTCTATTGAAATTAGGATGTTTTTTGATTTCAATAGCCTCGCGAATCATCCTTGGAAGGAATCGGTGTTCTTTAGCGAGGATTTGTGGTCTATCAAATCTGATGTAGTGACGGGGGCGATCCTGTACATGTTCACAGACTGCAGACTTCCCGGAGCGTCGATTCTTCACATCAGCTATATGTTCTTTGACGCGGGTTTTAATTGATATTTTAGTTTGTCCTATGTAGGAGAGACCACATTCACAATCAAGCTTGTACACTCCTGCATCTTGCAGAGGGACGTTACACTTGACTGATGGTAAAAACTGACCAATCTTCTTCGGCGTCTTGAAGTATGTTTTGATGGAAGCGCGCTTCAAGATGTAGCCAATCTTGTCAGCAATCTCTGTAATAATGATCTCTGAAAGAAGAGATAGAAGATAGAATAGAATTTATTTAATTTTTTATTAAAAAATATTTTTTAACAATTTAAATTTAGATATAATGATAAAATTAGTATATAAAT
Organism: Parnassius smintheus behrii; assembly: GCA_036936625.1. NCBI lineage: Eukaryota > Metazoa > Arthropoda > Insecta > Lepidoptera > Papilionidae > Parnassius > Parnassius smintheus. The sequence continues at coordinate 20,959,194 of JAUPFT010000009.1, read as the reverse complement.
AAATAAATGTAATTTATTATTTGATAATTTAATAAAAGGAATTCGGCAAAAATTTATATTCACTTGTTTATCAAAAACATGTCTTTTTGATTAATAATTTAGATCTAGAAGATGTCCCGCGAAATATACAGACTAATGTTTAATGATTTTTATATTTTATAAATATATCAATATCGTAGTTTTATATATAAATTTATTTACCGATATATCGAAAATTCGATATATCAAAAAATATCAACAGTCCTAGTTTGAACTGATCAGTCGGAATAATCAGTTGAACTGATCGTGTGTGTCGTCCATAATATTTAAAGTATGGAATTTAATATCAAATGTAGGAATTCACGAAGACTGCGGTGCCGTAACTAAGGGACTTCTTCAGTTAGAATAACTCTTCTTAAACTATTATTTAAGCCCGAGATAATGAATAAAATTTTTTTAAATAATTTTTTTTTCAATAATTCGGCAAGGCACTTATTCTAACCCACAGGAGCCTGATGCAATGCTTATGCTATAAGATTTAGAAATTTTAGAAAGCTACAATGCGATATCAAAGAGAAGACAACGAGAAATAACTTAACCAGGTTTAAAAATAAACGATTTATGTTTTTACACAAATGTTAACTTTGGATTATATTCGAACCTGGAAACCGCAGCATAGTAATCTTTTTTTAAGTTATTAATTATATTCTCTTTTTATAGAATAAGGTTGACAAATGAGCACACAGTCCACCTGATGGTAAGTGGATGCTGTGGCCCATAAACATCTCAAATGCAGATACGTTATCATCCGTGAGGAATAAGATGGAATGCCTTGTTTCCAGTTAAAAAGGGTCTCCGGTTCTCTACACTCACCGTACGAAACACAGCAGCATTAAGCTACTATTTTACGCTGGTATTCCGTAAGAGTGTGGTACTTCCCCAGTCGAGCCGACCCATTCGTATTACAACTATACTACTAATATAACTGCAGCATGACTCTACTACGTATAAAACTAATATTTTTATCGAAAGGCGCAGAGAATGTTTCCTAATAACGACTTAATATGTATCACCTGCAATTTATTACATATCGAAAGAAATGCATGGGTACAGTTTGTACTTAACCTGTATATATCTACTCGTGTCAAAGCATGTATGTTTTCATTTTAACCGACTTCAAAAATGAGGAGGTTCTCAATTCCATTACATGTTTTTTGTATGTATATTACGCGATATCTTCGCAGATTTTGATTCGATTTTTATAATTCTTTTTCTATTAAATAGGCTTTACCACAAGGGTAGTCCCATTAAATTTTGTAGTAAAAACTCCGCCCCAATGGTGGAAAATAGGGGAAAAAGTTTCATATTGGACTGTTGTTTAAAGAATTTCATATCTTCGCAGATAAAGAACAGATTTTAATGATTCTCTTTTTTCTTAAATAACTACTCTTCAAGGGTGATCTCATATAAATTTGGAGAAAAAGTTCCACCTTTAACAATTGCAAATAAATAACTTCGTTTTCTGCAATTTCAAGTCTATTTTTATTTTTTGTTAAAAGTTATAATTACGGATTTTACGTTTATTTAACTTCTTTACAAAAACAATAAAACTTTGTACGTGATACAGCCACACTATAGATGCACAACGGCTGCAGCTTGAACTGTTCGGCTCAACCGGGGATGTTCCAAGCTCGCACAAAATAAAATAGCACAAAAATGCGGTTATGTTTGGATTTTGAGTGACGAGACCTGGAGTACCGATTTACTATTACCGAGATTCTACAGCATAGTCCTCAGTTGTGACATCGGATATAAATTTTAATACTTTATCTAAGATGTAGGTGTCTACTGGCCACAGCTTTAATTTACTATCGGTGGCATCGATCACTAACAAAAACTAGATACACAATCAGTGACGAAAAACGACCTCACCGAATGAGCACCCATTCGGACATTTGGGTGCGCTTTTAATCTAGTTACATTCGAACGCTCCGACGGTAAACATGCCAAAAAAGTGTAAAAATCACACATCCATGACGCTAAAAAAGGATGGAATTTCCTAATTTCGGTACGTATTAATATTATCATTATTTAATTCTTATCACTGTATTGTAAATACTTATATTTTGTCAAGAAATCTCCGTAAAACATTTTTTAAATTAAGTCTTAATAAAGTAAGTCATAATTGTTCGAGGTATGTGCGTTGACTCTGTTCCATTTGTTGGAGACGTTATTATTTTTTTATTATTAAAGTATGATTGTTTTTTTTTCGTTTAATGAGACTTCTATAGTTTCTCTAAATATTATAGAACATTTTATAGACTTAATTTTGAAAATGTGAATGTAGTAAAATTAAAGATGTGAGATTTTATTTTTAATTTTTCAGCTTTCCTCGAGACCCAGTTCTTTATTAGTGATCGATGATCGGTGGTTATATTATACACGCGTAAGTCACTCATATTCTATAAGAAACTATTTGTCCTTAGTTTCTAAATAACAAATCCCATGGTACATTTTTACGTGGTAAAGCAATGCTACAGCTGTATTGTAGTTGTAATATCAATGGGTCAGCTCGACCGAGGTAGGATTACGCTCTCACAGAATACCAGCGTAAAATAGCAGCTTTCTTCTGATGTAATTCGTATGATTAGTGTAGAGAACCGGAGACCTGTTTTACTGGAAATGAGGCAATTCATCTTAGTCCACAGGGATGACAACGCATTTGCATTTTGATTCTTAATCGAGGATAGATGTAGAAGCCTATAGGCCACAGCATCCACTAACCATCAGGTAGACTGTGTGCTCGTTTATACAAAAAAAATATACAAATTATATAATCTACAGACATAGTAAGAAAGAAACAAGCAACGCAATAGGAAAGTGCAGATGCTCGTATACTAAGGCGCTTAATCCCTCATTTGCCGTTGTACAAAATGAGACACTATTCCATCACAGCTCGGGGACCTACGAAAACACACAATAAATGTTGGTCCGCAACTCCCCTGTCCCCTGACCCGAGCTCGTTTACTGCCTCAACTAATGAAGCACGCATATTGGCAAGGCGCGACCAACTTGTCACATGGATATAGAATAATATGTTATGAAGTGCTTTCGGAAAACGATCTACAACTTAGAAGTTGAACTCCACTTTATTTAAATTTAATGTAACAATAATGAATGAGTGGCATAAGGATACCTATAGAAAAAATTGTTTTATTCGGCATTTTATTACTTCCATGAGTCACGCATAGCACAAGATCTTTAAATTAAATATTTACTTTAAAAATTAATATATATACGATATTTTTATTAGTCATTTTAATATTGGTAGCGACAAAATAAATACCCAACTACCGTACAAAACGCTATACTTTTAGTATTGTAAAATATATTGTAGTAACAATAAATTTTACTAAAGAATAGAATAGTATATTTTTAATAAATATAGATTAATCAAGTAGTATACTTCCTGAATGTTTTTTCTTCTATTTACCGCTTTTTTAATAAAATGTTATCTTCACAGAATTTTCTCCAGTAGGTATCGTGGAGGCAGTTTACATACATAAGTGGCAAAAAGACAAACATCCAAATCCGGAACAATTATTTGGAGACTTATATATATATATATATATATATATATATATATATATATATATATATATATATATATATATATATATATATATATATATATATATATATATATATGTATGTATATATAAATTATTTGTGGACAAATCTTTTTTCCGTACGGGATTTAAACCCACAGTCCTCAGCACCGTAACTCATTGCTAAGCCCCTCCGCCACTAAACCGTCATTTAGAGTATACCCTGGCAATGTGGTCTTCCAAATCTAAACTGTTAAGGTGCCTAAAACGACAGCTAAAGTATGATTACGCGTACAAAAATATTATAAATGGGAAAATAAAACAACGCCCTAAAATTTCATAATCATCATTATCCTTAACGGGACTGGTGACTGGGTAAGAGCGAAAATTCGAACACAAACATTAATTGCTAAATCATAATGAACATAAGATGTTATAAAATAATGTAAGACCAGTGCTATGGACCCTGTTGGGCACGCAATTTAGGGGCTAGGAGAGAGGAAGTGTATTCAACTACTTATAAGTTATAAGAATGTCAATGTGGTTTTTTTTAATTCTTTTTTTTTTAATTTAGGGACTTACGTTATTTTAACATGAGAGTCCCATTGTACCTTATGACTAAATAACACACTACAAATTGTGGTTTATTGAAATAGAATTCAATTTAAATGAATGATCTTTTTGTATAACCTATATATTTACGTATTGTTTATAAAATATTCGTTAGTATTATAGTAACATTTATTAGTTAGGAACTGTTTTAGTTTTTTTTGTAAATATGGTGTCACTATTTTCAATTTTTAATATGTTAGGTAGTTTATTATTATTTAATTTTAAAATCGATTTACCTATACTCACCTCTTGAATACACTCAGGTGACCTGGTTGGCTCAGGCAGATATTCTAGCTTTGCTAATATTGCTACCGATCACAGTTACAATTATTAAATTAAAAAAAAAAACATTTGTTTCTTATAGGCTCTTCCAGTGTGGCCACCACTGGCTCCGTGAACTGGACATTGGTTAATTACGTGCGATAGTTGGAAGCTCCTCACGAGAGAATGATTGCAGTGCGGTAACGACGCTCTTCGACCGGACTTGTCTTGAGTCGATCCACACAACCAGCGGGAAAGTAACAAAGGATTGGAAAAAGTTTCTAAGATATAATAAACATTAGAAACATATGCGTATAATATGTTGAGTATTGTAAAATTATAATTATAAATATGATGATGGTAAATAAATTAAATTATAGGCTTCCCTTATAGATTACCTCTATCACATTTTTTAATAGGTACTAGATATTTTCAATAGTTGCCACGTTTAATGGTCAGGTTAGCAAACGCATTATTTGAACTATTGGGTGCGTTTGGCAGAAAAAAGCGCTAGCAAGCGCTTGTAAGCAAAATGGCGATCGTAATAATCGGTAAGCGCTGTCAAATTGTAAGTAGCTATTTTCCTCCAGGACACGATGTTAGTTTTAACCGGGGAACCTAACCTAATTTAAATATATGTTTGTAAAGTATTCATATTAAAAACTTACCAATCATGTATTTTTAATAACATGTATATGTTTATTCATGTCATTTTATTACTTAAAACTAATATTGCATAAAACAACTTATAAACTCTACTTCAAAACAAACAAATTAAATAAGCAAAATGGCGGATTGTGTCAGCGCTACTGAAGTAGCAATCGTGTCCTGGCCGAAAACTATTTCAGCGCTTGTAAGCGCTTGCTAGTGCTTTTTTCTGCCAAACGCACCCATTATTAGGAAAATGCTGCAACCTATCTCCTATTTCAGTTTCCCTCTATCCCCTCAAACGGCACCCACGGAATGATATTCATAGGTACCCATTCGTAGCCTTTCGAAATTCATTACCATTGTTAGTCAATACCATTGTAATAATCGTCTAAAGATTATTATGAAACAAAGCTAGAAAACTATATATTAAAGTTTTATTATAGTTTTTTTTTTTGTTTCTTGAAATCTTAGTATATCATCAGGATTTCTAATTAGAATATAAATGCGTAATTCGGCCCATAAAATACATTTGCAATTCGTGAACGAGTGAATGAAATGGATCCTACTTCGTTTATTACATCATTCATTCGTCACTCATTCAAATGTAAGTCAATCTCTATCTCATTTAGTTCAGTCCAAACATTATTTATATACATATTACTAATAATGTAGGAAAAAAATAGTCAGATCGTTCGAGATATCAGATACGTTAATATCAGTGTCACTTGGTAATTTTATGGAGAAAAGTAAAGTGATAGTTACAACCTATACACTTCCAAAGGAGAGAAACACAGGTCCTCTCATCTCTCGGGTTATAGAGCAGTTGGTACGCCACGCTGTTCATGGATGTGCATCAAAATATTTTCATTCCTCAGATACCTATGCAGGTTTTCTTACGATGTTATCTTTCACCGACGAGTACATGGTAAATCAGCACCTAAAATTTCAATTGAAAATTTCATTGGTCTCGTCAGGAATCAAACCCGGGTTATTCGTGTACATTGAATTAACGGCGGACGCTTAACCCCTGAACTATCACGGCTCTTGGGCTGCATAAGGTATGTAGCATGTATATTTATGTATGTATGTAGCTGCATAAATATGCACGTGGTGTTGGTATATACCATGTACTGAAGTGGTAAGAATACCCACCACCTCATATCATCCCGTGGTGTCGTAAGTGGCGACAAAGGAAAATCAACCAGAAGATGGACTCTTCCTAATAACAACTAAAAACTAAAAATAAACTGTGATTTTATTTATAGGATGTTTTCTATAGCTTTGGCCATTTCCCCTTTCTACTTGGCGGACCACGCCTCTAATTGGTGGATCAAAGATCCGTTCACCAGTATCTAGCTCCCCCCCCCCCTACTAGGCAGGCGGACTACTATCGTGCGGAGAAAGAACGGAAGAGAGGCGAAGAGGGGGGATTATGCCAGCCAACACAACTAAAAAATACATCAACAAATACGAAATGCTAGGGTGTGCGTTGGCGCAACGTAAGGGCGAGCACACAGTCCACCTGATGGTAAGTTGTTGCTGTGACCCATAGTAATCTACATCTATCCTCGAATACGAATCAAAATGCAAATGCGTTGTCACCCGAGAGGACTAAGATGGAATGTATCTTTTCCAGTAAAAAGGGTCTTCGGTTCTCTACACACACTATACGAAATACAGCAGCGTTAAACTGCTATTTTACGTTGGTATTGTGTGAGAGCGTAGTCCTTCCCGGGTCGAACCGACCCATTCGTGTTACAACTATACCAGTAATATAGTTGCAGCATGGCTCTACAACGTATAAACGTGATTGCCAACCTATGGCAAATATCCATGAGACAATTCGTGGAGGGGGCCCAAGTTCAGCAATAGAGTTTTATAAGCTTTAACGGTAACGGTGGTATACACAACTATAATAATAGACATTTTAATGTGAATTTTTTAATTATCGTTTATTTTAGTGGCTCTTTGTTTTAGGGGCTCAACAAGGCTTGTAACACGTACTCAGTAATGTCATTCGGCAGTCGGCACAACAACTAGTTTATGGAGTCATTTCGTTGTTTCGAGCGCAAACCGTGTTCAACGTACAACAACCACAAATCTACACTCAGCTCAGTAATATAGATATTTTCCTGTTTGTAAAGTTATTTGGAGGTAACATGTTTATGGTACAGCAACGTGTTTAATTGGAAAACGAGAAATTACTTTAACCTTTAGAGCAGATTTATACCACAGCTATATTATGATTGTAGCACGAATGGGTCGATTCAACCGGGGAAGGACCACGCTCTCATAGAATACCGGCGTAAAATAGCGGCTCCACACTGCTGTGCTTTATATGGTGAGTAAAGACAAGCGACGACCCTATTTACTGTATGTGATACATTCCATTCTCCGGGTTGATAATGCATCTGCATTTTGATTCTTAAGTGAAGATAGATGTAGAAGTCTGTGAGCTACCCCATCCACTTACCATCAGATGGACTGTATGCCCGTTTGTTACCCTTATTCTATAAGTAAACACTCTTTTAAATTATGCGCAATGTCGTATTTTTATAAATATTTTCTCATGCATCCTTAATTGATATTTAATGTTTCCGCTACTGCTATTAGGGAGTACTTCTTTTCTGATTAGGAGTCCGTCTACGTAGGTACAAAACTCTTGCCTATTTGTACCACCAAGCATCAGCGCCAGCACAGCTGTCTTTCGGTCTGAAGGTTAAAGAGTGCCAGTATAATTACAGGCTCTGAGACATTCTACTCTAGACCTCAAAAGTGGCAAATGACCAGGCATTTGCAGCCATGAACTACAGTAGCGACATAGTAGCAGGTGGACTGTATGTTCCTTTGCCTTTGTCACTTTAATTTTATAAAAAAAAATCTTTTGTTATTTATTTAGTTCTCGAAGATAATTTATTCAAGCAGGATCGATTTCAAGCAGTTCATTAAACTCAATTCGCCGAAACTCATCTGCTCGAGCCCCCCGGGCAGGTACGGAAAACAATGGCTCATGTCCCCCTCCGCATACTGCTTCAAGTGACAAACTCATAAACATTTGTCACTGGACAGAACGTCCAAGTAACTTCGGTCCTCCATTACAACGCTACCAAATAACGTTGACTCCAACGAAACCAAAAATTGAACCGTCGGAGATCATAGTAAAAGGAAAAGAAAGAGGCGCGGTAGGTCTTTATAAATTGGTAGCGTATTACTTATTGATGCCTCAAAACGTTTAAACGATCCCACTCTAAATTTAAACAAATAATTTACGAACGATCACTTCTCATGCCGAATATTTCAATTAGGGTTGGCAATTTGAATCAACATTGTTTTAGCGCAAGATATTTAAATAAAATTATTATGGAGAAATAATTTAGAGAATTATGTTACGTGGTAAAGCCATGCTGCAGTTATATTAGTAGTATAGTTGTGGCACGAATGGGTCGGCTCGACCGGGGAAGGACCACGCTCTCATAGAATACCAGCGTCAAATAGTAGCTTAATGCTGCTGTGTTTTGTAAGGTGAGTGTAGAGAACCGGAGACCCTTTTTACTGGAAACAAGGCATTCCATCTAAGTCCTCACGGATGACAAAGCATCTGCATTTTGATTCACAATCAAGGATAGATGTAGATGTCTATGGGCCACAGTAACCACTTATCAGGTGGACTGTGTGTTCGTTTGTCATCCTAAACTATATAAAAAAAATAGAATATTACTTATCAAACCAAGTCTAAATCAAACTCAATTCAACCAAAATTGATTCAAATTTATCGAGATAAATTGTTTCTGTAAAAAACTTTATTTGATTTTTTTATGATACCCCATTATTAGATTTTTTTACCGTTTTCATACGGCGACAGAATGAGACTGAAACAATAGATAGACCGCAGCATTTTCCTGAACTCATCCATTCAATCCATTCAACCATTACAACCTATAAAAGTCGACTACTGAACATAGACCTCCCCCATAGTTTGCTTAATATATATGATAACTAACCAAATATATGATGTATTTTGCCATAGTTGACACGCCTGACGAGCGGGTCTTCAACCGCACTTTTTTATTATTTTAATTGGTATCAGGAAAGCGGCTGCTGGTCATCACCTGTTTAACATCTCTCCGTTGCCTCTTGTGACACCCTCGGGACGATAAGGGGTGGTTCTCACACCGCGAATACAAGGTTTAACAAAATCCATATGGCAAGTGTGGCAGCATTTTAAAGGCAGGTATGCAGGCCCTTCAATCTATATTCAGCATTGAACTTTTAAATGGCTGTAAGGAATGAACGAAAGCGTGGTAGAGCCACTCTGCAGCTATATTATGGTTGTAGTACGAATGGGTCGGCTCGACCGAGGAATGACCACGCTCTCACAGAATACCAGCGTAAAATAGCTGCTGTGTTTCGTAAAAATCCGGAGACTCTTTTTTACTGGAAACGAGGCATTCCATCTTAGTCCTCAGGGGTGACAAAATATCTGCATTTTGATTCTTAATAGATGTGGAAGTTTATGGGCCACAGCATCCACTTACCATGTGGGCTGTGTGCTCGTTTGCTACACTTATTCTATAAAAAAAATCGCATTTGTTAATGCATGATAATAATTTCTCCCTTAATCTGAGTTGATTTACTTTAACCGAATTTCAGAAAATTATCAAAATCACAATTTTGCTGGCTATTTATCACATGTTAATGTTGTTCTTTGTTCAACCACGAAGGTTGTAGAAAATATGTCACATTTCTGATTGGAAAAACAGAATTACTTTGTTCTCATAACGTGACAGCCCTAAGCAAGGGATGAATAATTACAACCACGTAGTACGACCGTAGTCCAGTTGCGACCTCATTAGTTAGTGGCACCCGTAACCATTGACGCAGATTAGTCGATGTGAGAACCACCTCTTAAATTAATGTTATATAAAGCATATAATCTACTCTTAACTTGGTACGAAGACGCTGACTTTGTACGATAAAGCATATCAATAGGATCATCGTAGCTGCTTCATGAGACTCTCAATAACTAAATCTATGCATCGCACACAATATTTTTTTGAATGTTATAATGAGATTTGAGACATTCCAATAGAGGAACAGTAAATCCTTTGTTGGAATTTCAATTGCAGTGTAATGTCTCAATAATTTAATCGCTTATCGCTTAACTGTTTCATTGTTATGTAGAGTACGAAAAGACTAAGACAATTAAAAACGTGGGCCTGTCGCTAAAATAGTCTAATTCAGTCAAATTTTGTTTAGCAGTTAAGTTATAATAAGCGCAAGATGCAAAAGTCACATAAAAATATTTAATGTTGCTCACGTGCATGAATATGTGTTTGAGTTTTGAATTATAGAGTCACAAAGCTAAGTAGAGCTATGCTGCAGCGTAGTAACCAGACATTTATTTCTCAGGAGGAGAATGCATCTGATTTTGATTCATAATTGGTAATAAGTATTGTACATATATAAGTATTTGGGCTGACGTATGTATTTATTTTATCCCCATATGTGTTGTATAATAACAAAATGCACACCTTATAATCATTTATTAATCATATAACTTTAAAACTGGCCTACTGGAAGAAATTTCATTGTGAGATAAGTAGAGCCTTGGTACAAACTTTTTATCATGATGTGTCCTCTCCCTTACTTGTGTGTACATAAATTGTTGAATAATTTTTTTAAAAATATAAGTGATATAACAAAGATGTTTTATTGTGATATGTGTGTGTGTATGTACTCGTATATATTACAATATGTAACGTAATTAACGCACACCCTTAGACACCCCAATTATTATATTATGTTATAATCATAATAATACAAATAAAACTGCACTCTTAAAAGTCTTATTGCTTTAAGTTACGGTCCATTTCAGTTTGTTTTGACGATACAGATTTAGTGTGGCTGTAATTTACGTAGTTTTAATTATTTTTGGGATAGAAAATTACCTATACTAAAAATGATAGGAATCGATTCAGTAAACGATTCTGAACAAACTACTTCCAGGATGTGCGTTAATTATGTTACATGTCGTATATGTATTAGCTGTTACTTTAATTAATCATAAAGTTTTATTAAAACTTATGTTAATTATTATGTTTCTCTTATAAACTTCTCATCTGAAAATTGTTCTAATGCCGATTGTATGATATTTGAAAGTCCAAATTTCAACATAGAGCCTGCAGTCTGATTCTTCAGCTTTCAGAATGTTTAAGTTTATACGTGTACTTTTTACTATAGATGATCAATATGATATCCCCTCCCAAGAAATTTCACCTGAAACTTTTTTAATTTATTTAGTAGGTTTTGACAAAAAATCAAACTTACTTGATTATCAATATAGTAATGTGGTTATATTTTTAAAATTCGTCTCCTCTTCTCCGCCAGGAAAAATTGTCAAAGTTACAAAATATTGTTTAAAAAATCGAAAAATTATTATGAAAATATCTAACATACTATTTCTCCTGATGGTGCCCCGTTTAAGGGCGAAAAGCGTGTCGTATTGCCGACAGTGGTTTTTCCTAGTGTAACGGTGTTAAGTAATTGGTGAGTAGTAGGTCTGAGATTAGTGATGACGGGACGCAGGTCTAAAGGTGTATGTATTGTTCGAAAGGGTATATGTAGAGCAGCGCCAGCACCTCCCCTCGTGTGCTGTAGCCCAGTAAAGCGCCGCCATCTCTTTTTTTTATTCACAGGCTATGCTGGAGTAAAGATATTTCTTTGCTAAAGGTAAACAGTTTTTACAAAACTCAAGCTTCCCCCCCCCCCCTGGGGGTAATGCGCGTCATGAAGAGAGGGCGAGGGTACTCTTCAAACCAGGTAAAACCATTGACTTACATATTACTAGCGTAGAAATCATTGCGTAAAACACGTAATTATTTTTAACATCTTTGATAGAATGGACTTCCGCAAAGTTAGACCTGATTTTACAATATATAATATATTCTGTAAAATATCTTCATTAAAATGTAAATCTCCCTGGTCACTTTAGCAACGCTTTTACCGAAACAGTGTACAAAACACTTTTATTTACAATAACCGGTAAAACGTAAACGAAACTGACCGTTGGTAACCAAACAAACACTAAAGACAAAGTTAGTAAAGATTGGTAATGAGCGAATCTCTGCGGCGGGTACTTGACAGGATAATTAATGTGAAGACGTCGTTATAAGTCTTGTTACACCCCCGACCCTCCTATCCGTACCATTTGGACATGAGTGACCATAGACAACAAGAAACTAATATATTTTACTGTGAGGTTCGAAAATAGATATTAGTTGCCTATATTTTAGTATCCAACACTATCGAATATGAATTTTCGTTAGAGAAAAGTCTAGTAGTTTTTAGTTTCTTTATATTTAAAACACTGTCTACTGACGCGTTAATCCCGTGGTCGTAACCGCCTATGCTGATCATGAGGTACCTGCCGATTTCGAATCCTGGTAAGGCGAAAATCAGCTACTGAGTTTTTCTGTCAAGAAATTCACAGTAGCTGCCCAGAGTCAGAAACCTGGCGGTGTCTCACCTCCGTGCCTCGGAAAACACGTAAAGCCTTTGGTCCTGCGCCTGATCTCTCTCCGGTCGTGTCGGTTTACCGTCCTATCCGGCTATGAGGGTGGAGGAATAAAGAGTACTCCTGTGTTTGCGAATACACTCGGGCGCTATAATCCTGTCTGCACAAATGTCTAGTCTAACTAGTCTTCATTAGTTATTACATTTACGCGGACACTACTCATTATATGATAGTAGTTTTTTTTTTAATATTTTTCATTAATTAAAAAAAACGTGATCGGTGCTACATTTGCTTTGGATCCGATCATTAATAAATTTAAAACCCCTTCCAAGCTCTCACTCCAAAAGTTCATTTTCTTTTTGCACAGATCGGAGCATAATTACCTTTAAGCTGAAGGCGGCCGTGATTAACTATGACATTAGGACGTTGAATTCTTCATTACTCCTGACCCCGTAAATTACTGAAAACGCCGTGTTTATAAAAATAAATTATTTAACGCGATAAACCCTTTATAAACTGGATTAATTCACTGGAGTTTTACATTTGTAGAGAGGACTTGACATAATGGTTACGCTCATCAGGCGGATTAACGATCACATTGCCAGACGTTTAGCACCTGCAACGCTACTTCTTGTCTCTGATCTATATAGTTTATGCCTGGTATAAATGTGATTATATCGCCATATATCAAAAGTTATCAAATTTTTCTATTTCCCATGGTCGTCTCTTACAGCCATCTAACGAAATGATAGATCCTTTACACAGCCATCAGTAAGCGCAGTGTGGAGCAGCCCCCCACTAGACGGAGTGACAACTTGGTAAGAAATGCAGGAGGCCCAGGACCGTGCTTTGTGTGATTTCTTGAAGCGATCTATGTTCAGCAATCGACTTGTGAAGGGCTGAAATGATGATGAAACGGTGATGATGGCATGCGGAGTTTACCTTTAAGTAATTGTAGCACTTGTGTTAATACTTTTAAGTAATTGTTTTAATTTGATGTGTTAGTGTAATCAATTGTTGGTGAACCTAATAATGAGAAAAAAATGATGTTAAAATAATCTACTCTTTAAAGTCAACTTCGTAATAAAATATTGAAATAATGGATATCAGTTATACTATTGTGATTTGAGACCATAACGAAATTGAAATCTATCATCATGAGTTCATTTGTGGAAATTTATTACAATAATGATAATGTGATAATTAAGTTTTACATTAAAATCTAATGTCAAAATCAAACTACATAGTTTGAAGAGCAATTCCCTCCCTATTATATATATTTGCACCCTTTATTACTGCCCCCTCTTGACCTACACCCACTAATCTAAAAACAAATGATAGTTTTTATAAATAACTTGTATCAGTTGCTTCGGAAACTTTGCCTGTCTAATATTATATTACTATTTATACACATTATTCATGGAGACGCAGTCATACCTTTAAATAAAACCATCGGAATCTGTTCTCACCCACACTCGCGAATGACACTTGACAATATATTTTACGCAACAACACCTTATGCAAAAGATTAAAAAAATAACACAGCGACACGAGCTTCAACAGATATAACAAAAGCGTAAATCGTAATTTGATAACATTTAACTGAAGCTACGACATAATATTTTAAAACTCTTCGACTGCCAGCTGTATCGAATGTTTTCTACTTTACTTTGCCTACTTTGTAAATTTTTTGGGATTATATTTTTGGGTTTTAGGTTTACATATTTTTTCGTGGTAGAGCCACGATACAGCTATATTATGACTGTAGCACAAATGGGTCGACTCGATCGTGGTAGCACCACGCTCTCACATAATACCACCGTGAAATAGCAAAATAATGCCATTTCATGTGGTGAGCGTAGAGAAGGTATCCGGTTGTCTTTTTACTTGTAACAACGCATCTGCCTTTTAATTCTCAATCGAGGATATATTCAGTCGCAGCATCCGTTTACCATCCGGTGAACCGTATATTTGCCTGTTACCCTTATTCTACTAAAATATGGTCAAATAATAACGGCAAATGGAAAGCAAAATGCTAATCACAGTATTCTTCTGTCCGATTTTGATAGATCATGACAAAAACTTCTCTTCTGCATTTGGTGATGAAGCCCCATCAAAAACCACAATTTATCACTGGTTTGCAGAATTTCAACGTGGACGTGTCAAGCTCAGTGATGATCCCCGTCAAGGTCGTCCAAAAACTGCAATCACCCAAGAAAACGTTGATACTGTGTGTAAGCTGATTGAGGAAGATCGACATGTGGCATACCGCAAAATTCAAGCAACTTTAGACTTTCGTATGAGTCAAATACAAATAATCTTGCATGAACAATTAGGTGTAAAAAAGTTATTTTCCCGATGGATACCGCATTCGCACTGTGAAGAGCAAAAAGCGGCTGACGTTACTTGGTGCGTCAGAACTCTCGAAAGATTCCACGCAGGATCTTCAAATGCTGTATACAACATCGTATCAGGTGACGAATTCTGGATATATGCGTACCAACCCGAAACAAAAAACACGAGTCACGAAGAGAAACAGTCACGAGTTTGGGTGTTCGAAAATGAGTTAAAGCCAACAAAAATTGTTCGTTCACGGAGTGTTGCAAAACAAATGGTGGCCACGTTAGTCTCCAAAACCGGCCATGTTACGACTATTCCTCTTGAAGGACAAAGAACGGTTAGTACAGAATGGTATGCTAGCATTTGTTTGCCCCACGTCGTTTCTGAACTCCGTAAAGATAACTGCAACCGCCGCATCATCCTCCATCACGACAATGCGAGTTCTCACACCGCACACTGAACAAAAGAGTTTTTAGAGCAAAAAAACATAGAATTATTAAGACCATCCGCCGTACAGCCCCGACCTAAGTCCTAATGATTTCAATACTTTCCCTAAAATAAAGAATAAATTGCGTGGACAGAGATTTTCATCACCTGAATGAAGGAGCTGTGGACGCCTACAAAACGGCCATTTCGGAAACCCCAACTTCCGAATGGAATGGTTGCTTCAATGATTGGTTCCATCGTACGGAAAAATGTGTCAATTTCGTGGAGAATACTTCGAAAAGCAATAAATACATTTTTAAATAGTAATGTTGTGTTACTTCCTTGATTCCCGAAATTTTGTTTAATTAATTTAATTAGTGCCGTCCTCGTAATGTTAAAAGCCGTATTAGCTCATGAGCTAGGCGTTCGGCGTATATACGAGTAACACAGTACTCGAGCAACACGGGTTTAATCCCTGCCGTTACATACGAAATTTTAAAATCCAATTTTAAGCGCTGACTTACCATGTGCTCAGAGGTAAAGGTAAACATCGTAGGAAACCTGCATGTCGAAATAATTAAATATTTCGAGGACATGTAAAGTCCGCCAATATTACTCCATAAGCAATTCTGAAATATCCATATCTAATTTTTATATGGCCCTCTATACATGAGAGGAGGCCTGTAACCAGCAGTATAGTACGATACTATATATTATAGTACGGGTGGCAATCCTATGCACTATATTGTCATGTAGTACTTAATATAGTGCATAGGGTTGTCATCCGTACTATAATATATAGTATCGTACTATATTTCGGGTAATTGTATTATATATTATATAAAAATAATACAGTAAGAAAAATACTATATTTTTATCCCTAATTCAACCGTCGCGCTTTTTTATATCAACTGTGATTGGATGTCAGGAACAAGTAAGTTTTACGGAAAGAATTTTTATCGACTTGAATGTAATGTTGAATGAAGAAAGAAATAGAGCATATATTAATTTTGTTAAAAACTAAATGTTAATTTTTATTATGAATCTAAATTCCTCAGACTCCTATAATTACTTTAAATGTAATAAATAATTAACGGCCAAAGCAATGAGCAATAACAAATATATATGGAAAAATACATAAAGATTAAAAATAAATGTGTACTTTTTTCTCCTGAATTTCTGAAAAACCTAATAGTGCCCCTCTTGTACACTTGCACGTGCAACATATTATCCATTTTGCATTATGAGAGAAATATACAACGTCTATGTTACTGGTCCGCAGCTAAAATAATTTGCACCATCATAAATCCTATAAAATTGTTCTGTGAATGTCGTAAGCGATTATGGTAAATTTTTCATACGTTTCTTACAGCCTGTTCAAAGGTGTACTGCTGAATATAGTATTCTCCCATTAATTGCCTCATACGGGGAATATCTGCTATAAGTTATCACGCTAGGCAGGAGGTTGGCAATCGCAAATAGATTCTCATTATTTTGCGTTGTTTATTTCCCTCTGTCGCTCTTACGACACCCACGGTATTAATTGAAATGGATACTCTTAAACCACTACATGACGGCTTATGAAACTTTTTATGACCTTAGATCAATCACCTAATGTCAGCCAAATCAAAATA
The DNA here is from genome assembly GCA_036936625.1 of Parnassius smintheus behrii. Lineage (NCBI taxonomy): Eukaryota > Metazoa > Arthropoda > Insecta > Lepidoptera > Papilionidae > Parnassius > Parnassius smintheus. Next base: position 20,942,170 of record JAUPFT010000009.1, on the reverse strand, counting down.
ACCAGACACCCGATAAGGAACAGCTTTAAAGTTCGTGCGAAACACACTTTTATCGACACTGCCCGCGAAGCGTGTTGAATGTGACATAATATCCTGCCTGCAGTGGACGAAGCCCATGTTCAGTGGTTCAATGGTTTAAGAGCCTATACTACCCCAGGTCAAATTCTAATTCCGCCCACACTTCCCCGCGCCACTCGCTACGTTCGCACACTACTTATCAAGCTATGAAAATCTAGTATAAGTTGACCCCTCATTGTACGTAAATCCTATATAATGCGAGATCAGCTAATACTGGAATTATCTAAATGAAAATATCAGAAATAAATAGTCGTCTCCAAAGACATATAAAAAAGGATAAAAACATCTTAGGTCGTCTCTCTGTAATGTTGCCAAACATAGGTTTGTCCCGCAACAGATGCCGCAGTAGACTGATAATCACTGATTGAACCAATTCAAAAGATAGCGCTATTACTATCGCGTGTAAAACAAGAGACAGAAAGAGAGTGTGCTCGCTTAGAATAAAATAACGCAAGCGCCAAATCACATAATTGCTAATTACGGAAGACCACGTTGAATTTTTATCGAATCGTGTTTTCACTTCAACAGATTTGAAGATTATAAGTCCAAGTTTAATGTGTCCAAATAGCAAACTCTTAGGTCTTATAGATACCGAGATCCAGATCGCTCAACCTCACCAAAATAGCATAACATATTGCGCTATTTTCTTAAGTCAACTAGAACTTTACAATATGTATATGTATCAATGAAAATGAAATTATCTTGTCTTTGGGCGGAAATAAAAACCAAAGGTAGAAAGGTTAGGAAATAAATGCCAAAAAAGCAAATTGTGTTATTCTTTTTATATTGTTTATATATATATATATATATATATATATATATATATATATATATATATATATATATATATATATATATATATATATATATATATATATATATATATATATATATATAACAAACAACAACAAAAACCCTGTGGTTCCCGTTAACTACGTTATCAGAATCAGTATTCAAGCGTATAGCAATATTTTTATTTGTATTATTACTAATTCTGTCATTCAATAAAAATAAAGAAAAATGAACTTTATTTCAACCACGTATTGTTTGCGTTCGTGGATTTGTACTGTAACCACAAAATTCTTCTAGAACTAGTATAACTAATTTGATAAATAATCGGTGCATAAAAATGTTTAACTAAAAATTCACTGTATGTATTATGATTATAACATAATATACTAATTGGGGTGTCTGAGGGTGTGCGTTAATTACGTTACATATTGCATATATACAGTAGAAATGTCTGTCTATAATCGAAATAAATCGAAATAACATTTCTGTCTGTCGGTATGTCTGTACTACGTCCGGACTAATCTTTGAAATCTAAATCGATTATAAAAAAAACTTCACGAACAAATAAAGAGCAATACCAGTAGTGACCCAGGCTAATATTTTATCCGAAAATTTGGATATTTTTTTTAATTGATCAGATGAAATTGGTCTTTGATGATCATCTTAAATCCAAATAATCTCATATTAACAGATCCAACCCAGACGAAGCTAGAGCGAGTCGCTACTTTCGAACATAACTCGATTGCCAAATGATAATTTGTTTCAAATAAACTGATGTCTTTTTTTACAGAAAAAAACGTAAGAATAATTATACTTTAATTAAATAAGTAAACAATATTATATTATTGTAAACACATATCAATTCGTAAACATATCTACTGATCAATGATTTAAAATGTTTAAGTTTATCCCTACAATCCTCAAAGCATTATCTACCGACAGTCGCTTGTTAGCGCTCGAGGCTCTGATTACTCCGGTTTCGAATCACGCAGTATTTTCTCGCGGAACGGACAATGTACGGGCGGTATTTGTCACCGACCAGATAAGGCCGGTGTCGCACTATCTCGCACTGAGTGGGCATCCTTGTAGGACATCGAGTGCTTTACGCAACGCCGGTGCACCGATTTATGCGTAGCCGCTAGCGTAGATTAGCCTGATAGACGCGAAGTTGGATTCACAATCAACTAGTTTGCTTCCTCCTTTTGTTTAAGTTTAATAGCGAGGTTATATATTCATTACTAGTTCATTACTAGTTATAAATACCTTGAACGATGAATTTTTTCGTTATCCAAACTTGTAAATGGTGTTTGAACTTTTAGAAACTGTATGCTTAAAAAGAATCTCATCACAGACCATAGGAAACACTGCAGCACTGCGCTGCTATATCACGCTAATATTCTGTGCGAACGGGGCCATTCCTCGGTCAAGCCGACCCATTTGTGCTACTGTCATAAAACACTGCCTACCATGTATACCAACCAAACTGCCAAGCGTGGCAACGATGGCAAATATCACATGCTTCTTGGGGGAGGGGGGCGGTACTGGTGATGATCACAGTCTTTGATCTGACCTGATGATAAGTGACTACCGCCGCCCATGATCAACCTCAACACCAGGGGAATTGCAGAAAGAAGTAACTTTTTTCTTGAAGTCTCCCTACGTTCTACGTACTACGTTCGAATTACAAAGTCCCCAGGGCGTATCGGTCCAGAAAAAAATTAAAAAAGTTAAATATAATTAATAACTTTTTATAAATAGGATAGACCATGTCGAATGTAAAACAATGTTCCAGAGGAAATATTTCTTGTTTTTTTAAAGTTCAAAAATTTATAAGAAAATTACCTACTGACGAATGTTTCGTATATTACTTACATAACAGTTTATGGGACCGAGAAGCGGGACAGTAAAAATTATGACGGTGTATCGACAAGAGGCTGGGGCGCACCTTAATGTTAAATTAGGTGATCCATCTGAGGGCAAAGGGCGCTAAGGGCCCAATAAATTAGTTGGGGACAGCAGGGATAATAAACACAGCTAGGAAATGGCAGTGTGAAATAACTTGTTAGGAGTGCCACGTCCTCCCCACGTGACTAATTACGCCGCTTTGTTTCGTACTAAGTAAAGGTAAGTGCGAATCTGTTTTTTTTACTCAATATAATACTAATATACGTTCGAATTACAAGTCGAAAAACTTTCCATAACAATGAC